>ML662465.1:2490522-2827236 GCA_007570785.1 Antilocapra americana
CTCTGCCTTTTCTAAAACCAGCTTGAACATCTGGAAGTTCACAGTTCATGTATTGCTGAAGCCTGGCTTGGAGAATTTTGAGCATTACTTTACTAATATGTGAGATGGGTGCAATTGTGCGATAGTTTGAGCATTCTTTGGGAATGCCTTTCTTTGGAATTGGAATGAAAACTGACCATTTCCAGTCCTGTGGCCACTGCTGAGTTTTCCATATTTTCTGGCATATTGAGTGCAGCACTTTCACAGCGTCATCTTTCAGGATTTGAAATAGCTCAACTGGGATTCCATCATCTCCACTAGCTTTGGTCATAGTGATGCTTTCTAAGGCCCACTTGACTTCATATTCTGGAATGTCTGGCTCTAGGTGAGTGATCACACCATCAGGATTATCTGGGTCATGAAGATCTTTTTTGTACAGTTCTTCTGTGTATTCTTGCCACCTCTTCTTAATATCTTCTGCTTCTGTTAGGTCCCTACCATTTCTGTCCTTTATCGAGCCCATCTTTGCATGAAATGTTCCTTTGGTGTCTCTAATTTTCTTGAAGAGATCTGTGTGGATCACTATTAACTGTGGAAAATTCTTAAGGAGATGGGAATACCAGACCACCTGACCTGTCTCTTGAGAAATCTATATGCAGGTCAGGAAGCAACAGTTAGAAGTGGACATGGAACAACAGACTGGTTCCAAATAGGGAAAGGAGTACGTCAAGGCTGTATATTGTCACCCTGCTTATTTAACTTATATGCAGAGTACATCATGCAAAATGCTGGGCTGGAGGAAGCGCAAGCTGGAATCAAGATTGCTGGGAGAAATATCAATAACCTCAGATATGGAGATGACACCACCCTTATGGCAGAAAGTGAGGAGGAACTAAAGAGCCTCTTGATGAAAGTGAAAGAGGAGAGTGAAAAAGTTGGCTTTAAGCTCAGCATTCAGAAAAATAAGATCATGGCACCTGGTCCCATCACTTCATGGGCAATAGAAGGGGGAATGGTGAAAACAGGGTCAGACTTTATTTTGGGGGGCTCCAAAATGATTGCAGCCATGAAATTAAAAGACGCTTACTCTTTGGAAGGAAAGTTATGACCAGCCTGAATAGCATATTGGAAAGCAGGGACATTTCTTTGCCAACATAGCTCTGTCTATTCAGGGTATAGTTTTTCCAGTGGGCATGTATGGATGCGAGAGTTGGACTGTGAAGAAAGCTGAGCACCAAAGAATTGATGCTTTTTTTTTTTTTTAATTTTCTTTTCTTTATTGTGTTGGTTTTGCCATACAATGACATGAAACGGCCATGGGTTTACATATGCTGCCCCTCCAGAACCCCCCTCCCTCCTCCCTCCCGATTCCCTCCCCCTGGGAAATCTTGGTGCACCAGCCCCGAGCATCAATCCTGGGCTGACGATTGATTTCACTTATGATAATTAACATGTTTCAATGTCATTCTCCCATATCATCCCACCCTTGCCCTCATCCACAGAGTCCACGAGTCTGTTCTATACATCTGAGTTCCTTTTTGAACTGTGGTGTTGGAGAAGACTCTTGAGAGTCCCTTGCACTGCAAGAAAATCCAATCAGTCCACCCTAAAAGATCAGCCCTGGGTGTTCATTGGAAAGACTGATGTTGAAGCCGAAACTCCAGTAGTTTGATGTGAAGAGTTGACTCACTGGAAAAGACCCTGATGCTGGGAAAGATTGAGGGCAGGAGGAGAAGGGGATGACAGAGGATGAGACGGCTGGATGGCATCACCGACTCGATGGACATTGGTTTGGGTGGACTCAGGGACTTGGTGATGGACAGGGAGGCCTAGTGTGCTGGGGTTCATGCGTTGCAAAGAGTCGGACACGACTGAGGGACTGAACTGAACTGAATAATTTGTGATGTTGAGCATCTTTCATGTGTTTGTTGGCCATCTGCGTGTCTTCTTTGGAGAAATGTATGTTTATGTTTGATAGCCACTGCATACCTGTCTTCTGAGATTCAATTTATCAAGAACATGATACATCATAATACATAATGCAGGAAGCATTCTTTAAGCACCTACTGTGTACATAGATGCCTAGTGAAAAGGAAAGAAAAGATATGATTTCCACTGCTGAAAAGTTATTTCTAACAAGTGCCATCATGGAGTTAGAATGATTTCGGGTGTGGCTGCTAGATGGGGGCCAGATGTTGGTGCAAGACATCCCCCCAAAGGTGCCCAGGGTGGGGATTAGACCCTTGCCCTTCATCCACTCCAGCCCCAGCCTGTCCCTTTTCTGGAGCCATTGCCTCAGGAAATAGTTGTTTCTTTGATGCTCCCACCTGGGTGCAGCCTCTGAACTATGTTTCAAACATATCTCACTGTATTTGATTCTTAGCTGTTAGCGACAGACACTGAACTCCAAGGAACTGAAGCCCAAGATTTTTCATGTATAGCATTTCTATTCTTCAGGTACAGATGAATCCAGGAGCTCAAATAATGCCATCTGGGCTCTGCCTTTTGTGTTTCATTGCCTTCACTTTCAGGAAAGCTCTTCCCAGTGGGGAATTGGGCATGGATACTGGCAGCTTCAGATCGATTATCTCCCTAGTTCAACAACTCCAGGGGGAAAGAAACCTGCCTTTTTAATATTATTCCAATAAGACACTGGGACTAAATCTCATTGGACCAATCTGAGTCACATGCCCATTCTTGAACCAATCACTGTGGCCAGAGGGATGGAATATTCTGATTGGTCAAAGCTGAAGCTGGATCTGTCCTGAAACTGGATGTTGAGGTCAACCAGTCCCACGCCATATGAAGTCACAGAGGGTTATGGGTAGTTCTGTAAAGTAAAACTCAGGTACTGTTACTCAAAGAAGGGGAAACAGATTCTAGAAGGGCAAAAATGCTCAGTGCTCAATTTACTGTCTCATAACACGTCCCATATCCTGCCTTGTGCTATAGCTCTTCTGCTTATCTGCTGAAAGCTTCTTCATGCCAAAACTGACATCTGCTTCAGCGTCTCTTGCTTGACCCTGGAGTGTGCCTTTCACATGACAGGTGCTCAATAAATAGGACTCTAATGGAATAATATATACCCAAGCTCTTCTTTTACTTTGTTTGGTGTAATGACTTTAAGAATCCCTGTGTGGAAGGAAATGCTCATTTCAGCACTCCTTTCCAACAAATACATCTTCATGTAAAAGGCAGAGCTCTCAGAGCTTGTGTAGTCCCTGGTTTTTATGATTAACAAATAAAGTTGAACAAAATTAATGAACGTGTCAAAATTTCTGAGGCTTTGACGACTCAGACTCATTGGGTAAATGTTTCCATTGAATTAAACAGATTTATCTTTCCATTGTTCATAACTGTAGGTCATTTAATAGATGAGGCAGCCTGGGGCTACTGTGGAGACAGAATACTGAAGTGGGGAGAGTGGGAAGATAGAAAACGTTTTCTAGGCATTGGGAAAATTTGGAGCCCCAGATTTTTAAAGTAAGATGTAGGAGTCACGATAGTTTTTCTTATAAGGATTTAGACTCAGCTTAGGATAGCTTCAGTCAGATGAAAGGGACAGAAAGTGAAAGTGTTAGTCGCTCAGTCATGTCCAATCCTTTGTGACCCCTTAGACTGTAGCCCACCAGGCTCCTCTGTGCATGGATTCTCCAGGCAAGAATACTGGAGTGGGTTGCTATTCCCTTCTCCAGAGGATCTTCCTGACCAGGGATCAAACCTGGGTCTCCTGCATTGCAGGTGGATTGTTTACCAACTGAGCCATCAAGGAAGTCTTGAAAGGGTCTAGTCTAGGTATAAAGAGATTTGTTTTCCTAGAGGGATCATCAGTGGGTTAAAGAGAAAATCAAATCCTATCTGAGGATTGTATAACTGATTTACAATATTGTGTTCATTTTTGCGATACAGCAGTGATTCACTCATATATGTGCATATATATATATATATATATATACATATATATATATATTTGTTTTTCATATTCTTTTCCATTATGGTTTATCACAGGATGTTGAACATATTTCCCTGTGCTAAACAGTAGGACCTGACTGTTTATCCGTCCTATATAGTATCCTTTCCATCTCCTAATCCCAAACTCCCAATCCATTCCTCTCCCACTTTGATAACCATAGTCTGGTCTCTGTGTCTGTGAGTTGACTTCTGTTTCATAGATAAGTTCATTTGGTTCATATCTTAGATTCCACGTATAAGGGATATATGGTATTTGTCGTTCCCTTTCTGTCTTATTAATACTTCACTTAGTATGATAATCTCTAGGTTCATCCATGTTGCTGCAAATAGCATTATTTCATTATTTTGTATGGCCAAATAGTATTCTTTTGTGTATACGTGTGTATGTGTGTGTGTGTGTACAACATATTCTTTATCCATTCATCTTCAGATGGACATTTAGGTTATTTACAAGCCTTGGCCATTGTGAATAGTGCTGCTATGAACTTACCAATGGATGTATCATTTTTTGAATTATAGTTTTGTCCAAATATATGCCCAGGAGTGGAACTTCTGAATCAAAGATAACTCATACATTCAAGCAGTGGGATAACTACATAGGAGTTACATAAGAAGTTTGTCAAAAATACATATTTCTGGGCCCACTCTTGAGATTCTGATTCAATGAGTATGTTGGGTAGGAATGCAGAAATCTGGTGAAGCCAGGTGTGGGAACCTCTGTATCAGGGGTGCTGCTGACCTGCACCTGCAGGGCATGGTGGGTAGAGCTGGGCATCCAGAGTTGGCCAGATTGGAGTGAGAATCTCAGCTTTGTTTCTCCTGGCTTGGAAGCCTTGGGTGATGAGAACCAACTCAATTCAATTCTCTGATGCTCGGAAAAAAGTGAAGATGAGCACCATCCTGACCTCTCAGGGTTGTGTGAGGCTAAAAACAGGTACAGCACACAGCAGGGTGCCTGGACTCTGTGATGTCCACAGGTCCAGTGATGATTACATTCTGCAAGTGTTATGCCACAGACTGTGTCCCTGCTATGTTGCTTCAGTCATATCTGACTCTTTGCGACCCCATGGACTGTAGCCTGCCAGGTCCTTTTGTCTATGGGATTCTCCAGGCAAGAATACTGGAGTGGATTGCCATGATCTCCTCCAGGAGATCTTCCTGACCCAGGAATCGAACTGGTGTCTCGTTCGTCTCCTGCATTGGCAAGAGCATTCTTTACCACTAGCGCCACCAAGGGGCCACTAGTACACATCTCAATTTAAACAAACCTCTGCAAGAGAAATTAATTAGCAATCACATCTTAATACTACTACTTCTAATAATAACAGCAAGAGTTTATATAGCGCCGTATGCTAGAACTAGTTCTAAGTGCTGTATACCTGTTTTTTTTAATGGAAGGATAATTGCTGTTCAACTATTAACTCGGTTTATTCTTACAACCATCCCATGAGATGGGAGCTGTTATTATTTCCATCATATAGATGAGGAAACTGAGGCGCATGGAGATGAAGTAACTCCCTTTGCAGACGGCATTTCCCTTGGAGCCATATGGGTTGCAAGAAAACAATACTGTCCAAAGAAACTGTCATTTGGTTTAGCAGAACTGGGTAGGAGAACAGTTCTTGGGAGCAAACTTGCAGTGTGAAATAAATCCAATATAGTTGCCTGTGTAGGCGGGCATTTCCAGTTAGGCTCTCAGTTTCTCAAATCCTTGGGTGTGGCTATTCTGACAAGGTCTGATTATTCTGCATATTCAGACCTGTACAGCCGGTGACTTTTTAGAGGTGCTTTTGCCCTAGAGTCTTACCATCTCAGGGGTCAGGTGAAGTTTTCTATTCTTCCTTAATTCTTGCCCAAGGCACTGCTTAGATCCTCCCACCCTGAGATTCCCGAGAAGGTAATCGGGCCCAGAGGTGATGACCCAGCTCAGCAGAGTGCATTCCTACTGGTTTGCAGGACTGTGCTTCTCAGGGGTCAGCAGAGGAAATGATGTCAAGCCAGATGCGTCATGCCTCCTTCCTGGTCTAAAGGGGAGCCACACATCAAAGCACTCCTTGCAAAGGCAGTGCTCAGGTTTCCCAGGCAGCCTGAACACCTGTGCTGTGGCCTGCACAAGAAAGGCATCTGCTTCCTTGGAAATCAATTACTGGGCCCATTTAATGAGCTGCTTGCCTCATATCCATTCTGATCAACATGCCTTTGGTCTCCTTACTCTCCTTCAGCTCACACAGCAGGATCTGGGGAGGGGAAGGCAAGTTTCCAGACCCCCGACTAAAGGGTGAGTCTCTCCTCTTCTTCCCTGACTCCTCAGATGCAGAAACTCTTGTCAGTGTCTAAAATTCCACCATCATAATTCATTCCTTTGGGCTTAAAGATCATCTTTGATATTTTGGTATTTTCCTTCTCTACTACTTATTAGATTTCTTGTAAATCTTAAAAAAATTGCATACCTGTTGTAACTAGACAAAAAATTTTAAAAAGTTGAAAAAAGAAGTCATTAATTTCTTCCCTCACTCCTCCTAACTTTCCCTCCAACTTCAGAGAAAACAATACTGGCTATCTATTTTATGTCTTGACACAGCTTGATTCAAGCTCATAAAACAATTATAAATATGTAAACATTTTTAGAATTATTTTTGCTAAACTTAGATCATATTATGTACAGTAACCTGTACCTTGCTTTTTTTCATTTATTGCACCAGAAATTCCTGCATGTACACAATTAGATCAACACAACTTTTAAAATAACTGCATAGTATTTCACGGTTTTATTTTACGTCATGACAAAATTCGTTTGCTGACTGACATTTAGGATGTGTCCAGGGTGTTTATGTCCTATGCTTGGCACTAAACAATGCTGCAATAGATATGCTCATTTTTTGTTGTTGGTGTTGCTATTGTTCAGTTGTTCAGTCATGTCCAACTCTTTGCGACCCCGTGGACTACAGCACCCCAGGTTCCCTGTCCATCACCAACTCCCTGAGTTTGCTCAAACTCACGCCCATTTAGTTGGTGATGCCATCCAACCATCTCATCCTCTGTCATCCCCTTTTCCTCCCTGCCTTCAATTTTTCCCATCATCAGGGTATTTTCTAGCCAATCAGTTCTTTGCATCAGGTAGCCAAAGTATTGGAGCATTCAGCATCAGTCCTTCTGATGAATATTCAGGACTGATCTCCTTTAGGATTGACTGGTTTGATCTCCTTGCAGTCCAAGGGACTCTCAAGAGTCTTCTCCAACACCACAGTTCAAAAGCATCGATTCTTCAGGCTCACCCTCCTTTATTGTCCAATGCATAAATCTATACATGACTACTGGAAAAACCATAGCTTTTACTATACAGACATTTGTCAGCAAAGTGATGTCTCTGCTTTTTAACATGCTGTCTAGGTTTGTCACAGCTTTTCTTCCAAAGAGCAAGTGTTTTTGTAAAAGTAACTCCATGTTTTTGTAGTTACTTTTAAATCTGTAAAGTAGATTATCCTCAGTTGAGATTGCGACATCAAAGAGGATATGAATTTTTATGACAGTTATTGCCAGACTAATTCCCAAAGAGCAAATAAGACTTCCAAGAAGAATATAAGAATGCTTGTTTCTCCACATACACACTAGCACTAGATATGATTGGTCTTTTTTTAGTTTTGTTAATCTGACTAATGAAAAGTAGACTCTCTCTGTTTCACTATGCATTTCTCTGGGTAATAGTTTGTGGACATTTTCGTATAGCTTATTGTATTTGGCCTTCAAAATTCTCTCAACATGCAATTCTTCTTGAAAAAAGTAATTCTTTAATATCTTGATCACAATTACTTGTGAGCTCAGAGTGAGGCCTTACAAGGGGATGCTTTACAATAGGAAGCAGGAATGAAGAACCATTGCATTTAAACATCTGTTGGGAACCTGAATTGGATCAGGTTGTGATATCATGCCATAGTTTTATAATATGTTAATGGTAGTGGAAGCTCCGTGTAACTAAAATTTTTTGTTAGGATCCAGCTCCATCCAGTCCAGTGGTATTTGCCATCACTTAAAAGATTGTGTTTTAAACATAAGTTTAGAGAGGCTATGGAAGGTTAAATTTTTTGCATAGACCCTTCCTGATGCTGGCCTGTGATTCAGTTAGTGACTACCCCATGAGTGACACAGGGGCTTCCTTGATGGTTCAGTTGGTAAAGAATGTGCCTGCAGTGCAGGAGACCAGGGTTTGATCCCTACATTGGGAAGGCCCCTGGAACAGGGAATGGCTACCCACCCTAGTATTCTTGCCTGAGAAATCCCATGGACAGAAGAGGCTGGTGAGCTATAGCCCATGGGGTCGCAAGAGTTGGACACAACTTAGCAACTAAAGCATCGACTAGACTGTTACCACCCATGAGTGACGCATTTCTTGTGGAGTAGCTGTCTAAGTTTTCTTTAATTGAAGAGGTGCTGTGAATGTAGTTTAGAAGATGGTCCTATCACTTGATCTCTCACTTTGCAGAAGAATCTTTCAACAGCTACATGATCTGGATGGACCTTAAATAAATGCTCAATACATCATTTCTTTTTCTAAAGTTGACTCATTGATTAGGCATTTCTGCATGTCTATGTGTGCTAAGGACTGATTAGAGATGAGTACAGTGCTGAACAAGACGGCTCTCATGGAACTCAGACTCAGGTGGAGAAGGGTAGATAATATACAAGCTGGTTAAAAGTTAAATAGTCTCATTTTGAGGTAGCGATAAACTCTACAACTGGAAAGATGTAGTGGATCACTATGAAAGAGTCAATTAGCTTTGGCTCAAATAGAGAAAATATTCTGAAGAGACGACATTGCGCTAAGATCTGAATAATGAGAAGAAACAAGGTTAAACAGAGATCAGTGGGTGGAATATTCCTGGGTGAAGGAAGAGCATAAATAAACTCTTAAAAGTGGATGAAGATCAGAGACCCCCATGGAGCAGAAGAGCTCCTGTATGTCTGGGTCCTAGTGAAAGGTTCTGACTTGGATTTAGGTTGGAGAGGTAAGTGGAACCTGCTCATGCAGGGATTTTCAGAGCATGCTAAGGAGACTGCATGTATTTTAAACCTGTGGGAGTCACTGAAGGACTTTCCTGCATGAGGGGAGGTTAAATGCTTGTGTTTCTGGAGGAGCTCAGTGATGGCTCTGTGAAGGATAGACTGTGGATTATGCAACCAAGAACAAAACAATAGAGAAGGCAGGAGAGCTTTGCTATATTCTAGATTAGAGATAGTTTGTTTGGATTAGAAGTGCACAGTAGAGATAGACAAAGTTGGATAATTTTGGTGTGCATTTTGGAGGTAGAATGAAATGAAATAGCCTACAGTTGGATCGAATGTGAAAAGTAAGGGAAGAAGAAAGATGAAGAGGATTGTAAAGTTTTCATTTTGAGAAACAGAGAGATGGTGGTATCATTTTAGAAGCTGGGGAGGATGAAAAAAGAATTAGATTTGAGGCAGAAATGAAGAGTTCTCCTTGACCATGTCAGTTGCTACTCATATTTTCTCATCATTGAATATATGAATCTGGAGTCAATACACTATCTGAACTAGAGCTATAGTTTTTGGCTTCAACAGCATGTACATGTTATTTAAAGCCACAGGAAAGGGAAAAAGGAGAGGCAAACCCTGGATTCCTGGTGCATCTACACCTGTCTGCTGAACTGATTCCTGTATCTAAATGCACACTCAACCTGTTCACCCAGATGTTGAGTAGGAATCTCAGGCTTAACATGTACTAACCAGACTTCTTGACATTCTCCCTAAAAGTGCTTGACTTGTGATCATCTTCATCTCAGATAATGGCAACCCATTTCTCCAGCATCTCAGACCAAAATTTTGAGAAATTTGTGTACACACAGACATACTCACACAGAGTATATGTAGGGCTTCCCTGATGGCTCAGACAATAAAGAATCTGCCTGTAATATGAAAGGCCTGAATTTGATCCCAAGATCGGGAAGATCCCCTGAAGAAGAGAATGGCAACCTATTCCAGTATTTTTTCCTGGGGAATCCCATGGATAGAGGAGTCTGGAAAGCTACAGTCCATGGGCTCACAGTTGGACACAGCTGAGCAACAAACACTCATAATATACGTGAAGTGAAAGTTGCTCAGTTGTATCTGACTCTTTGCAACCCCATGGACTGTACCTTCTCAGGCTCCTATATCCTTGGAACTCTTCAGGCAAGAATACTGGAGTGGATTGCCATGCCCTCCTCCAGGGGATCCTCCCAACCCAGAGATGGCATCTGAGTCTCCTGCATTGCAGGCTGACTCCTTACCATCTGAGCCATCAGGGAAGCCTATGTAGAGTATATACTTGTGCATGCTAAGTCACTTCTATGATGCCTGACTCTTTGTGACCCTATGAACTGTAGCCCATCAGGCTCTTCTGTCCATGGGATTCTTCAGGCAAGATACTGGAGTGAGTTGCCATTTCCTTCTCCAGGGGATCTTCCTGGCCCAGGAGTCAAAACTGCATCTCTTATATCTCCTGCGTTGGCAGGCAGATTTCTTTACTATAGTGCCACTTGGAAAGCCTTGTATTCTATATATATAATATACATGTAGTATATTATTCATATGTATATATGACTTTTATACATGCAGTCCTGATCTCTTCTATTTGGGAACTCTCATCATTAAATTTTGTGAAAAGTTTTAAAGAATAAGATTAAACACCTTATGAATAAAACTTACTGAAAAAATTAGTTACATCTTCATATTTCAGATGATTAATTTTTACATGTTTCGCAGATCATGATGACTTCATTCTATCATGAAGCAATATTCTGAAGCACGACAGATCCTGAGGGTGAGGGAAACCTTGATATTTCTCCCTGTCTCTCACACCACTTACAAACCATCAGGTATCCTGCTGGTTATAGCATCTATGCAGAATCTGAACACTTTTTACCACCTCTGCTGACAACACTGCTTCAAGCCCCAGCAAGTCTCCCCAGTATGGTCTGACCATCTGTATGGTCTCCTAAGTGGTCCTCTACTGAGTTGTTGACATACATCAGGTCACGATCACTCTTCTACAGAAAACTCACCAATGTCTCACCCCTTTTACTGCAGAGTAAAATCTGCAGTGCTCATAACAGCTTCTAAGACCTGCATCATTTTGTCCTCATGAGCTATTGGATTAATATCATCTGTCCTTTTTCATTTTGCTTATTCTATTCCAGCTACACCTGTCTTCTTGCTATTCTTCATTCTATCCAGGCATGTTTCTGCCTCAGGACCTTTGTACTTGCTGTTTTCGAATGAAACACTCTTTCCCCAGATACCGTCATGGTTTGTTCCCTCACTGCCTTCAAGTATTTGCTCAAATATTGTCCACTTTCCCTGCTAACTCTCCTTATTTCTTATTTTATAATGTTTTATGTACTACCTTTTATCTTAGTATATAATTTTGTTTTAATTTTTTGATAGCCTATGACCCTCTGCTGGAGTATGAGCTTCCTAAAGACATAATTTTAATCTGTTTTATTTACTGATGGGTCCCAAATACCTAGAGTGTAGGCACAGCATAGGAAACAATAAATCTTTGCTGAATTAATAAGAAATACAAATTCCTAGAGACATATGAGTTTTTTTTAAATTACTGATCTTGTTGTTTTCAAATCTCTGCTTGGCTTAATCTTGATTTTTATTCTACTTCTGCAGAAGATTTATTTAGTTTTGTTTAACAATAGACTATACTTAGGTCTTTCCAGCTGGCTCAGAGGTACAGAATCCACCTACCAATGCAGGAGATGCAGTCAGATCCTTGGGTTGCAAGGATCCCCTGGAAGGAAATGGCAACCAACTCCAGTTTTCTTGCCTCAGCAATCCCATGGACAGAGGAGCCTGATGGGCTACAGTCCATGAGGTTGCAAAGAGTCAGACAGGACTTAGCAATTAGACAATGACAACAACAACAATGCCACAGGTGAGAGATTTGGAAATATCACACCTCTTTGTCTAGAAGGGTAAGAAATACTTAAAGTGTGGATCAAAAGTTTCTTGATCTCATTTCTCGTTCTAGAGCCATGTAAGAAAAAAATGGCTGCATGGCAGGTTTTTTTCTTCTTTCTCTTCTGCTGCTGTTATTGGATAAGACTCATTTTATGAATGGGCCTAAACCGGAGCTCAGTGACAATAGTTTCCTATGTTCATGATTTGAGTAAATACATTTTCTCTGTAAAATAGAGGCTCATCCCCTCCAAGTCCCAAGATGAAGCAGGCTGGAGGATGGCTTCTAGGGGTCAGGCAGACCTGAGCTTCAAACCCAAATTTCATTTCCATGTTGGGGGATCTTTGCACAGTTTCACTTCTCTGAAAACACCAAAGAAGTTAATGTAATCGAGATAATCAACGTGATGTTTTTGGCACAGTGCCTGTTGCATGGTAACCACTCAGTTAATAAAAGCAATTACTTGTTTTCCCTGTTGGTTTGACATCACTTTCCTTTCCAAGTCAGAATGAAAATAGGAGATGCAAACTCTTTTTTTAAGAGTGAGTTGGACCAGCACTCCACATTTGCCAGAAATGTATTTTATCTTGTTTGTTCAATCAGAAAAGAATGCCTTTGTCTGGGAGCTTCTTCCATTGTAAACACCATTGCTCTTCTGCTCAGGCTACAACTGAATGATTCTCCTCCATCCTGAACACGTGCAGGTAGAATTTTGAATGCTGGCGTACCTTATCTTTATTCTCAAAAAATGCCATTTTGAGAGAATCGACCTTTTGGGACTCTATCGAGTCTTGATTCAGCATTTATTAATAGTTATCCATACCAGCAGTTTGATTTCTGCAAATATATTTTGGAGCCCGCTTTTAACGGCTGTGGGCTTGTGTAAATATCTTCCCAGGCAATAGGACTGAATGTTTGCATCCCTGAGCTCAAAAGGCTGAGCAAGCATGTTGCTGGGAAATAACCAATGGAGTGCCAGGACTCAGGACTCAGGAACACAGTTTAGGGAGATGCCCTGATATCAGCTGTGAAATGTCGGAGAGTTATAACACAACTTCATGGGAAATTCTAGCTTTATCTTTCATTCACTTATTTATCCAACAAGCATGCATCAAATGTACCCTAAGTCTTTCTCTAGGTGCTAGGAAAACAACTGATAGTGGGAGCAAAAGTAGAAGCAGCTGCGGTAGTAAGAATAGCTGCCACTTGAAAGAAAAAAAAAAAAAAACCTGAGTGGATTTTTTGGTGGACCAGATACTCTGCCTGGGACTTCATGGCTATCAGCTCATCCTCTGAAGATGATTTTCTTTTTGTGACAGCCAGTCATTTCTGGGAACAAATCTGTACCAGAGCATATTGTTTTTCTCATGTTGGGAAAGGGAAAACATGAAAAGTTCAAAAACGATTGCTATATCAGATTGATACGATGAACATAGATGCCACAGGTGGAAGAGTTGGGGAAGTTCCACCTCTTTCCCTAGAAGTGTAAGAAATAAAAAATGCACAGCTGATGGTGTCTCTAATAATACAATCCTAGCTCACAGGTGAATGGTCCCTAGGATAATGATGGAGTTAATGCTTAGTGATAATGTTGCTCAGTCCTGTCTGACTCTTTGTGAGGACAGTGTGAACTGTAGCCTACCAGCCTACCAGGCTTCTCTGTCCAAGAAATTTCCAAGGCAAGAATACTGGAGTGGGTTGCCATTCCTTTCTCCATGGGATCATCCTGACTCAGGGATCGAACCTGGGTTTTCTACATTGCAAGTGGATTCTTTACCATCTGAGTCATCAGGGGAGCCCATTGCTTAGTGAAGGAAGGGACAGTTGTTATTTATTCTTCTTATGGTTGTAGGGGATTTATAATTTCCTCACATAAAACTATTACTGCATTGCCGTGGAGAAATGTATATTGTTTATTTTTGACTGCCCTGGGTCTTCATTGATGCATTCAGGCTTTCTCTGGTTGTGGTGAGCAGGGGCTCCTCTTCGTTGTGAGGCCTACGTCTTTCATTGTGGTGACTTCTCTTTTTGCAAAACATGGGCTGCCAAATTCAGACTTAAAGTGAAGAAAGTAGGGAAAACCACTAGACCATTCAGGTATGACCTAAATCAAATCCCTTACAATTATACAGTGGAAGTGAGAAATAGATTCAAGGGATTAGACCTGATAGACAGAGAGCCTAAAAAAATATAGATGGAGGTTCATGACACTGTACAGGAGACAGGGATTAAGAACATCCTCAAGAAAAAGAAATGCAAAAAGGCAAATCAGTTGTCTGAAGAGGCCTTACAAATAGCTGTGAAAAGAAGAGAAGTTAAAGGCAAAGGAGAAAAGGAAGTATATACCCATATGAATGCAGAGTTTCAAAGAATAGCAAGGAGAGATAAGAAAGCCTACCTCAGCAATCAATGCAAAGAAATAAAGGAAAACTATAGAATGGGAAAGAATAGAGATCTCTTCAAGAAAATTAGAGATACCAAGGGAACATTTCATGCAAAGATGGGCTCAATAAAGGACAGAAATGGTAGGGACCTAACAGAAGCAGAAGATATTAAAAAGAGGTGGCAAGAATACACAGAAGAACTATACAAAAAAGATCTTCACGACCCAGATAATCACGATGGTGTGATCACTCACACCAGACATCCTGGAATGCAAAGTCAAGTGGGCCTTAGGAAGCATCACTACAAACAAAGCTAGTGGAGGTGATGAAATTCCAGTTGAGCTATTTCAAATCCTGAAAGTTGATGCTGTGAAGTGCTGCATTCAATATGGCAGAAAATTTTGAAAACTCAACAGTGGCCACAGAACTGGAAAAGGTTAGTTTTCATTCCAATTCCAAAGAAAGGTAATGCCAAAGAATGCTCAAACTATCACACAATTGCATTCATCTCACATGCTAGCAAAGTAATGCTCAAAATTCTCCAAGCCAGGTTTCAACAGTATGTGAACTGTGAACTTCCAGACGTTCAAGCTGGATTTAGAAAAGGCAGAGGAACCAGAGATCAAATTGCCAACATCTGTTGGATCATTGAAAAAGCAAGAGAGTTCCAGAAAATCATCTACTTCTGCTTTATTGACTATGCCAAAGCCTTTGACTGTGTGGATCACAACAAACTGTGGAAAACTCTTCAAGAGATGGGAATACCAGACCATCTGACCTGCCTCTTGAGAAACCTGTATGCAGGTCAGGAAGCAACAGTTAGAACTGGACATGGAACAACAGACTGGTTCCAACCAGGAAAGGAGTACGTCAAGGCTGTATGTTGTCACCCTGCTTATTTAACTTATATGCAGAGTACATCATGAGAAACGCTGGGCTGGAGGAAGCACAAGCTGAAATCAGTATTTCTTGGAGAGATATCAATAATCTCAGATATGCAGATGACACCACCCTTGTGGCAGAAAGAGAAGAACCAAGGAGCCTCTTGATGAAAGTGAAAGAGGAGAGTGAAAAAGTTGGCTTTAAGCTCAACATTCAGAAAACTAAGATCATGGAATCTGGTCCCATCACTTCATGGGAAAGAGATGGGGAAACAGTGGAAGCAGTGACAGAATTTTATTTTTGGGGGTTCCAAAATCACTGTGGATGGTGACTTCAGCCTTGAAATTAAAAGACACTTGCTTGTTGGAAGAGAAGTTATGACCAACCTATACAGCATATTAAAAAGCAGAGACATTACTTTGCCAACAAAGGTCCATCTAGTCAAAGCTATGCTTTTTCCAGTAGTCATGTATGGATGTGAGAGTTGGACCACAAAGAAAGCTGAGCACTGAATAATTGATGCTTTTAAACTGTGGTGTTGGAGAAGACTCCTGAGAGTCCCTTGAACTGCAAGGAGATCCAACCAGTTCATACTAAAGGAAATCATCCCTGAATATTCATTGGAAGGACTGATGGTGAAGCTGAAGCTCTATACTTTGGCCACCTGATGCGAAGAGCCGACTCATTTGAAAAGACCCTGATGTTGGGAAAATTGAAGGCAGGAGAAGAAGGATATGACAGAGGATGAGATGGTTGGATGGTATCACCGACTCAATGGACATGAGTTTGAGTAAACTCCAGGAGTTGGTGATGGACAAGGAGGCCTGGCGTGCTGCAGTCCATGGGATCACAAAGAGTCAGACACAACTGAGCAACTGAACTGAACTGGGCTCTGGGTCCACAGGCTTCAGTAGTTGTGGCACACAGGCTCACTTGGTACATGTCATGTAGGATCTTCTTGGACCAGGGATTGAACCCATGTCTTCTGCATTGGCAGGTGGATTCTTAACCACTGGACCACCAGGGAAGTCCTGTATTTTGGATTTGGTGAGGGTGCAAGCTTCCTAGGGAACTTAGGAGAAAATCTACTTCTGGTGGTGAGATTGAATAAGAATTGGAGCATTCATAACTTTCTCTTCTCCTTGGGTCTAGCACCGCCTCTCATTTGGAGCTACAAAGTTCAGCAGACAGGAGCCTTGAGTGACCTGAATGCATGACTGAGTTCCACAGTATGCAATGTCCAAGAATATGGAAACACTGAAAGAGCATATACTGTCCTCCTTTTGAGAGGTGTGTGGCTTCCAAAGAGTGCAGGTTAGGGGCATTGAGTTGGAAGGCTTGGAAGAGGAGTCCCCAGAGAGAGGTCATTACTGATTAAGGAGAGAGATTGGGAAGTAAGGATGGGGATACAGTCATATGGGAAACGTCTTTCTGAAGGCTCAGTCGTTCCTCACATAGTGGGAGTCTAGGTGACAGGTGGGAAACTAAGTCACAATTGAGCATCTTACATGGAAGGTTCTTCAAAGTCTCCTTGACCTTTTATTTATTCTTCAACTATGCACTTAACCCTGACTACAGATCAAACACTGTTCAAGCATTGGCTATAGTAGCAATACAACCAGACAAGGTTCTTGGCATCTTAGGGTGAAAGTTTTGGTGAAGGGAACAAAGAATAAACAAACATATGAGTTAATAGGAGAATTAAGATTGTGACAAGTTCAAGGAAGGAGGCAAGGCAAATGATGGCTTTCGATTAGATGTGAGGTGTCTGTGGAATGCTTCGTTGAAGAGGAGTCATTGGGGCTGAAACCTGACAGATGGGAGGGGGCCGATGAACAAAGTGTTGGAGACAGAGAAAAAGGAGCAAAGAAGTGAGGGCAGAATTCTTTGGAACTTCAGAGAGGCAATTCTCAACATTGGCTGTCCATTGGAGCTTCTTGTTTTTTCGTTTTTTAAAAAAGCTTGTATTGGAGTAGAGTTGATTTACAATGTTGTATTAGTTTCAGGTGCACAGCAAAGTGAATCATTTATACACATACACGTATCCACCCTTTTTTGGATGATTTTCCCATGTAGGCCATTGTGGAGTACTGAGTAGAGTTGTCTGCGCTGTACAGTAGGTTTTCATTAGCTATCTGCTTTTAGTGTGTATGCCAGTCTCCGGCTTCTAATTTCTCCCTCTCCTTCCTTCTTGGTAACCAAGAAGTTTGTTTTCTACACCTATAACTCTACTTCTGTTTTGTCAATATGTTCATTTGTACCCTTATTTTAAGATTCCACTTTCTTGAGGAGGATTTAGAATTTACTGATGCCTGATTTCCATCTCCAAGAGACTGTGATCTTATTGGTCTGGGGTTTGTTTAAGGAGTTTATATACTAAAAAAAAATGACTCCCTGCCCTGGTGATTATAAAGTGCACCTAGGTTTGAAAAACCCTGCCTTAGAGGAACAGAAGGGAGCAGGTACGGCTGGCACCTAGTGAGAGGGGCAAAGAACCGAGAAGAGGTAAACAAAGGAGGCAGATGCTAGATCATTCAGGCCTTGAAGAATGCTATAAGGAGTCTGATTTTAGGTAGTCAGATATTTTTGTTTCTATGATAGCAGTGTGTGTGTGTGTGTGTGTGTGTGTGTGTGTGTGTGTGTGTGTGTGTGTTGACTGGTAAAGGCTGGAAAACCAGGAAATACAAGCGCGGGGCCAGTGATTACTCTCCAACTCTTCTGCCGAAGTCACCAGAAGAGAGAAAGATAAAAGCTAACAGTTGTTCCAGATCCTGGTGGTATGAAAGCCCGCTCCCTGCCTCTAAGCCAGCTCTTGATGCTTAAACGACAGACAGGATTTCTTGATGTCTCCCTGATTAATAAGCTGGCAAAAAGTGGAGGTGCAGGTTATCAAGACATTAGTGAGGATTACTGTAGGGGAGGGAATAGGAATTTTTTCCCCAGGATGAAGAATGAACAGGGGCCCCTCGAACACCTGGAGTGATGCCATCTCATCCAGGTGACTGAGAGCCCCTCACCACCTGAGAATGGCCCATGGACCTGTGACACCACCATGCCGTAGAGCTAGTTGGACAGTCCCCCCTCACCCCCAACTACTGACTCTGAGTCTGCATTCTGACAGGACCCCCAAGTCATCTATGTGATGCTGAAGTGTGGGAAGCACTGCTTCAGCTATTTCCTATCAAGGCTCAGCTCAGCCCAGTCAGGGCAACAATTCAAATCCAGCTTCCACTCTTCCCTTACTTATTCCCAGTCTGGCTGCTTTCTCCCTTCTCTATAATTTCTATTTCTAGTGAAACACCAATCCTCTCTTGTCCTCTGTGTTCCTCTTCCCCAAATTTTAGTTCCCTTCTCTCACCTGCTCTTTGTCCTCCCATCTCCAATTGTCTCTGTTCTTTTGGTTAGTACAGATGGAGGGCTTGGCAAAGTCTTTCTGCATGCGCCATTTAGCTGATCCCCATTTACAGATGAGGTCATTGAGGTTGGAGGAGAAGAAGCCACTTGCCCAAGGTCACACAGTAGTAAGTAGGGGCCCCAGACTGAAGCAAGATCTGTCAGATTCTGAAGCCTGTGCCCTCAGTAGTGAAGGAACACAGCTCTCTGCATGACCAATTTTATTGATTTTCCTATAGGACGTGCTCATTCCTTCTTCTGAGCCTCTCTGTAGCCTTCTGCATGTGTGGCAGGAGAATATTTATGAGATATTCACCAGTGGTTCTCCCCTGATTTCTCTTCTGTCCAACACTTTACTTCTCAAAATGAAAGAAGGAGGACAGAGAGAGAGGAAGAGGCTTAGCACTGCAGTTAATACCTCAGGTTGGCAAACAGAAATAATCTGGTTTTGGTGTTTGTGCTCAAAAACTTTGAACTTTTGGGAGAGGAACAGTTTAGAAGGCTGGCTAATACTGGCATGATCTAAGAAGCAGGGGAGGATGGCTGATACACTGTGCCTTGCCCTGGGCTGGGATAAGGAGAGGAGCAGAGAGAGAGAATGACATACCTAGGAAGCAGCCCTTATGCCTTGATTCTCAATAGATCATCGTTTTGGAGCACTGGAGACCTTAGAAAGGTCTGGTCCATCTTGGAAACTAGGACAAGAGGCAGTCTTTTCAAGGCCCCATTGCTCTTTGGTGCAGAGGTAATAACAAAGAGGGGCTTCCCAGGTGGCTTACTAATAATGAATTTGCTTGCCAATGCCGGAGACCTGGGTTCGATTCCTGAGTCAGGAAGATCCCCCAGAGAAGGAAATGGCAACCCGATCTAGCATTCTTGCCTGGAAAATCCAAAGGACAGAGGAGCCTGGTGCGATACAGTCCTTGGGGTCACAAAAGAGGTTCAGGACTGAGCGACTGAGTGCATGGTGCTCACAATAGCAAAGAGAGAGCCACGGAATGGGAGTGTGAGGTTTCCTAGCAGCAGCCTCTATGGGCCGACAACTGAGGGTTGGACTGGATGATGGATGAACCAGGAGATTCTTGCCCACCTCGTGGAGAATCTCAAGTAACCAGTTGCCCCAGACTCTCAGTCCATGACATCCAGAACTTAGACATAACTCAGGCACAAGATTAAGCTTTGGCCACTTGGGAAGCATGGGAACTCAAAAGAGAAAAATTGGTTGAGTTGTAAGAAAATGATTCTATTTCTTTGCAACTGTGTTTGAGGGCAGAGCGTGGTGCCCATCACCAGTCTCTCCAGAGATGGGCACTGTCTTTCCTTAGCCTGGTGTCTCGCCAAAGCTCTGGGATCAGATCTGCAGCTCCTCCAAGCCCTGTCTCTGGGCCCAGGTTCTTCGGAAAACAGCTCAGGGTCTCCCCAGAGCCCTCCTCTCTGCCTCTCTCAGGGCATTGCCCAGACCGCCCTGCTTCCCCAGGGAAGGTGGGACCTCCCTCAGTGGCCCTGCATAATTGGGATGATGTGCAGGAAAATTAAAAAGGTCATTAATCACCGTGGAGCCCAAGGCAGCTCTCCGGGACCTATTCTTCATGATGATTAATGGCAGGCAGCTCCTCCCCACTCCTCGATTCATTTTCCTGCCACCGTTCACTCACTTTTCCTTGCTGTGTCCTCTTCGTCCCTGTCTGAGGGGACAGGAGTTTCTGGAGACCACTGACTCAGGGTTGGTCTTTCCTGGCTGCCTTCATGGCCCCTGGACCTGAGTGGACCCGGTATGAGCCCTCTGATCATATGCACGGCTGGCGACTCTGGGCAAGTCAGTTCATCAGGGGGAAGCTCGGCTGCTTTGTCAATAAAATGAGGGCACATGTAACAATTGCCTTGCAGGTCATAGCGATGAAATGGGAAGATGCGCACAGCAGTGCCAGCTACTCTCTCTGGTCCAGAGTGAGGCTGCTGAAAATGTGAATGTCTCTCTCCCTCTTTTATTGTTGTTTTTATGGCTCTGATGAATTCTGTCACTGTCTTTCAATGTCCTTGCATTCCTTAATCACCAGGAAGGGCTGAGGACAGACCAAAGATCTCTTTGCCAATACCAATGATGAAGATGACGATGATGATGGTGACCACAAGGATGATGGACATTTACTGGGTGCTAGTGCCCACACTGTTGGTAAAGAATCTGTCAGCGATGCGGGAGAAATCAGTTCAATTCCTGGGTTGAGAAGTTCCCCTGGAGGAAGGGATCGGCTACCCACTCCAGTATTCTTGGGCTTCCCTGGTGGCTCAGATGGTAAAGAATCTGCCTGCAATGTGAGAGACCTGAGTTGGAAAGATCCCCTGGAGGAGGGCATGGCAAACCACTTCAGTGTTCTTGCCTGGTGACTCCCCATGAACAGAGGAGCCTGGCGGGCTACAGTCCCTGGGGTCACAGAGTCACACTACTTTGCATGGATTATTTCACTCAAACACTTCAACAACCCTGAGAGGCACACATTATTATGCCCATTTTACACATAAAGAAACATGTTCAGAGAGGGAGAATAACCAGCTCAAAGTCACACAGCTAGTAGACAGCAGAAGAGGGATTTACACCCAATTTCCTTTGATGCCAGAGCCTGTGTTCTTCACACCAGCTGTTGTTTCTCAGGAGCCATGTGCTTCTTCCTAGTCTGCTTTTCCTAACCTCTGGATGGGACTGCCCTTCCTCAGCTGCTTCCCAGGGGATGCTAGTGGTAAAGAACCCACCTACCAATGTATGAGACATAAGGGATGTGGGTTCAGTCTCTGGGTCGGGAAGATCCCCTGGGGTAGGAAATGGCAACTCACTCCAGAAATCTTGCCTGGGAAGTCCCATGGAGAGGGGAGCCTGGGGTGCTACAGTCCATGGGGTTGCAGAGTCGGACACGACTGAAATGACTAAGCACAGCACAGCTGCCTTTTCCTGGCAGGACTAGCCACGTTCAGGTCATGCTCTAATAGCCTCTTCTTCTCCTTTTGTTTGCCAATTAGACTCCCACCCGATTTGCTGCCACTGCTTAAGATAAGCAGCTCCTTCTGCCCACTGATGCATTGAGCCCAGGGTCTCACTCTGACCAGCCCCCAATCAAAAGGTGCTTGATTTTCCCAGAGATAACTATATCCTGGGGGATTGGAGTGAATTTATAAGGAAAGAGCAGACTCTGTAAATTTAAAGCACAATGGAGTACTTTTTGGAGGCTGGCAGAAATGAAGCAATGTTACCCAGTCAAATACACAGTCTTGGAGAGGGGTGGAAAATATTGAAAGGCCAAGATGAGACTGTGGTTCTGTTGAACTTGGCAAGCCACTCTCCTCTAGCGTGGGTTCCTTAGTACAATTACAGGGTGAAAATAAATTCTGAAAGTTTAAAGATGGAGCTGAATGCTAGGGCTAGGGTGGGGGTGAGAAGGGTAGGGCAGATTTGCACAGGGGGAAAGGCATTCCCTGGTGGTTCAGATGGGTTCGATCCCTGGGTTGAGAAGAGCCTCTGGAGAAGGAAATGGCCACCCACTCCAGTACTCTTGCCCAGAAAATCCCATGGACGGAAGAGTGTGGTAGGCTACAGTCCATCACGTGGCAAAGAGTTGGACATGACTGAGTGACTTCACTTTCTTTCTTTCTAAAGGCACTGGAGCAGCGAAGACTTGAGAAGGAAAGGCTTAGTGCTTTGGCTTCCCTTGTCCTTCTTCAGGATATCAATCCAAAGAGACCAGCTCCCAGGCAGCGTGAATATCTCAGGGGGTCCTCAGGAGAATTAGTGGGGGGCTTTATAACAATAGGAAGATGAAAATATGATCATCATAAAAGTATCAGTGATGGTATTAAGGGTACCAGGGAACATTTATTAAGCAACAATTTTGTGCCTGTTTTTTCTATAACCCTATGAAATAGCTACCAACTAGCACCTTCAGGTCATAGAGGAGAACCTGGGATGCAGAGCAGTTGGGTCACTTCCCCAAGAATACGTGGGGAATGCCTGGCAAAGCTGGATCTTGGACTCATGTCTTTTCTACTCTAGAGTCAGAGCTCTCAGTGTCCATGCTTGGCTGAGATTCCACACAGTGTTTCATGGATCCAGGATTTTGTGGCCCAGGGGATCCTGGGTAATTGGGTACACAGAGGCTTTCTCCATGTCCACAGTTGTTGCCTTGATTTACCTGCTTAGAAAACCTGTCCATGAGCACCTTTGACCAGCTATATAATATTATAGGGCTCAGTGAAAAACGGCAATGCTGGGCCTTATATATATGGAATGTAGGAATATGGTATTGATGGACCTGTTTGCAGGGAAGGAATGGACGCGCAGATGTAGAGAATGGACCTGTGGATGTAGTTGGGGAGGGATAAAGTGGGATGGATGGAGAAAGCAGCATCAACATATATACACTACCATGTGTAAAATGGACAGCTGGTGAGAAGTTTCTGTATAACACAGGGAGCTCAGCCTGGCACACTGTGATGCCCTAGAGGGGTGGGGCGGGGGAAGGGGAGGGGGGCTCAAGAGAGGGGATATACATATAATTACAGCTGATTCACGTTGTTGCGATGGCAGAAAACACCACAGCAATGGAAAGAGTAAAAAACAAAAAAATTAAAAAAACATCTTTGAACATTTTCAGATAGCGACAGCAGAGCGCTTAACCAAGCCTGGGATCCCCCCGAGCTCAGCGCCCTGTGTGATACACCTGGCCCCAGCGTGCTTCCCTGCTCACACCCCCACCACACTCTTCTCGAATGCAGTGTTTTGTCCCCTGTGCCCTTGGTTAGTCTCTGGGTCTCCCTCGGAATGGAAGGTTAGGATCCCTCCCTCCTTTAACAGTCCCTGCCCCTCTGTCCTGGGCTGGTTGCCATGAACTCATCTTGGTGTTTGCCAGATGCCAAGAAAAGGCTGTCAGCTGTCTGCTGCTCTATAGGCCACTGGAATAAATTACTCTACCTTTGTGCCTGTGACTTTGCCTGGGACTTGAGGCTAAAGAGACCGCCCAAACCCTTGAGTGTCCATTCCTAACCCACCAGGAACAAATGTTCCAGAATACGAGCAAGTGCTAAAGGCCTCCTCTAATTAGCTGGCTGGTGGCTAACGAGGGATTTCACTGGGCAGAGCCTTCTGGTGGTTGGTGTGTAATTACCATGGAAACCTTCACGCCACACTCAGCTGCTTCCAGCAGCCCTCTTCCCTGGGGAGCAGACATTGCTTCACAAAAGCTGCATCTGGGCTATTGACATTGTTTGTGAGAGAAATAAATGGACAGTTAGAAGCAAGACAGGTTGAGAAGCAAGGCTTGTTGGAGCGAAGTTTTACCGGCATTCATCCTGGGGCCTAATTGATGCTGTTGTCCCTGCACGAGAGGAAATCGTTGGAAGGTGATGAATTCAGTTTGGATGGATCCCTTTTTGCTGAGCTCAAGGACAGGGAAAAATGCCTAATTAAGAGCCAGACTCTTCTGCTTTTTAGATGCAGCTGCTGGGTATGCCATGAGATATGAAGACTTCTCTTTCTCTTTCCATTTTTACACACAAATATTTATTTATTGTGTCCATCAGTGGAGTGAAATCCCACTATCATTGTGTGAAATTGAAAAAAAAAATTAATCTTGTAAAATGCAGGGTCACCTTCTTGTGAAGGCTATTGAACAAGAACAGGGGTTGGATAAAATACGTGTGCTGGGTTAGTCAGAATGGGCTAGGCTGTGCCGAAGTAAACCCTAACATCTCAGTTGGCCTAACACAGTCAAGGTCATTGAATTGGCCATACAAAGTTCAGGGGTGGTCAGGCAGCTTTTTGTATCATGTGCCAGGGCAACCGGGAGCACATGGCTTTCAAGTTGCAGCAGGTGGAGCAGAGAGGGTTGGAGGAAGTGCCACACAAGCTCTTAAAGGCTACAAGCCAGAAGACACCTATCTCGTCTTTTCTTTCAGTCCATTGGCCACATGGCCCTAACCTAATGACACGTGAGGCTGGCAAATACAAGAACATGAAGTTTTGGTAGCACTAAACAAGCATGCCATTATACTGCATTTAAAGAAATTATTGAGGACTTTTCTGGTGATCCAGTGCTTAAGAATGTGACTGCCAATGAAGGCAGCACAGGTTCGATCCTCTGGGAAGATCCCACCTGCCTCAGGACAGCTAAGCCCATGGACTGCAGCTACTGAAGCCCACGTGCCCTAGAGCCCACGCTCAGGGAAAATGAGAAGCCACCACATCTAGAGAGTAACCCCCAATTGCCTCAACTAGAGAAAGCCCGTGTGCAGCAATGAAGACCCCGTGCAGCCAAAAGTAAAAAAATAAAAAAGAAATGATCAAAACTGCAATTGGAGAATGTGAATATAGAGCCCAGCAGCTCCTGGATCCATACCATCTTCTTTCGCTCTGCTTTCAAGAGTCACGGTGAACATCACATACAGTATCTCCCTTCCTGGAAAGCCCTGCCCCACTGCCTGGGCTGCTGTTGACACCCTTGGAATCATGATTGTGTGCAGTGCACTGCCCCCCGCCCCCCCTGTTTCTGCCCTTACTATCCAACAGGAGAGAGTTAGAACAGGAAGGAGAGCTCAGACTGGCAGTTCTAGAGGAGACTGTGCGCAAAGCATTGAGAAAAGAGGGAAGGAGTCTAAAAAAGCCTCCCAAAGGAGAGCACAGCACACCAGAATTTTGAAGAGTGAAGGATGCGTTCATTCATTCACTCATTCAACCATGCATTCACTGACTTGGGCCTACAGGGACCAAGCAAGGCTACCTTCACTCCCTAGAATAGTGGCTTGAGCAGGCAGAGGGCACAAGGCAGAGTGAGATGTGATAAATGTCTTCAGAGATGTACAAAGGACTGCATGGACTCTGGAGAAGGAGAAAAGAAATTCTCTGTAAGCCAGAGGTATCCAGGAAAGCCTGTGGTGGAAGTGGAATCTGACTTGTACCTTGGAAAATGAATATTAATATTAACATATTAGTATTAACTTCAGGGTTGTATTAGAGATATTTTACTGCACATGGCATGCACATTTATGGGTAAAAATTATAAAAGACACAAAGGAAACTGAACAAAAGAAAGTTAGTCAACAACTATTAATATTTTGACATCTATCTGCCAACCTATCTACCTACCTACTTACCTTTAAAACATGGTTATCCTAAGGATATTCTTTCATGATCTACTTTTATTTTGCAACAGAGTAATCCATTCTGTATTAATAAATACAGATGTGCATTATCATTTTAAACAGGTGAATCATATTCTATTGTATGAATTATCTTCCTCTCTTTAATCAATCTTCTATTGTCGGATATTTACATTGCTTGCAATTTTTGTCATTATAAATTCTGTTTTGATTAAGATCTTTGCAAATGAATCTTTGTGCCATTGTTTTAAGGGGAAAATTCAGTGTGTTTTCATTAGGAAGGGATTCCAGTCTTGACATGAAGGATGTTCTTGGCAGAAGACTCAGAGAAGGCAAAAGCAGAGATTCAGGGGTGCATGATCAGATAACAAGGGCCACAATGCACAGTTACTGTAGGTTTTATTGTGTGCCAAGCACTGTGCTATGAACCTTGACATACAGTACTTTCTGTACTCTTCATAAGAACCATTTGAGATGCATTAGGCTGAAACCATTAGATGTTTTGGGTGGCTCTGCAGAGCTCCTGGTACCACAGCTCTTTACGTCTCAGCACAAAAAAGAATTCAGCGAGAGGCAAAGTGATAGATAAGAAGTAATTTAGAATAGGACACTTGTGAAGTTTACAAGTGGGAGGGTGAGAAATGCCATACCCTGAGAACTTACTGGGCTACAGCTTTATAATCAAAGGAAAAGTGGGGATGGGGGGAAACTTCGTCTTTCTTGAGTAGACATCATGCTTCCATCATCAGCTCTTCCTCTAGGTTAGGCAGGGGAGTATTATCTTGTCCCTATGTGGTCAAGCTAGTTCCACAGATTATTGTTCTTTATAAGTTCAGAGGGCATGTGTTGGGGTTATTAACTTACTAAGCTCACTGGACAGGATGCAGATCTCATGCCACCACTGTTTTATTGTTTTGGGGGGATGTCTTGTGCTTCTCTTGCATGGTTTTGCTGCTAAGCAAGCCTGCTTGGTTTTGTGGTTAAGCAAACCTGCTCTCTTGAGTAATCATTAACTTGAGGGGTCTCCCATATTCTTACAATCCCTAAGTGGGATTAACTATTTAATTGCCTACTTTGGCCCTTTCTGTTCAGTCGCTAAGTCATGTCCGACTCTTAGGGACCCCATGGACTGCAGCACACCAGACTTCCTTGTCCTTCACTATCTCCTGGAGTTTGCTCAAATTCATGTCCATTGAGTCTGTGATGCCATCCAACCATCTCATCCTCTCTTGCCCCTGTCTCCTCCTGCCCTCAGTCTTTCCCATCATCAGGGTCTTTTCCAATGAGTTGGCTCTTCACATCAGGTGGCCAAAGTATTGGAGCTTCACCTTCAGCAGTGGTCCTTCCAGTGAATATTCAGGATTGATTTCCTTTAGGATTGACTGGTTTGATCTCCTTGCTGTCTAAGGGACTGTCAAGGATCTTCTCTAGTACCAGAGTTTGAAAGCATCAGTTCTTTGGTGCTCAGCCTTCTTTATGGTCCAACTCTTACATCTGTACATGACTAGAGGAAAAACTTTGTCCATTTACACTGTTCCTATCAAGGCCATTCCCATTTTGCTGTTGAAGAAACAGAAGCACAGAGAGGTTAATTTACCTGCTCAGGGTCACAGAGTAAATAGCTGTGTCAAAAGAGGATCTCAGTTCATGAGACCCCAAAGATCAGGCTCAGTTCACTTAGTAAGGGATGATCAAGGTTATCATTATGGTCAATTCTGTTTATCATGCTGGTTAGTTAGTAATAACAGTTCTGTTTTTGTATGGACATCATTATTTAGGTAGACACATGAAAAAAGATGGCACAAAGGCTCTCGTGACTTCAGGTTGGCAAAGGTACCAGTGAGGACCCAAAGTCTTCATTGTTTTCTCATCAGGATGGGTGATGTCAGCAAAACTTCTTGCTTGGAAATATATTGTTTTGAACTTGGCAACCTGTAAGCTTGGTTGCCATGGTTACCAGAGGGCCCTGGGGAACGATGAACATAAAGGGCGGGCTTGAAACACAGTCAAGTCCTTCCCCTCCAGCCTCACCCTGAGCTGGCCACAGGCTCTGACAGACCCTCATAAGCCCAGGGAACTCCACACCAGAGTACTCATGCAGTACCTGGCTGACAAAATACCCCAGTGCTTTCAGCGTGCAATAACTACTAATATTTATGGGACGCAGTGGGGAAGCACTTTATGTGGGTTATCTCCTTTAATCTTCCCCAAACTGTACATGAGTTATGCCACTGTTATTCCTATTTAATAGGTGGAGCCACAGAGACACAGAGAAGTTAAAAGACTTGCTCCAATGTCACACAGCTAGCAAATGGCAGTCTGGCTCCAGAGTCAGTGCTCATAAATAGCTCATTCTTGCTAGAGCCAAGATCTTTAGGAAGTCACAGCAAACAATATCTCCAGGCATCTGATTGGTACCTAACTTTCTAAAGATTCCTTAAGGGAATATGGGTTTTTAGAAGGGTCCTAAAAGGCTCTAGCAAGAAAGGTATGGGGTGTTAGCACAAGATCCTAAAACTAGATAAATAGAAGCAGTAAAAGAAAGTGCAAATTCAAATGTTCCTAGGCATCCAAGCAACTGGTGGCTCAAATGGTAAAGAATCTACCTGCAACGTAGGAGCTCTGAGTTCAGTCCCTGGGTTGGGAAGATCCTCTGGAGAAGGGAATGGCTACTCACTCCAGTATTCTTGCCTGGAGAGTTCCATGCACACACATAGTCCATGGGGTCGAAAAGAGTCAGACACGACTGAGCAACTAACACTTTCACTTTAGGCATCCAAGCAATTGGGCCTAAGGTCATTGCAAAAATCTTAGTGGAAACAGGGGTTGGCAAGGAGTTCTAAAGGTCATTGTATACCTGTAGAATTTGCCTCTTTATTTTTCAGTCTTTAGATCCTCAATCTAAATGTACAGGGCCTAGGTAGATCCTGTGGAATAGAGTCTCCTAAGATTACTATGATCAGGTTTTATTACTGCATATCCTAAGAATTCTGTTATTGCCAGCAGTGGGGTCTAGAGAAAGGATTTTAACTGTAATAGAATTTCTATGGTTTTTTTCGATGACTGAGCACACTTCGCATGTCCTCCCTGATCTGGGGGCCACTGATCTTCTATCATCAACACTTTCAGATCAGAGGTTTCTAGGTACATACTTCCAGGCTCAGCTGAAGCTTTATAAGCACCTACAGCTTGGTAGGTATCTTCCTGGCACATTTACACACACGGCCCTTCTTCAAGCTCCCAACATTTCCGTGATGAAATCCAAGAATTGATTCTGCCCGTTTAAAGAGAGAGAGAGTAGTACAGAAAGGCAGCGTGATGTGATGGAGGTCTTCAAGAGGGGTGGCATGACAGAAACAAAGCCATAGAGCTTCGTTGGCACCTGAGTCTCTGGCATGAGGGTAGGAGCGGAGGCCACCTGGGCCCCCAGTGGCCAAACATCGCTGGGAGTCAGGTTCTGAGGTGTTTGCCCTTGTGGGCAATGGGGAGCCTTTGAGGGATCTTTGGCTGTTTCTGCTGTGTCTTAATTCTTTTAGTAAGGCTAATTCCAACTCCATCAACACAGTAACTCCTTGTTTGATTAACTCTGATTTCTCTGTATTTGATTAACCAGCCTCCTCATTCTACAATGATAAGAGAGTTTACTAAGTTACTTTTGGAAATTCAAATGCTGTTCTCTACACAGCTTGGAAGGATCCACAGGGAGACAGGTTTACATAATGTTGTCACTAAACCACTTGGTTATCTTAATTTTCTCACTTCCTTCCTTGACTGAATTTAAAAAAAAAAAAAAGGTAAGAGCCTGGAAGCTGGGAAACAGCAGGAAGGTGTATTAACCATGATGACAAGATAACTTCCTTTTTTTGAGAGCTAAGTATGTATTGGGCTACTGCTTTGCCTGCATTGCTATTTCCATCACCACAGTGACCCTGGGGGAGTTGTTATTTACATTTCACTGAAGAAGCTGGCTGACAGAGGTGAAGCAATTAACCAAAGATCACAGGGTTAGTAGGCAGCAAAGATGGAATGTAAACACAGCAATCTGAGCCCTGGGCTCTTAATTCTTAGAGAATACTCTTCTAGCTGGCATTCAGGACACCTCAGTTCAAACTCCAGCTCTGTAGCCCTGGACTCATTTCTTCCCTTGGAGATATGAGAGATCATCCAGCCCCAACTTTATCTATCTCCTAGCTGATAAAGATCAGAGGTATGGTATCTAAGAGAGAGGAAAAAATTGGACTCCTTGCTCCCAAACCAGGGGTGGCAAATAGTTCTCACTCAGACTGACAGATGGCAACTCATGTAGAATCAATAGAAAAGAAGTCTGGGTGGACTAGCAATGAATTAGTCACATCTGACACACGTGTAGGAAGGGGCAGTGATAACCAGGTTGTTACCCATTTGACAACCCTGCTCTACTCTTCATTCACACAAATCCACATTACTTGAAAAGTACATATAAACAAACACATTATACTGTGGACATGTGTTATTTTTGCTTGCCTAGAACCCATTCTTTTTCTTTTGGTAAAATGATACAACCACAACAAAATAATCAACATAAGCCTATAAACCACAGGCACACATATACACACATACCTCTGATTGTCCTACGGGGAACTGTCCCTTTCCTGCTCTTTAAGCCATATTCCATCACCCCACCCCACAACAGCAATAGGCATGTGACCTGGTCTGACCAATCACAGATCAAAGCTTCGCACCTCAGCATCAGTGACTGGTTCAGGGATGTCCACCTGACTCAAAGTCGACCAATGAGAGTGGGCCCTGAGATGCTCCCTCCCTTCAGCATGGCTTTCCTGATTGGCTGTAAGACTGGAACTATTGATGACTGTCTTGGTCACCACTGGGGAACGCCTGGGGCTAAATGAAGCCAACTTGGTATAAAGCAGACTTTAAGGATGGAGGGAACCATGTCCTGAGGAAATCACTCCAGTTTGATTCTATTAATGATCTGGCTAGTTTAGCTAGCCTGGAGCGAATCTAAATCTAATCTAGTCTAGGATTAGCTTTTCCATAGAAAGTTCCTATACATTTTGCTGAAGCCAGTTTGAGTTGTGTTTCTGACACTTGGATCAAAAGTATAATTAATGACTTACTTTGTTCAAAAAAGTCTTTGGTGATTTTCACTGCAATGGACTGAACATGCCCTCTCAAAATTCCTCTGTTGAAACTTATTCCCAAAATGATGGTATTAGAGGTGGGACCATAGAACGTGATTAGGTCATGAAGGTGGAGCTCCCCTGAATGGGACTAGTGTCCTTATAAAAGGGACTCCAGGAGCTGTCTTGCTCTTGCTCAGGCACTTATGTGGACACAATGAGAGGACAGCGGTCTACAGGTGGGAAGACATTTCTTACCAGAATCTGGCCATTCTGACACCCTGATCGTGGACTTCCAGCCTCCAGAACTGTGAGAAGTAAATTGTTGTTTTTTATGAGTCACCAGTCTTTGGTACTTTATTACAGCAGCTCATATTGACAAAGACACCCCATACCCACCATTTCTTCTTTCATTGACAGTTCTTTGCTATACTTCAGATCTCATGGACTTTATGCTTTTTTGGTAGTAAATGACTTGCCATTTCCTCAGTACACAGTGCTCTTTCAACTCTTTTCCTCAACAATTTATCCTTTACACATCAGCAAGACCAATCTTCTCTGTTTAACTCATTACCTGCTTAAGACATTTTAATTGATAAGCATTTTTCATAGTATGAGTCCCCTACAATTAATACAGCATCTGTAATGCAACATGCTCTGACTTGTATTCAATAAAACTAGCTAAAACTGTGTATCAGCCCCCAGCCCAAACACTTCGCTTGTGTTAACTCATTTGACTAGCCCAGCAGTCCTCTGAAGTAGACTGCAGGCATTTTGCTGGTGGGGCCCCCAAGGCAGAGACTGAGAGAGCAGGTTTCTGGGTCAAACACGCTGGTATAGCCTGACTAAATGTCACAAAGCACAATATTCCTTGGGTCCATCCATGTTGCTGTAAATGACAGAGCTGCATTATTCTTATGACTGAATAATATTGTATTATATACATGTACTGCATTTTCTTTATCCATTCATCTGTCTATGGGCACTTGGCTTGCTTTCATAGCTTGCCTACTGTAAATAGTTCTGCTATGTTAGGGTGCGTGTATTTGTTTTCCCCATATGTATACCTGGTAAGTCAGACTGAAAAAGAAAAATACTGTCTGATATCACTTGTAGGTGGAATTTTAAAAATAATGCAAAAGAATGCATATGCAAAGTAGAAAGAAATAGACTCACAGATGGAGAAGACAAGCTAGTGGAGAGGAAAGAGGGAAGAGGGAAGGGCAAGTTAGGGGCATGGGATTAAGAGATATTAACTAATATATATTATAAATAACAAGGATATATTTAATAACAGGGAATTGCAGTCATTATCTTGTAATAACTTTTAGTGGAGTAATAATCTGGAATAAGGGCTTCCCTCATAGCTCAGTTAGTAAATCAAAGCAGGAGACCCAAGTTTGATTCCTGGGTTAGGAAGATCCCCTGGAGAAGGAAATGGCAACCCAGTCCAGTATTCTTTCCTGGAGAATCCCATGGACAGAGGAGCCTGGCAGGCTACAGTCCACGGGTTTGCAAAAGTTGGACATGACTTAGTGACTAAACCACCACCACCTATTTGGAATAATGCTGAGTCACTATGTTGTATACTTGAAACTAGTACAGTTTTGTAAACCAACTCTACCTCAATAAAATTAAATTAATAATTCAGAAAAAAAATTCTGACTCTGATGCTCAAGCTCTTGGCATCAGGCTGGCACATCTCCCGACTCACCTGTCTCCTCCCTGGCCATGCCCCATTTGTACCATTCTTCTTTTTTGCTCTTTTCAGAGCTCTGAAGTGTTAAGAGATTTTGCAACCCTTTCTCAGAGCAGAAAAGGCCACAGAGCATACCATGATAATTGGGCTTGTTTTGCAGGGAGGAAACGCCTGTCTTAGTGTCAGGACACCATGTAAAAGTGTGTTTTTATTCCACATAAATTAGTCTATGTGTTCACCCCATGCTGGTGATGGCCTAGTGGCCGAACGGGGCTTGGCATTAACTCTGCCCACGGAGATCACTCATTAGTATAAGCAAGGACCCTGTCTGCATTTTCTTTTGTCTCTTTCCCCAAAGCAGAGCAGAACAGGGTCTAATTGGGAGGCAGATTGCAGAGCAAATGCGAATGAGCTTCTTCTTCCCAACTACTTCTCTTTAGCCGTGTCTGCACTAGCAGAGGAATAATCCAAGGCAAGGTCAGGCTGCAGTAAAAGTAAGAGGCAGACTCATTGTGCCTGCAAGTCAGAGACTTACAAACGTGTATTCACGGAATCTCGGCAACTCAATTAGGAGAAATCTTAATAATGGAGAGCTGTTGAATCATAGATGCCCAGAATTACAGAGTCTCAGAATTTTACATTCTTGGAATCGTGGAAATAAAGGTACAGCCAGACACCAGTACCACACTTGCGCTCCAGGAGCCTGCATTTCGGCTAGGTTGAACTTTCTCCATTTCTTTCAATGGGCTTCTGTTTCTCTTCTCCCGCCAGCCCCTACTCTCTTTGTCTGGCTAGTTCATGCTCATCATTCATGCCTCAGCTGAGATATGAGTCCCTCAGGGGGCCTTTCTCTCCATCTACAGTAAGACAGGCCCCTAATAAAAGCAGAGACCCTTCACCTTCTGTCACTATTCTCCTCTCCTCTGAATTGACTTAATGCTTCCCCAAGGGCCCTGCAGCCCCTCCACCACCATCTCGATGGTTTGCAAAGTCTTTCAGTGGAGGAATCTAAACTCTTTTATTCAACCCCAAGTCCCCAGTGCCAGGCATGTGCCTGACACAGAAGAGATATTCAGTATTATCGCTGTTGAATGGATGATTGGATAAATGATTTTGGATTCTCTAGCTCTCAGGACTGGAAGGAGCTTCAGTGGTCACTTTATTCAGCTCCTTCCCCCAGGTCCTCTGCAGAATCCCAGACGCACAGTTGTTCTGCCTCTGCCCTAATTTCTGCAGAGAAGGGGAGCTCACCACCTCCAGGCAGGAGCAGCCATCTTTTCATTGTACATAGACTCACATTACGTGCCCTGTGACATTACCTCCCTACGCCGGGCTCCCAGCAGGACCTAGCATGCAGAAGAGCAGACTTGCAGCCCCAGACAGTTCAATGACAAGAATGAGCCACCAAAGGCTTAGAGCAGATGGCTCACACTGTCCAACCGGTGACCTAAGAGTTGTATCTGATGGAGAGTCTGACTTCCTGTTTCCATGATTTAAAAAAGCAAAACTTCCTTGAAAGTATAATACAGATACAGAAAGGGGTACATATCATAGGGGTCTAGCTCAGTGGATTCACACAAAGTGAGCTCAACGGTGCCACCAGCCCCAAGGAAGAAATAGGACAGGACCAGCACCTCACACTTTCTCTACTCACTCCCTACAAGGCTCTGCTTTCTTGACTTCATGTAGATGGAATCTCATGGAATGTACCTTGTTGACTATTCGAAGATTTGGAAAAATCTACATTTAAATCTGGGCTTCCCTGGCTGCTCAGGAGGTAAAGAATCTGCCTACAATATAAGAGACCCAGGTTCGATTGCTGGGTCAGAAAGATCCCCTGGAGAAAGGAATGGCAACTCACTCCAGTATTCTGTCCCATGGAGAGGAGCCTGGCGGGCTATAATCCCTGAGGTCGCAGAGTCAGACAGGACTTAACAATTTTCACTCACTCATTTGCTCACATTTAGAATCTGGCAATCCCGAGTCTCCAGTTCCTTATGGCAGCAGTGACTGGGTCTACTAAAATGACAGCTAGTCCTTCACTTGGTACACATGCCGCCCAGTTGGCCCCAGGTCTTACCACTCTTCTCTCTGGTGCATCTGACCTGCTTCTCTGCTCTTGGGTCCTGTAGGCATTCACTATTTTCCAATTCTTGTCTAATTTTTTTTCTAGATGTTGACACTTCTAGTAGCTACATCATTGCATGTGGGGAAGGCTCATGGTGAAGCAGAACCATGCTTTTGTTTTGGAAATAAACATGGGGTATTCCTCTTCATTTTTACACGACAGAACCTCAAAACTTAAAATATCCATCTTTCTAGGGTTTCCTTTTTCAGGAGTTATTTTTCATGTTGTTCAGCATTTTGATACCTAGACCTGTTCTCAAGAGGAATCAAGCTGCTCTGAATAGCCTGTTCTTCATTCACTAGTTCATTCACTCATTCATTCATCTATAAGGTGTATCTTAACCACTAGGTTTGTTTGTTGGGGGAATGAAGCCTTAACTGATAAATAGGTGAAATAAAATATGTAGAATGATAGTTTGTTGGAGAATAAAAATTCTAGCAGAATCTCAACCACTCTCCATCCTGGCCTCTAGCCCCTGGCTTTCACTTATTACTGGACACACTGGATGATGGCATTTTGCTGGGCATTTTAGGTCTTATTGAACCCTTGACGGTCTCTGTCTTCCTGGCGAGTGATAGAAACATTGACTTGGACCTGCTGCCTCATAAGAAGCAGTGGCTTGGCTCTCAGCCCCTCTCCTACTGCCTGAACAGTGACCTTTTCAGGAACCTTGGTTTCTCTCTCCTTTGTCTGGAGAAGCAACACCATTGCCCAGGGTGACCATGAGTTTTGAACCCTGACTCTCAGCTTTTGCTGTCCTCATTGGCCTTCGCATCTTGGCTACTCCTTCTGCCTTTGACCTTTGACTTCCTGCCGGGCTTGTTGGCACTGGGAGGAGCCTGTGTGGCCTCCTCAGGCTGTGAGGAGGCCTTCCTGACCTTACCTGGTCTTTGACCTGGCTGCCTTTCCTGGGGGCCTTATCCTTGGGCAAACACGGTTTGGAAGAAAGTGTCCTCACCTCTCCTCGCTTCTTGGGTCACCGTTTAATCTCACTGGTTGGAAGGGTCCTTCTTGGCCTCTCTTGTTTTTTGGGGGCTCTTCTCCTCAGCTTCACTGAGTCTCCTGGGAGTCATCAGAGTGGGCATCTTCTTGGGCTGCATCTTCCCTCTGTGCTCAGGAAGTAGTTTGAAGGGGCCAGTGGCCCCTTGGCCTTGGGTTGAAGGACCTGGGGACGAGACCACGCAGGTCCTTGACACACTCGCTTCCACAGGTACTTGAGCAGGATGACATCCACTGTCGGGTGTTTCTGCAGGATGCAAACCCTGATTGCTGCACCACAGTGCCCTGGCACTGCAGGCAGGCACAGCTCAGGAGGGTGGCAGCGTGGCATTTTGATGCCATTATGGCTCAGGCCTGGCTTTTCAGACCCAGATGACTGGAATGATTCTACCATGGAGGCCGAGAAGGTCAATGAGGTGTCAGTGGAGGCAAAGTCCCCAGGAGCCACTGAGCAGGCTGATGTAGGGGTTTAAACCCCTCCCGCCATGAGTCATCACAAACAAAAAATCCTTAGCACCCGAGTGCATTGCTTCCTTTAATCTTTACAAGGATGCTTTGAGTGCACTGATAATCAGGATGCTGGTTATCTGCTAAGATGTGCTCTATTCCGTGCATGGTCCTGAACATTTCACACACAGGTCATTCCTTTTCCCAACAATACATCCAGATAGGATCAATCCTCCAGATGAGGAAACTGAGGTTATTACAAGGGTTGCTTGATGAGGTAGTGAGATCTCACATCCTTACACTCTAACTTTTCCTCTTAGTCTGCAAAGATTTAGTTACTCTAGGACAGAGAACCAAGATTCCTATGTCTAAACCAGCTAGGGCTTTATTGGGTCTGGGAATGGGGTTTTACCTTTTCTTAAAAAGCATTTTATTAAGGTGTAATTTATATATTATAAAATTCACCCATGTAACGTGAATGATGGAATGTTCTTTAGTATATTCATTGGGTTGTACAACCACTGTAATGATAGAAGTTAGGAGATTTTCATCTCCTCTAAAATATGCCTCATATCTACTAGTAGTCAGGGCCCATTCCACTCCTACCCTGCCCTTCTTTCAGCCCTAGGCAACTATTAATCTAGTGTCTGTGCCTATAATATGCCTATTTTGGAAATTTCATACAAAAGGGATTATACGAAATAGTAATCTTTTATTTTTGGCTTCTTTCACTTATCCTAATGTGTTGAGTCATCAGCGTCGTCACATGTATTACTACTTCATTTCTTTTTATTGGCAAATAATTTCTCTGTTGCATGGATATACCAAATTTTATTTTACCCATTAGTCATTTGATGGACATTTTGGTTGTTTCTGTCTTTGGACTATTACGAATAATGCCGTAATATGTTCACTTGAATGTTAGTGTACAATTCTTTGTGTATTTCATTTCACTTAAACTTAGGGGTAGAATTGCTAGGTCATAAAGTAAGTACATGTTTAATATTTTGAGGAGTTACTAGGCTGTTCCAAGCACTACACCATTTTACAAGCAATGTATGTGGGTTCCAATAGCTCTGCATTCTTGCCACACTTGTTACTGTCAATCTTTTTAGTTACAGTCATCCTAGTGCCTGGGAAGTGGTATCCTGTGGTTTTGAACTGCGTTTTTCTGATGAGCAATGACACGCATCTTTCCATGTGCTTATTGGCCATTTGTGTATCTTCTCTGAAGAAGTGGCTAGTCAAATCTTTGGCCCAATTTTAATTGAGTCATTGGTCTTTTTATTAATTGAGTTGTAAGAATATTTTATATATTCTGGATATAAGTTCCTTATCAGCTGTGTAAATTTCAAATATTTTCTCCCATTTTCTGGGCTATCTTTTCACCTTCTTGATGGTATCATTTGCAGCACAAAAGTTTAATTTTTAATGTAGGCCTATTTATTCTTTTTATTACCTGTGATTTTGCTGTCGTCTAGGAAAATGTTGCCTAAAAAAAGCCATGATTACTTCTATATTTTCTTCTAAGAGTTTCACAGTTTCAGCTCTTTTTTTAATGTTGCCATTTTTTCAAGAATTAAAATTTTAATTTTCCAACTTTATTGAGGTAATTAACAAATAAAAATTGTATATTTTTAAGATGTACAACATGATTTCTTAAAATTTATTCAAGTTAGAAGGAAATTACTTTGCAATATTGTGATGGTTTTTGCCATACGTTAATATGAATCAGCCATAGTCATATGTGTCCCCTCCCTCTTGAACCCCCTCCCGTCTACCCCCCATCTCTCCAGGTTGTCACAGAGCACCGGCTTTGGGTTCCATGCATCATACGTCAGACTCCCACTGGCTATCTATCTTGCATATGATAATGTATATGTTTCAATGCTGTTCTCTCAAAGCATACCACTCTCTCCTTCTCCCACTGTGTCCTGAAGTCTATCCTTTATGTCTGTGCAGGGCAGCAAAACATGATGTTTTGATACACACACACATTGTGAAATGGTTACCGTAATTAAGCTAATTAACATATCTGTCACCTTACATAGGTGAGTGTCTGTGCTGAAAACACAAGGTAACTAACTCTCTAAGCAAATTTCAAATATACAGCACAATCCTATTAACTGCAGCTGCCATGTATACATCAGATCTCTATAGCAAGATCATTCTGCATAACCGAACCTTGGTAAACCCTGACCAGCATCTCTCCATGTCTGCCACCTCCTAGATCCTGCAACCACCATTCCACTCTCTGCTTTTCTGAGTTTGACTTTTTTAGTTTCTACATATAAGTGAGATCATGCAGCATTTGACTTTCTGCGTCTAGTTTATTTCGTTTAGCATAGTGTCCTCCAGGTTTATTCATAGTGTCACAATGTCAGGATTTATTTTTCCTTTTTTTAAAGACTTAATAATAATCCCATGAAGGCTTCCCTCACGGTCCAGTGGTTAAGAATTTGCCCACCAATTCAGGGGACACAAGAAAATTTCACATGCCACAGGGCAACTAAGTGCCTGCGCCACAACTATGAAGACTATGAGACTCCGTCTCACTCTAGAGATGAAGAGCCACAACCACTGAGCTTGTGTGCCCTAGATCCCATGCTCCACAACAATAGGAGTGACCACAGCGAGATGCCCATGCACCTCGAGTAGAGAGTAGCCCCCAACTGCCACAGCCAGAGAAAGTCCGTGCAGCAACGAAGATACAGCACAGGCAATACATAAATAAATAAAAATATCTCACCATATACATGATCTATAGAAATCACTTATCAACAATTAACATAATTCCATAATATATATCCCATTTTTTTAATCTGTTCATCTATTTATGGACACTTAGGTTGTTTTCACATCCTGGGTGTTATAAATAATGCGGCAATGAACATAGGGGGACAGATGTCTCTTCCAGATACTGATTTCATTTCCATTGGATAAATAGCCAGAAGTAGAATTGCTGGATCATATGGAAGCCCTATTTATAATTTCTTAAGGGATCTCCATACTATTTTCCATAATGGCTGTACCAATTTACATTCCTACCAACCGTGCACAAGGTTTCCCTTATCTCCACATTCTTGCCAATACTTGTCGTCATTTGTCTTCTTGATGATATCTGTTCTAACAGGTGTGAGGTGATAGCGCGTTATTTTGATTTGCATTTCTGTGATGATTAGTGATGTTAAACATCTTTTTATGTATCTGTTGGCAACTTGGATGTCTTCTTGGGAAAAGTGTCTATTTAGTTCCTCTGTTTATGTTTTTCTTTCATTGAATTGCTTTGTTGTTTTTGAGTTAAATGGGTTCTTATGTATTGTGGATGTTAACACCTTATCTGATATTGCTGTTGTTGTTCAGTTGCTAAGTCGTGTCTAACTCTTTTGTGTCCACCATGGGCTGTAGCCCACCAGACTCCCTCCTCTGTCCGTGGGATTCCCTAGACAGTAATACTGGAGTGGGTTGTCATTTCCTTTTCCAGGGATCTTCCCAACCAGGGATGAAATCCACGTCTCTTATATTGCTGGTGGATTCTTAACCATTGGGCCACCAGGGGAGCCCCATGTGACATATGGTTTGCAATTATTTTTTACCATTCTATAGGTTGCCTTTTTATTTTGTTGATGATTTCCTTCACTATGCAGAAGCTTTTTATTAGTAGTTTGATATAGTCCCACTTGATTTTGGTTTTTGTTGCTGTGCCCTTGAAGTTATATCTCAAAAATCATTGCCAAGACCAACGTCAAGAAGTTTCTCTCTGTTTTATTCTAGGAGTTTTATGAAACTCCTAGATTTCTTCTAGGAATCATGCCTTATGTTTATGTCTTTAATATATTTTGAGTTATTTTTATAAGTGAAGTAAGATAGGGACCCAGTTTCATTTTTCTGCATGTAGTTATTCAGTGTTTCCAACACCATTTTGTTTGTTTGTTTTTTAAAGTTTAATTTCTGTAATATAACTTTTTAAAAAAATATTTTTAAAATATATTTTAAAAATATTTATTTCACTCCCCTAGGTCTTAGTTGTGGCACTTGGGATCTTTGATCTTCATTGCAGCAGGCAGGATCTCTAGTTGTAGCATGTGAACTCAGTATGGGATCTAGTTCCCTGATCAGGGATCAAACCTGTGCCCTCTGCATTGACAACACAGAGTCTTAGCCACTGGACTGCCAGGGAAGCTCCTCCAACACCATTTTGGAAAAGACTGTCCTTTCGCCATTTAATGTTCTTGGCTTCCTTGTCATATACTGATTAACCTGTACATTGTGGTTTACTTCTGAGCTCTCTATTCTGTTCCACTTTCTAAATGTCTATTTTTAAGTCAATATATCCTGTTTTAATTACTATCAGTTCAGTTCAGTTCAGTTCAGTTGCTCAGTCGTGTCTGACTCTTGGTGACCCCATGAATTGCAGCACGCCAGGCCTCCCTGTTCATCACCAACTCCTGGAGCTACAAGCTATAGCTTTGTAGTATAGCTTGAAATCAGGGAACGGAGGCTAATTGGATGAGATAACATGGGGAGTTACTTAGTTGAGTGTCCAATAATGAGAAAATGTCTTGGTATGTGACAGCCCTCTGCCCCATCTTTAGAGAGAATGTCTTCCAGCCAGCCTCTTCTCCCCCATGCACCCTCAGCCTGCCCAGAGTTGCCTGTTCTCTGTCCCCTTGGAAGATTTTCACTACTCCTCTGGCCTTGGAAAATTCAGCTCTAGTGGACGGTCTCTGGCTCCAATGCCCTGACCAGGTCAGGTCAAGGATGTCTCTCCCTTCCCAGTTGCTAAAGACTAAATGTCTGTGTCCCTCTAAAATTCATATGTTGAATCCTAATCCTCCATGTGACAGTGTTTGGGGGTGGTGCCTTTGGGAGATCATTAGGTCATGAGGGTGGAGCCCCCATGAATGGCATTAGTGCCTTGATAAAGGGGACACTAGCGAGCTCCCTCACCTTTTCCGTGAGTTCATCATAGAAGGACTACTGTTTACAAATTTGACAGTAGCCTCTCACAAGACATTGAGCCTACTGGTGTCTTGATCCTGGACTTCCCAGCTTCCAGAACTGTGGGAAATAAATGGGTGCTTTGTTTGCTTGTTTGTTTAAGTCACCGAATTTATTTGTTTAGGGTTTTTAAAAAATTATAACAGCCTGAACAGACTAAGATAGAAATTGGTCTTTGGAGTAGTGTTGCCGTGACAAATATCTAAAAAAGTGGAAGTGGTTTTGTGAGTGGCAGGTAGAGACTAGAAAAGCTTTGAGTTGCATTCTTGAAAAAACCTACATTGCTATACACGGACCATACAGAGCAGTTCTTATGGGAACTCACATAAAACATGAGCTATAGAGAATACCTGTGTGCGTGTGTGCATGTCCTTCACTTTTGCAATCCCATAGGCTGTAGCCTGCCAGGCTCCTCTGTCCATGGGATTTTCCAGGCAAGAATATTGGAATGGGTAGCTATTTCCTTCTCCAGGGGATCTTCCTGACCCAGGGATCAAACCCAGGTCTCCTTCTTTGCAGGAGAATTCTTTACTCTCTGAGCCACCAGGGAAGCCCAGAGAATACCTACATAATCCTAAAAAAATATTGGTAGAAATATGGAGATCGAGGCCATTTTGATGAGGTCTCCGATACAAAGAGTTGGATATGACACACACTAAACAGCAATAGCAACGGATGGAAATAAACAACATGTTACTGGAAACCAGAAAAATGGTTATCCTCATTATAAAATGGTGAAGAACATGGCTGAGTTGTTTTAGTGTTTTGTGGAAGGGAGAACTTGCGAGTTGTGAAAATAGATATTTAGCTGAAGAAACTTCTAAGCAAAGTATTGAAGGTGTGGCTTGGCTCCTCCTGACTGCCTATTGTAAAATGGGAGGAGAGAAAAATGACTTAAAGGTGGATTTTTTTTAAGCAAAAAAGGCAACAGAACTAAAAGATGTGGAAAATTCTCAGCCTATCCCTGTTGTCAAAAATAAGAAAGCTTGATGGAAAGAACAGTGAGTGTGTGGCCAAGGACTGCTTGATAGGGAGGTTAGTAGGGATCAGCCGTCTCTACAGAAGCTGGGAGCTGTTCTCTAAGACAATGAAAAAATGGTCCTGAAAGCAAGTCAAAGATCATCAGCGATGCTACTCCATCACAGGGCCAGAGAGTAATGGCTCATGGAGGGGACAGGGAAGTTCCAAAGGAGGGGTTGGCACCTGCAGGACCTCAGGGGACATTGCCTGGCACCACCTTACATGTGGGGTAAAAGGATGGTGAACTTGGGATTGTGGGGAGTTGAGAATGAAATTGGGCTATAACAAGAGATTTGACTGTATTTAAGAGCAGTGGGAAAGCAAGGAGTTGCAAACTTTCAGACAAGAGATGAGGGTGGAGGAGACTGGGGTAGAACAGGAGATGACTAGATGGATTCTGGGTATATTTCAGAGGCAGAGCCATCAGCTCTTGCTGATAGATGAAATGCAGGGGATGAGGAATGACAGAAATGAGGGGGAATGTAGGCTTTGAGATCAGTATCTCTGAACAAAAGCCTCAAAAGTGTGGTTAGGTTAACATGGTCAAATCTGCCACAGTAGCTTACTCACTGTGAACTTAAGGTGAGGTTCTAGAGTCTGACTGCAGCCACAAAATTTAAAGATGCTTCCTCCTTGGAAGAAAAGCTATAACAAACCTGGACAGCTGTTAAAAAGCAGAGACATCACTTTGTTGACAAAGATCCATATAGTCCAAGTTATGGTTTTTCCAGTAGTTGTGTATGGATGTGAGAGTTGGACCATAAAGGAGGCTGAGCACAAAGAATTGATGCTTTCGAATTACGGTTCTGGAGAAGACTCTTGAGAGTACCTTTGATTGCAAGGAGATCAAATCAATCAATCTTAAAGGAAATCAACCCTTAATATTTATTGAAAGGACTGATGCTGAAGCTGAAGCTCCAGTCTTTGGGCCACATGATGCAAAGAGCTGACTCATTGGAAAAGACCCTGATGCTGAAAAAGATTGAGGGCAGGAGGAGAAGGGAACAGCAGAGGATGAGATGGTTGGATGGCATCACCAACTCAATGGACATTAGTTTGAGCAAACTCCAGGAGATAGTGAAGAACAGAGAAAGAAGACTGAGTCGCTGGACACAACTCAGTGACTGAACAACAACTGGAGTCTGAATCAGACCTACACTTTATATTTTCATTTCTGTTTTATTCTAAAACACCTAACCAACACTTCCTACATGCTGGAGACAAAAATTAATGCTTGATAAATGAATAAATTCATGTGAGTATTCACTCACTCCCTGTCTGCTCATTGCAGAGCCTGGCATAATTTGGAGTGTGATAGGTTAATCAGGTTTCATGAGATGAGTGAATGAGGGGTCATATGTCTCTCAGTTTGAAGAGTTGCCTCCCTCATGAGGAGATAGACTGAATGATGGCAAAAATGCACTGAACTCCCTGCTTATGCCAAAGGCCTCGATGCCAAGACATCAACCTGTCATTCATAAAGACTGCAAATCTATCGGGTCATAAATTTGACTGCAAACTAATATGGTAGCAATAATAAACATTAATTAAACATTTAATTTGCAATCATTTTGCTTGTCATCTTACATCTTAGAAGGGCATAGGGCTAATTTTGAAGGGCTGAGGATCTTAAAAAATCAGGGAAACTAGAGCTCATGCCTTATATTTCTCTAGACATTATTTTCTATAGTGGGCAGATTATTTTTTGGTAGTTTGCTCTCCATACTGTGGCAATAAGCTGTGTATATACATATTTATTTGTTCATTCACATATTTGTCAATTCAACAAATGTATATTTAGTGTCTGTTGACTAATTTCAAATGTTATGCCGGTTTTAGGAATAGAGCCATAAACCTCATGGGCAAGGGTCCAGCCTCATGCAGCCACATTTTCATCAGGAAGACAAACACTAAGGAAGCAAATCAACAATGTAATGGCTTCACAGGAAGCGCTAGTGGTAAAAAAAAAACCTGTCTGTTAATGCAAGAGACATGAAAGACACAGGTTTGATCCCTGGGTCGGAGCATGACAACCCACTCCAGTAGTCTTGCCTGGAGACTCCCGTTGGCAAAAGAACCTGGTGGGCTACAGTCCATAGCGTTGCAAAGAGTTGGACATAACTGAAGCGACTTAGCACATATATGCACGCAATGCAATATAACAAGGATGCCTATGCAGAAAATGAAACAGGCTGTGAGAATACAGAAGACTGTGGCTAAAGAACTCTTTTAAATGAGGTGGTCCAGGAAGGCATCTCCAGTGTACAGAGATTTCAGGGAGTGTGTTCCAGGAATAAGGGACAGCACGTGCAAAGGCCCTGCACTGGAGAATGAGCCTGGCATGTTTGTGGACAAGGGGACATTATGCTAATGAGCTTCCTCTGTGCAGTAGGAGGTGGTCAAGGTGGTAAGGGGAGTCAGGATGGAGAAAGGGCTCTTGTCTGGACTGCATTCAGGCATCTCTCTCTGCATCTATTCAACATGCAGGTGATGGGTCTCTATTTGGTATAGAAACTGTGCAAGGCAAAAGCCTGTGGATAAATCCAAAGCCTGGAGAAGCTCACACTGGAGAAGACAGCAGATTCCCATGTTATAATGTGATGGGAATTATGATGATGGGCTCCATGTGATTGACCAACAGGATGGTCGTACACGAGGGCTATGCTTCCTGCCCCCTTGAAGTCTAGTCTATTGCTTTTGACAATAAACTGTGAGCTAACTACAGAAGTTCAGTCTTATGAGCATTTTCATGCCAATCCCCGCACAGTGACCCTTGTCACTCTTGCCACGATGCCTGGGAATGTTCTAGATAGAGGCTGCTTGGTTCACTGGGGCACTGGTGTGAGGCTGGTAACCCTAGATGGTCAAGTAGTATGTGAGACAGATTAAATGTCACTGTTGAGGCTCCCAGATCTTGGGTTGTTTGTTGTGGCAGCATTTCTCAGCCTATCCTGACTGATATGGCCAGGATGGAGATAAGCACGGAAGTGGCACATGTGACTCAGCCCCAGGAAGTCAGGGAAAGCTTCCCAAAGAGGGGCTGTCTTTGCAGAGACTTGAAGCACAAGCAGAGGAAAAAAGAGGAGATGTTGCTGAGAGAGAGAGAGAGAGAGAAATCTTCATGATGTGTATTAAAGAGGGGGCTATAGGAAAATCTTGCATGCTTAGCAGCTCAGTCATGTCTGACTCTTAGTGACCCCATGGACTGTAGTCTGTCAGTCTCCTCTGTTCATGGAATTCTCCAGGCAGGAATACTGGAGTGGGTAGCCTATACCTTCTCCAGGGGATCTTCCCAACCCAGAAATCAATCCCAGGTCTCCAGCATTGCAGTCAGATTCTTTAGCATCTGTCCTAAGGAAAAGCTTAGGACAGTGTAGAGGTGGTGGGGTCAGACGGGTATAGGTTTGATCCTGGCTCTGCCACTTCCTGCATCTGTGATCCTGGGCAGAAACCCATAACATTTTCTGAGTATCAGATTCCTTACTGCACAATAGAGAAGATAGCACCTGCCCTTCTGGTGTTTGGTGTGTGTTTACAAGTGCTCTTCGAAATCCATGACATTATTAGTTGTAATGGTGGACAGTCTGGGTCCTTGGCTCTAGTCTGGCCATGGTCTCCACCAAGACACCATGGAATGTAGTCTGCCAGGCTCCTCTGTCCATGGGATTCTTCAGGCAAGAATACTGGAGTGGGTTGCCGTGTCCTTCTCCAGGGGATCTTCCCAACCCAGGGGTCAAACCCACATCTCTTACATCTCCTGCATTGGCAGGTGAGTTCTTTACCACTAACACCACCTGGGAGAATCAGGCACTTAACTATGTGCTTTGCAAGCATTACAAAATCATGGAATATTAGTGTTACTGTTATACCCATTCTACTAATGAGGAAATGGGAACTCAGGGCTTAAGTGACTTTGTCCAAAAGCACACAAAGATGCAGAGTCAGAATTCAGATGTGAAGTGTAACTCCAGTGCCCACACTTGTAATCAGGACACCATCATCTTCTGTGTTTATACACCGAAGGGTTCATGCCCAATGGTTGAACTGAAACTCCGGGTCCAAGAGGCATGGCTAAGCCTCCTGATTCAGCAAGAATGAAGAGAGGGAGGCTCATGGCCAGAGACTCTGACAGAGGTGATGCTGTGAAGATGGGATGAAACAGGCAGGGGTGGGTCCCCAGATGATGCTGACCTATAAGAAACTAGGAGTTGCTCCGGGTTTCTTTTTTTTTTAAATTTTCTTTACTTTATTGTGTTGGTTTTGCCATACATTGACATGAATCCGCCATGGGTATACATATGTTCCCCCTCCAGAACCCCCCTCCCTCCTCCCTCCCAATTCCTTCCCCCTGGGTCATCTCGGTGCATCAGCCCCGAGCATCAACCCTGGGCTGGTGATTGACTTCATATATGATAATTAACATGTTTCAATGCCATTCTCCCATATCATCCCACCCCTGCCCTCTTCCACAGAGTCCACGAGACTGTTCTGTACATCTGCATTTCTTTTGCTGTCTCGCATGCAGGGTTCTCATTACCATCCTTTTAAATTCCATATATATGCGTTAGTATACTGTATTGTTGTTTCTGCTTCTGGCTTACTTCACTCTGGATAATGGGCTCCGGTTCCGTCCACCTGAGTAGAATTGATTCAAATGAATTTTTTTTTTAATGCTGAGTAATATTCCATTGTGTATATGTACCACAGCTTTCTTATCCATTTGTCAGTTGATGGGCATCTAGGTTGCTTCCATGTCCTGGCTATTGTAAACAATGCAGCGATGAACATTGGGGTACACGTGTTTCTTTCAATTCTGGTTTCCTCGGTGTGTATGCCCAGCAGTGGGATTGCTGGGTCATATGGCAGGTCTATTTGCAGTTTTTAAAGGAACCTCCACACTGTTTTCCATAGTGGCTGTACTAGTTTGCATTCCCACCAACAGTGTAAGAGGGTTCCCTTTTCTCCACATCCTCTCCAGCATTTATTGCTTGTAGACTTTTGGATGGCAGCCATTCTGACTGGTGTAAAGTGGTACCTCATTGTGGTTTTGATTTGCATTTCTCTGATAATGAGTGATGTTGAGCATCTTTTCATGTGTTTGTTAGCCATTTTTATGTCTTCTTTGGAGAAATGTCTGTTGAGTTCTTTGGCCCACTTTTTGATTGGGTCATTTATTTTTCTAGAATGGAGCTGCAGGAGTTGCTTGTATATTTTTGAGATTAACTGTTTGTCCGTTGCTTCATTGGCTATTATTTTCTCCCATTCTGAAGGCTGTCTTTTCACCTTGCTTATAGTTTCCTTTGTTGTGCAGAAGCTTTTAATTTTAATTAGGTCCCATTTGTTTATTCATGCTTTTATTTCCAATATTCTGGAAGGTGGGTCATAGAGGATCCTGCTTTGGTTTATGTCAGAGAGTGTCTAGGTTTCTTATAACCATTTACTGAGCCTCAGTTCCAGGCTGGGTCTACCCTTTGTGCTGTGTGGAGTGGTGCACACAGTCTATCTACAGACGCTGGAGCTACCATGCCCTGGGCCTTCAGATCTCACCCTCATGAGGGTCACCTTATGAGCTAGAGCTGTTGCAGGTACCCTTGAGGAGCACCCGGGATTTATAGGAGCCCAGAGGATTTTCCTAGCCTTCAAGGGGACATCAAGTGGAGACATGGTGGCTACAACAGGGTGAACCGATAAAGGAAAGAGAGGCAGAAGGATACCCCCAGGAGAGAAAGGACATCTGCCTGAGCCTGGAAGAACATGGAGGTTTTCATCCAGTGTCCAGCCAGGATAAGGAAAAAGGATGGACAAGAAAATCCTGGGGTGGCAAGGAGGGCCCCCTGTTCCTCTATGCTTTATCCCAAGGGCAGTGGGAGCAATAGGATCAGGTTTTCTTTTTGACAGATTCACTTTGGCTGCCAGCAGGATTGCTAGGGAGCAAGACCAGGGGCGGGGAGATCATTTAGGAAGACATTGCAATCATCATGGTCAGAGGATGAGATCAGGGGCTGCGGAATGGAGAGCAGTGGGTGGGCCTGCTTGCGGTGAAACTTATGACCCTGAATTAGCGCTTGCATGACATTTTATCCCCCTCCTCCTTCTCCCTAGCCAAAAGGGCTGCCTGACCTATATTTATCTCTGCAAAGTGGCGGTTCTGCAAATTGTTGCCCCGCCCACGCTCCCCACATTCTGGGTCACAGGCCACGCAGCCCTGGCGGGCTGGTCACAGTCCTGCTCATTTGTTTTGTTTCCTGGGATTTCTGTTTGGTTAATAACAGGGCTCTTCATCAGTTTGGGTTCACAAGGCCGGTTCTGCAGCTCCCATTTGGTCATAGGTGAGCAGCCTGAGTAACCTGGCCCCAGGTGAGCAGAGTTTTTTGGACTCTGGGCCTCTTGTCTAAATGGGCAGATTTTCCCTTTGCAAGCCTAAATAGCACGGGTTAACTTTCTTTTCCAATGAGCTCTGCATTTTCTATAAAGACATAATCCTTTATTAAATTAATGAGGCATAATAATTATTAATTGCTAATTATTCAGAGTCGTTTAGTCTATTTAAAAGAAATGATACCATTTAGAACAAGATTTAAAGATATGCAAATGTCAGACAGCTCCTTTTGACTGTTCGGCTACTCTGTGGAGCTATGGCAAACGCACTGACGTTTTTGAGGGGAAGATACTCATTTTGCTCTGAATACCACGACATGGAAAGTCAGTGTACCACCTGTGTGTCCTTGGCCAACCTCCTCAGCTTCTCTGAGTGTCCGTTTTCCCACCTGTGAAATGGGGCTACAACTACTTGCTTGCAGCCCTGCTGGGGCTTTCCATGAGATGATGGAAGATGCCTAGCATAGAGCTCAGCCTATGTTGAAAATGTTGAGAAGTATGAGTTATCTATGAGAAATTGCTTTATCCAATCCTGTCTGTACCTCCTAGTTCTAAATTAAACAAAAACATATACATGTGTATTAATATTTATTCATGTCTATATCTGCATTTATATTTCTATGCTGTTACTATAAACACTTTCAGATGCCTGTAATGTTTTATTGTTACATTCAGGTGTCTCTCTTTCAAATACCCAGGCCCTTTCTGTCTTGGAATGTAGGAGGCAATGATTTTCTGTTGCATATTTGTCCTGCTCCGTGCTGTTTCGGGAAACAAAGAGCACAGGACTCTTAGCCCCCTCTGTTGGTTCAAGAGCTAGAGGAGCCCAGAGGATTTTCCTAGCCTTCAAGGGGACATCAAATGGAGACATGGTAGCTACAACAGGGTGAACTGATGAAGGAAAGGGAGGCAGAAGGATACCCCCAGGAGAGAAAGGACATCTGCCTGAGCCTGGAAGAACATGGAGGTTTTCATCCCGTATCCAGCCAGGATAAGGAAAAAGGATGGGCAAGAAGATCCAGAGATTGTGACCACTGGGTTTCTAAGATGCGCCTGAGTCTCACTCTCTGGTGCATCTCACAATCTCTGGATCTTCTTGTCCATCAGACAATATTTATGGGCTTCCAAGGTGGTGCTAGTGGTGGGGAAACCACCTGCCAGTGCAGGAGACGTAAAAGATATGGGCTCAGTCCCTGGGTGGAGAGGATCCCCTGGAGGAGGGCATGGCAACCCACTCCAGTATTCTTGCCTGGAGAATCCCATGGGCAGAGGAGCCTGGCGGGTTACAGTCAGGGTCACAAAGAGTTGTATACAACTGAAGTGACTTAGCAAGCAGCACGTACATTTCCACAAACCCCTAAGATTATGGATGTGGATAAGCAATGTGATCATATCTTGATTCTCATTTGCCTTTGTTTCTTGTGGGAAACCTCGCAGGGAGGTGTCGCTCTGGTTTGTGATAAGATGCGGTTTGGACATCCCTACGTTCATACAAATGGAATAATATAAGATTAAAAACCAAGCTATGAACTATTGCCAAGGGGGTGCTAATCACAGCAGGCACCGTGTAGTGAAAAGAACATGAGTTTTGCATCCAAAAGCATGGTTTTGTCATGTCATAGCTGTGTGACCTTAGGCCAATCACTTGACCTCTCCGAATCCCAGATTTCTTATCTGCAAATTGGGAAAATTAATTCTTATTTCTCAGGATCATTGGAAAAATTAAATGCCATAACATACAAAAATGTGAGACATGTAGTAGGGGTTCATTCACCCCTGAGTCTTCTTGAGTCACAGGTGTTTTGGACATCGATAATTCACATTCTATTTTAGATGCTGTCTTTCCTGCTTTTTAAAAATGCACTTTTTTTCTGACTGTAAAATAATATTTACTCATTGTAGAAGACCTAAAAGATTATAGAAGCATATAAAAATAAAATAGAAATCTCCCATAAAACAACACATTAAAGATTTCAACTCTAAATATTGTGGTTCACTTCCGTTCTCTCTTTCTTTCTATCTCTTTCTCACTTTATCTTGTATGTATGTGAAAGTAATCAGATTCATCTTATATACAGAATTTTCTGATTTTTTTCATATAGTATTAAAGTTCTTCTCTCTGTGGGTTCCCCCCTCACCATGTTCAAGAGTAGGAACATATCAATCCTTGGAGTAAGATCAGTGTGGATATGAGAATTCACTGTGTGATCATATCTTGGGTATTTGACCCTTGGGAAATCCCAAATCTTTTTTCACAGGGTTAATGTGGGATTTATATATCAGGTCCATAGACATCTTAGCAGTGTCTCTGAAACTTAGTAACTGCTTGTAAATAGTGATGGCTGATACTATATTGATTAGACTTCTGTGTCAGTCTAGGTTACACTGCAATGACAAACAGCATCGAAATCTCAGTGACTCTACAAAACTAAACTCTGTTTCTTACTTCAGACTGAAACTACATGCCATCCTGGGCAGCTGTCTTCACGAGGTGGTGTGGAGCGCAGGCTTGCTTCCATCTTAGAGCATTTCCATCATGCACATGTTTCCACGACCGCCAGAGCAAGGAAGAAAAATTGGAAGATTTCACACTAGCAATTAAATGCTTTGATCCAGAAGATATATGCATCCATTCTGCTTACAACCAATTGGCCAGAACTAATTGCATGGCCCCACCTCACAGCAGGAGGCGTGTGTGAAGAAATTCAATCCTCTTGGGTACCCAGAAGAGGAAGAGTCTCCCAAATCATTGAGCACGGAGAGTCCTTGCCATGGAATTATCTCTATTGTAAGATTATTTGCTTTTGTGGGAACTGGTGCAATTTAATTCAAGGTCAGTCCTACTACATTTATGCAGAATGAGTCCTCAACCCTGACCTGGCAAGGAGAAGAAAAAGCAGCTGATCTCAGATGCACTGACGTCTCTAGGAATGTCTGAAGCCGAGGTTCCCACCAGTGTATCAATGCCAGTTCCCTCTCTGGGTCTGAGTTACTGCCCTGAGGCTCAGCGCTGTGAATGGTGCAGTTAAGCGAAAGGGTTGGGTTGACCACAGCGCAGCATTTCATCAGTGCCCCGTCATCACCCTGATATACAGCTTGTCCCGAGGGCCATCAGTCCTGGAAGAGAATGCATCAGGTCCCACTCTGGCATTTAATACTGCATCCATCACAGTGCAGAGAACACTAAGTAGGTCTGAGCCCTGGTGAGCTAGAGGCTGGGAAAGGGCTGAGGGGCTCCTGGAGAATCATCAGATCTCCCAAAGGAACTGCAAAAAGCTTCGCTTCTTGGTTTCCATTCTTTTTTTCCTTCTGACCATAGTGAAGTCCCCATGACTAAAGGTATGCCGTTGACCCAGACTATTTGGCTGTCATGAGTATTGAACAGACTACTTGTAGAATAGTGAATAAGTGCTGTCTTAGTTTGAGTTCCCTTTGAAATAAATCCTGAGGGGGGGATTTGGGTGCACATAGTCCATTATCTCAAGATGCCAGGAACCACACGGGAGTAGAAAGTGAGACGGGAAAGGAAGAAAATCAATAAACAGTGCAGAATAAGACAAATACTATTTGATGTCACATATACGTGGAATCTGAAATACGATGCAGATGAACTTATCTGTGAAACAGAAACAGACTCGCAGGCGTGGAGAACAGACTTATTGTCAAAGGGGAAGGGGGTCGGGGAGGGATGGATTGGGAGTTTGGAGTCAGTTGTTTTGCTGCTGTTTAGTCTCTAAGTTGTGTCTGACTCTGTGACCCTATGGACTGTAGCCCTCCAGGCTCCTCTGTCCATGGAATTACCCAGGCAAGAATACCGGAATGGGTTGCCATTTCCTTCTCCGTGGGATCTTCCTGACCCAAGGACTGAACTCACATCTCCTGCATCGGTAGGCAGATTCTTTACCACTGACCACTCCCACTTCCAGGAAGCAGCCATTTCAAGAACTGGGGTTAATAGATGCAAACTCTTACATATAGAATAAATGGACAAGAAAGTCTTGCTGTATAGCACGGGGAACTATATAAATATATCTTGGGATAAACCATAAAGGAAAAACAATAAATAAGAATGTATATATGTAAATTGAGTCACTTTGCTGTACAGCAGAAATTAACACAAAATTGTAAATAAACTACAGTTTTTTTTTTTTTTAAACCCAAAGCAAAAAACAGTGCATCACTGAGCTCATAAATTCCTGCAGTGGGTAAGTGGGGCTCAGTCCTGCTGGGGACCCTCTGAAAGCACATCAGCTGTGTCCCCTTGTGGGATCAGGGAGCTAGGATGCTCCATACAGCTCTGTTCCTCTGGTCGGGAGTTGCTCCAGGGACACTGACACCCAGGCGCACCCTGGCTGCCCAGGGTGTGGGCTGAGCATTCTGACTTGGGCTCAGACCACCCTCAGAAGGAGAGACACTGTCTGCAGGTGACCTCCAGGTGGGCTCGGTGGATGAAGAGAGCATGTACTTCCTGCAGCGAAACTGACTTCAGAGTTTTAACTGAACTCCCCTGGGTCGGATTCTGCCTGTCGGGTGCATTACTTAGCATGCTCAGTGTTTCTAAGACATCGGATTTGAAAGCAAAACTTCTAATTCCCACACTCCCTCAACTCCATGTTTTCTGGGAAACATCTGGCCTGCTTCATCTATTTCGTCTTCCTATGGGGCCCTGAAGGCATAAGTCTGCAGGGTGCTGAATGAGATCGACTGTGACAAACTCCTTCCACCCAGTCCGCACCAGAGTGGCTACGGGCTCAGGAATGTGCTGGCAGCCCCACTGACCCCTGGGACAGAGCAGAGCCATCTTGCGTCCCCAGCATGGCCAGAGTTTCCATGTCACCACTGCTGCTCCTGGCTTTGGAGCCAGCTCCTTCCAAGTAGTAAATTAATGCATGCCAGCCTCTCAGTCGTGTCCGACTCTTTGTGACCTATGGACTGTAGCCCGCCAGGCTTCTCTGTCCATGGGGTTTTCCAGGCAAGAATACCAGAGTGGGCTGCCCTGCCCTCCTCGAGGGGATCTTCCTGACCCAGGGATCGAACCTGTGTCTCTCTTGTCTCTTGAATTGGCAGGCGGGTTCTTTACTACTAGCACCACCTGGGATGGGAGCTCCTTCCAAAGCACATTGATAATAATCATACTTGTATAGCATTTCTAGATTGTACAGAAATTTAAAGGTGCTGAGCAGCAGTGGGGCATTTTATATCTCCATGTGAACCAGTAGAGAAAGTAATTCAAACCCATTTTGCAGATGAAACAACAGAGGCTTGGAGAGGTGAACTTTTTTGCCAAGGCAGGCTTTCAGCCCAAGTAGCCTGCTTTCTTAAAGCCCATGCTTCAGTCTGAGCACAGTGGAAGGACACTGTGCCCATCCCCCCAGGTGAGTTTGAGGCCAGGTGTCAGGTTAGGTGGGCTAAGAAGCAGTGAGATGTGGGTGTCAGAAGCCAGAGAAGCCACACAGAGAAGGAGCTGTTGCTGTTTGGTCACTAAGTCATGTCTGACTCTTTGCGGCCCCATGCACTGAAGCCTGCCAGGCTCCTCTGTCCACGGGATTTCTCAAGCCAGAATACTGGAGTGGGTTGCCATTCCCTTCTCTGGGGATCTTCCCAACCCAAGGATGAAACCTGTGTCTCCTGCACTGCAGGCGAATTCTTTACCACTGAGCCACCCAGGAAGCCTTGCAGAGAAGGAGGGAGAAACATTTTTGCTCCCTTAAATCATGTTTTCTGTTTGAAATAGAAGCTAAAGCAGTAGTGAGGAGGCAACATACAATATTCAATGGAGACAAGCAGGTAGGAAATAACATGGCTTCTATTTAATTATATAAAATCCCACAAACCCTCAGGGACTGCCCAGGACCCGCGGGGATGATTTCCTTTCTTTCATAATTCGGGACTTAGTTGATTAAATGGCAGAAAGAATCCTGCGGCGAGGGAAGGCGGACAGAATAATGTGGTCAGAGAACCAAAGATGACATTCTGGCTTTCTTGTTCCTGCCCGTTCCTTTCCCCTTAGGGGCTGCAGGCTGCCATTCTGACCTCAGTGAAGAGATAAACATGCCCACTTATAGCACCAGGGAAAAGTGGATAGTCTCGCATCCCCCCACCCCTGCAAGACTCTGCAAGCCCTTATTACATTAATACAATTGATGGAGAGAGAAAGTAAGAGTAGGTGAGCTGTTACCGAGTGCTATGAGCTGAATCGTGTCCCCCGAAATCCGTACATTGAAGTCCTAACCCCCAATACTGCAGAATGTGACCGCGTGTGTCACATTCTTTAAAGAGGTGATTCGATTCAAACGAAGCCCTTAGGGTGGGCCCTTTCCTTACAAAAAGAGGAAATTGGGAGGCAGAGAGACACCAGAAATGAATGGATAATGAAGATGTGGTACATATATACAATGGAATATTGTTCAGCCATAAAAAGGAATGCATTTGAGTGAGTACTAATGAGGTGGGTGAACCTAGAGCCTATTATATAGAGTGAAGTAAGTCAAAAAGTGAAAAACAAATACATTAATGAGTGTATGTGGACTCTAGAAAGATGGTACTGATGAACCTGTTTACAAGGCCACAGTGGATATACGGACATAGAGAAGAGACTTGTGGACACAGATGGGGAAGGAGAGGGTGGGGTGAACTGAGAGAGTACCATTGATACATATACACTACCATATGTAAAACAGATAGACCATGGGAATTTGCTGTATGACCCAGAGAACTCAAACCTGGGGTGCTCTGTGACCACCCAGAGGGGTGGGATGGGGTGGGAGGTGGGAGGGAGGTTCATGAGGGAGCGGACATACATGTACCTATGACTAATGCATGTTAATGTATGGCAGAGATCAGTGCAGTACTGTAAATCAATTATTCTCCAATTAAAAATAATTTAAAAAATTAAAATTAAATAAAAAGAAACACCAGGCATGGGCAGGCACCTAGGGAAAAGCACATGGGGACCCAGCCAGAAGGGGGCTGCCTGCAGGACAAGAGAGCCGAAACTAAACCTGCCAGCACAGTGACCTTGGATTTCTAGCTTCCAGAACTGTGGAGAAAAAAAAACAAAAAACATTTCTGTTGTTTAAGGCAGCAGTTCCCCCAACCTTTTAGGCACCAGTTACAGGTTTCATGGAAGACAACTTTTGCACAGACTGGGGTTGGGGGATGGTTTGGGGATGATTCAAGCACATTACCTTTATTGTGGATTTTATTTCTATTATTATTACATCACCTTCACCTCAGATCATCAGGCATTAGATCCTGGAGATTGAGGACCCCTGGTTCAAGCCACCATGATGTGGTATTTATTATGGTGGCCCTAGCAAATGAATACACTGAGAAACAGAGCACTGGGTTTAGAGTTTGGCCTATACCTAGAATCTGCCTTAACTAGCAGTGTGATTGCACCTGTGGGCCTCAGTTTCCTCATTTGTAAAATGGACTAAGTAACCCTCTCCTCCTGAGTTTGCTGAGGAAGGAACATATGTGGAAGAACCATATCAAATGAGGTTCCTCCCTTGCCCTCACTTCCAAAGTATATTCTGAATCCACTTACAATCAATTCTCTTTACTCATGAGAGTTACATTTTATAAAGCCGCACAAACATGAAATGCATGAATACTGAATAATGCATCACTCACAGGTGAAATATGGGGTTAAGTTCCTGTGAGCTTCTGGTCGTGATGTGTTCATGCTTCAGTCAACATCTAGCTTTGTTTCATGTGTGTTTCTAGCTCAACACGGCCTCTGTAACATATGTTGTAGATTCTGTAACACTGAGCTCAGTCAGCAGTGCGGTACCTCGTGCCTGAACAAAGCTCATCTGATTCATCATTTTCTCCGTGAGGCACATCCCTGCCTCCTGGAACGTAAACACAGTGGCTGATGCCTCGGCACCGCTCTCAGGTCCAGTTTAAAGACAGGCTCAACAGCCCAGAGTCACCCTGTAGAAATAAAGATCACCTGCTCTCAAGGCTCCAGTGACTTCCTATTCCACTTAAGATGAAGTCCATTCGCCTTCCCATGACCTGCAGGCCATGCATGATGGGTTCCTGCCCTCTCTGGCCTCCCTCCTGTCACTTCCTACCTGCTTTCTCTGCTCCAGCTCTACTGGTCATTGTGCCTTTTCTTAAGTCCACCAAGCCTGTTCCATCTCCCTGGGCATTCTTCTCTGGGAGGTGTACATGGCTCCCTGTGCACCCTGCCCCACTGGTGTAGGCTTCTGGTTCAACATCTCCTCATCAGAGAGAGCCTACCCAGACCTCACTACCTGAAACCAGCCACTCCCTTCACTCTCTTCGCCCTTACTCTGCTTTTTACCTCTCCTCACATCTTGACTGCTCATCTTCACTAGAAGGTAAGCCCCATAGAGCAGTGACTTAGTCGTTGTTATTGAGTTTGTTTTTATCTGATTGCCTTTTGTTTGATTTCTGGTATGCCAGGCATCTACCTAGATTCCTTATAAATAAATGATGCTGACCAGCTAGCCACACAGCTCATGGGACCTTGGGTGCTAGGCTGGTGAGGCTTCTGTAGTACACACAGGGTTAATGCTCTACTCTCTATGCACCAGCTGACTGCCCAGAGTGACTATCTCCAGGCCAGACTCAAAGGCTGGACTCTGTCCATGTACACCACCGCACATGACTCGGAACACTTGTCATCCCCAAGGAAACTTCTGGAAAGCCAGAGGGGAGGTTACCCCCTCCACACCCAGAGCTAACCTAGGGTTCTGGCTGGCTTGCAGTGCCCCCATTTCCACTTTCTATAACCAAGTGGAAGCTGCACCCAGGAGACCTCAAGACCTCAGTGAGAGGTGAATTTCGTCCACAACAAGAAGAATTTAAATAAAATCTAGAGAAGGCACTTGGTTTTCCCAGGTGGTGCTAGTGGTAAAGAATCCACCTGCCAGATGCAGGAGATGTAAGAGATGCGCGTTCGACCGCTGGGTGGGGAAGATTCCCTGGAGTAGGGCATGGCAACCCACACCAGTGTTCTCACCTGGAGAATTCCATGGACAGAGGAGACTGGCAGGGTACAGTCCATAGGGCCGCAGAGTCCATTGGACACAACTGAAATGACTTAGAATGCATGCACGTAGGCAGGGATGGTACTTGGTTGGAGCAGGAAAAACATTCATCCCCCGCCATGAATACTGAGGGGTGCACCAGGAGCCAAGACGGCCCCGTGAGCAGTAGGAGTCCTGATACAAGTCTTGGCCCCTCGGTGCAGAGCAGTACCCTGGGTGACCTCCAGTCTCCAATTATCTTCCCTGAGCACAAGTTGAGAATTCCTTCTGCTCCAGTGAGAACCCTGGAGTGGCGAGGTACACTTTTCAATTATTTAAATTCCATATTGATTATTTAATAGTGGCCCTTTCTTTAGGGCATCTCAATCCTGTCCAGGAATTGACTGTACGAGGAAGCGCTCCGTGCTCAGTGGCACTAATGAGGCGTCTTCTCCAGAAAGGTGCCCGGGGAAGCTGGAGGCTGGCCGGCTGCCTCTGCAACTCCCTCCGATCCGCCAGAGCCGTTGGAAACACCCCACATCAGCGCGCTTCTCTCGTTACCGTCCACTCGGTGGGGCGATGTTATGCTTCCAGACAAACAGCGGAATATTTGCATAGCAAACAGCAACATTTCCCGGGCATCATTAAGAGAGTGTGAGCAAGAGCCTGAGAAAGTGTCAGCCTTGAGGTGGTTCAGAGGCTCCGCTGAGCATTCAGCGACTGTGAGCCCGTCATGCAATAGGCTCTTTATATGCTTGGAAAATAATGAAGAAAATAATCCCAATAATAGCTGCCATATACTGAGTGTTTATTGTGTGGTAGGCATGGTCCTAAGCTCTCCCCATACATTAGTTTTATTTCATCCTCCCATAGATGAGAAAATCAGAGTACAGAGAAGCCAAGTAACTTGCCAAGATTGCACAGTTCGTAAGAGAGCCAGATTTAAATATTGGCCAGTGTGGTCCCCAAACTTACATCCCAACAGCTGAGATCAGACAAGGGACATGCCTGTTAAGCTTTGCACACAAGTAGATAAGTGTTTGAGTGTTCCTCAACTTTGTTCCCTAATGCCTCCAAACTCTTATCCCTCATGATATATGTACATATATTTGTTGTTGTCAAGCTGTGTCTGACTCTTTTGGGAACCCAGGGACTGACTGCAGCCCACCAGGCTCCTCTGTCCATGGGACAAGACTTAACGGAGAATTTGCTGTTTCCTCTTTGTAAATTCTAAGCAATTTGGATATTCAGCAATTAAGTTATTCAAGAAGCCAAATGAGTGTTTGATGGGCAGAGAAAGTGGGGGCACAGAGAAGTTAAATAATCTGCCTGAGTTGAAAGATAGTTAATGACGGATGCAGGATTTGAACCTGGACAGTATAGTTTCTTTGTACAAGCCCTTAACCACTACTCCACACCCCCAGATCTCTGATATCAGCTATTGCCACCCATGTAAGATGGTCCCATGTTTATAGAAATTTCTGATGGAAACATAAAGTGTCTCCTCTTCCTCCTTGGCTGTGTGAGGAAACTGAGGCCTGGGGAAGGAAGGAGAGGCACAGACTCTGAGCCAAGAAGAGCCAGCTCAGAGATCTGAATTGGAGTTGGGGTTTCTGGACCCCACGTATGCCCTCTGTTGAGTAGATCAAGTTTGTTTTTTAATATTCATTTATTTGAATGTTCTGGGTCTTAGGTGTGGCGTGTGATATCTTAGCTGACCAGGGATGGAACTCTGGCCCCCTGCATTGGCAGCGTGGAGTCCTAGCCAGTGGATCACTGGGCAAGTCCCTAGATTGAGTTTTGTTGGTTGCCTCTGGGCTGCACTGTCTCTCTGGCCTTTAGGGGAATGCCCCCTTCTGTATAAAGCAGAGTGATGTTCACACCCACAGCCCACACCCTGCGCAGAAAGTTTCATCTCATTAGTCAAATTAAAACTTACTTCTGAACTTGGAATATCTGTGTGATAGACTTCAGTGAATTATAATTGTATTTATAACTTCCTGTCTCCCAGAAACTTAAGTGGCAACATGTTATTTGGCTCATTAAAAAAAAATAAAAATAAAATAAAATAAAATGACACCTCGAGCAGTGCTGTAACTAATTAGGGAGACTTCCAAACTGCTGTTAATTCCAGACACTGAGATGGGCACCGCCAGCAGCCAGCAGCCAGCCCCAAGCTCCCAGGGAGGACAGACATGCAGCTGTGGACCTCAGACTTCACGTTAAGGCAAACAATTATTTTGACAGGTTGAGTGAGCTCCACAAAGTGCAGGTATAATAAAATCTTTCCATTGCTTTCTTTGCTGAGGCCAATACACCCGATGACGGGGGAGGCTGGGTGATGTGGGGGAGTCTTCCAGGAGCCTGGCACTAGATGTTACTTACACTCAGACATGGGCAGACATTTATCCCAGAGGCTCGAAGGGATGGCCTGGGGCTTTAGGGGTGAAGCTTAAGAATGGAAAAAGAACAAGTAAGCCAGGTTCACATTTGTTGAAATCCACTTCTATTTATTTATTTTGCCTCCCAGCGTTATCGTTAATTAAAAAAAATTTTTGGAATAATTTTAGATCTATAGTGGAGTTATAAAGACAAGATGGAAAGCTGTCCTGTATCCTTCACCCAGTTTCTCCTGAGGTTAGCGTCTTACATAAGCATGGTATATTTTTGTGCCAGGCACTCTTTAGGGGCTATGGATACATCTATTAAGAAAAACACAAGCCATCTCTGTTTTCATAGAGCACATGGTCTGGTGGGGAGAAAGAGCACAGAAACAAACCCATGCTGGTGGTCATGCATATCAGCGGTTAGGCGTGCTAGCCAGGCTGGTGCTATGTTTCTGAGATAGCATGAACATCAGCATTGATGACTAATCACGGCAGCAAAGCCTTTCATTGGATTGACTGTGTGAATATCTGACGGTCACCCTCCCTGACTCTGGACAAGGATGGAGGGCTGGGAAGGCAGGGCCAGGTAAGTGGGAGGTTGCTGAGGACAGGAACATCGGGTATCCGACTGACCAGGATGCTCACATGAGTGTGATCTGGGGTGAGCCACTGGGAACTGGTTTTGGAGAATGAAAATGACAGCATGAGGAGAGTGGGTGAGATTAAGTTCCCTGAAAAGTGCCTGCACAGCATGGGGAGTTAATGGATGCTGGAGCATGCCTTTGTGGGTCTAGATCATTGCAGTAGCATCCTCACAGTTCTGTACTTCCATCCTTGTCCCCCTGGACCCCTTCTATCGTTTCTGGGGCTTCATCCCCACTGCTCTCTACTTCTCCTGCCTCTAGAACTCCCCAGGCTGCTCCTGAAACAACCCAGGCAGGCTCCAGCTTCCAGGTGTCAGCCCTTGTTGCTCCCTCTGCCTGGGAAGCTAACTCCCCAGATCTCTGCACAATTCGCTCTCTCGTTGTTCACGCCTAGACTTCACTGTCACCTAATCAGAAAGGTCTTTCCTGCCCACCTGGTAAAAGCAGAGCACCTTGCTTGATTTTTCTTCTGGTGCTTTTTACTGCCTGACAAGTTATGGATTTGATGGTTTGGTTTCTCTCTCCTATAGTCTAAGCTCTGAGAGTGCGTTCTCTTGTTCACCTCATTGTCCCTGATTACAACCGCAGTGCAAGACCCAGAGGAGGCACCTGAGTCATATTTGTGGAGTGAATTCTCTTTGAATTCTTCCTTTTCTCCTTTCTTCCTATTAAGTTGCTGTTTTATACCCATCATTTTGCTCCTGATATATAGAGAGGGGGACTTGCCCAGTGGCTCTGTGGTAAAGAATCCACCTGCAATGCAGGAGTTGCAGTAGACACAGGTTTGATCCCTGGGTAGGGAAGATCCCCTGGAAGAAGGCATGGCAACCTACTCCAGTTTTCTTGCCTGGAGAATCCCATGGACAGAGGAGCCTGGTGGGCTATAGTCCATGAGGTCGCAAAGAGTCAGACACGACTGAAGTGACTAAGCAGGCACACACGCATACAGAGAGGGAGCCTGTATAAAGGCTGGGGTTTGGGCTCCTGTTTCTTCCACCAAAGCCTCTTGGCCTCACTGGAGTGAAATGCTGGACCAGGGATGGTGCAGGTCACCTTCCCTTTTGGGGTCCAGTTGCAAAAACATAGCCCAGCTGGGCCCTTTCTCCTGGTTCCCCTCCTAGCCTGGCATGAACGGTGGGCAGCTAGCTGAGGATTTGCCAAATGCTCTGGCTCATCTGCTCCTGTGTCTGTTTTCACCTTTTATTTCCTTCTTGACCTCTGTCAAGAATTTTCAGGCCAAGAGAAAAACTCTAATCAACCACTCATTCTGTCTGCCTTCCCTCATTTCTGTCAGCACAGGGAAGAGCTGAACTAAGGCAGTGTGGTCAATTGGGGGCAGATAAATGAGGCAAGGCTGATTTCAGTGTGCCTTTCATTTCATGAGATGCCAGCCTCTGACTGGAGATCAAGGGTGCTTTAGGTGGTATGAGCAGGAAAAGGGGAATGCTCTCAGGACTTCCCTGGTGGTCCAGAGGTTAAGATGTCACCTCCTAATGCAGGAGGTGTGGGTTTGATCCCTGGTCGGAGAGCTAAGATCCCACAGGCCTCGAGGCCAAAACACAAAACAGAAGCAATATTGTAACAAATTTAATACAGACTTTATAAATGGTTTGCATAAAAAAAATCTAGTGATGGGATGGGGAGGGAGGTGGGAGGAGGCTCAAGATGGGGAACACATGTATACCCATGGCTGATTCGTGTCAATGTATGGCAAAAACCACTACAATATTATAAAGTAATTAGCCTCCAATTAAATAAATTAATTTTAAAAAATCTTCAAAATAAGGCGGAGAATGCACCTTTCTCTGGGCTTCCTGGATTCAACCCATCTGCTTCATCAGAAAACCTGCTCTGAGCAGGAAAGAGAAGGGGAGAGGAAGCCAGAGAATCTGTCTACAGACTATGCCAGACCAGCATGATGCGGTGGTAAAATGATGATCTATCATTCTGAATTCATCCTGACAGTAACAATGGCTACATTTACCTAATGGTACATGTATTCCGGGAACTGTATTACACATGCTGCTGCTTTAATCCCTACAACTGCCCAGTGAGATATTAATATCTCCTGTTTCACAGATGAGGAAACTGAGATTCAGAAACTTGCCAGCGTCTCAGAGTTAATAAGTACTGGAGCCAAAATTCAAATAGTCTGACTGCAAAACTTATAAACGCAATCATGATGCTACATCGTATTAAAGTTGCAGACGAATGGTCCAAGATAAGTTGCATTTCACCTGCAAACACATGGGTGCTTTCTAATTAAATTTGTTTCCAACCTTTAAAAAATGAGTGATTAAAAAATGGCAGTTTCATATTTTTATCTTTTAGCCTTTTTTTTTTTTTGGAAATGCTTTTAGACTGACAATGAGTTGCAAAAAGAGCACAAAAGTCCCCATCTACCTTTGACTCAGTTTCCTGCTATGTTAACACCTTTCCTAACACAACTACATTATCAAAACCAGGCAATTGACATATTTGAACAATATTATTAACTTAAATGCACAACTTATCACACTTCGCTAGTGTGTACCTGAACTTATTTTAAAAATTTATTTATTTATTTTTAGCTGGGCTGGGTCTCCGTTACTGCATGCGGGCTTTCTCTAACTGCAGTGAGCAGGGGCTACTCTTTAATTGTAACATGTGGATTTCTTCTTGCCGTGGTTTCTCTTGTTGCAGCGCATGGGCTCTCTAGGCTCATGGCTTTCAGAAGTTGTGGCTTGTGAGCTTAGTTGCTTCATGGCATGTGGGATCTTCCTGAACTGGGGATCAAACCCATGTCCCCCGCATTGACAAGTGGATTCTTAATCATTGGACCACCAGGGAGGTCCCTGGACTCATTTTTTGAAAAATACTTTATTTTGTATTGGGGCATAGCTGATTAAGGAACAATGTTGTGATAATTTCAGATGAACAGCGAAGAGACTCAGCTGTATATGCAAATGTATCCATTTTTCTCCAAACTCCTTTCCCACCCAGTCTGCCACGTAACATTGAGCAGAGTTCCATATGATACACAATAGGTCCTTGTTGGTTATCCATTTTAAATATAGCAGTGTGCACTATTCCAAACTTCCTAACTATTCCTGCACTAATTTTTTAGATGGATAATTTGAAATAAAAGGTATAGTACTTGAATACTTATTAAAAAACCATATCTGGAAACACAGAGCAAGATTTCAATGTCTGAAAAGATCTGGTGGGACTGAGTGGAGACTGCCTTCCCTTAGAGGGGTACTGGGTGTTCATCTTCGCCAGAGTCCAGACTTTGCTGATCTCACTTGTATGCACTGCCTTCCTGGCCTCTGAAGACTTTTGTCCTTTGACCCTATTGCTTCAAGTCTAGCAGCAAAGCTGGGTGTCACAAGGAGAGAATCCCATTGTCTGATACACCACCTTTCAGATAATATGTTGCCAAGCCATGATTATCTGGTGAGAGGCTGGTTAACCAGAAAGACTGTGAGGTGGAAACGAGTTTGTCTCATTCCTCAGGGCTCCAGTGAAGGGAGGAGAGTCAGTGGTAGGAGGCAAAAGCAGGTGGGTTTTAGTTTATCCTGAGGAAGCGCTTTCTCATAATGGGATTTAACTAGAGAATCAGGCTGCCTTATGTAAGGTAGTGAGGCACCCATTACTGGAGGCATTCAAATAGACAGTGGCTAAATTTCAAGAGTGTTGGAGAAGAGCTATCTGTTGTAAGAGGGAGGTGAGATGACATTAGTCTGAGGACCATTTTAATGCTTAGATTCATGGGCTCAGATTCCATAACTAGAAATCTAAAAGTTAAAATATAGTGTGTGTGTGTGTGTGTGTGTGTGTGTGTGTGTGTGGTATGTGTGTGCACACATGTGCCCTTGTACTTGCATATGTATGTGTTATATGATTATCTCGTTTAATCCTCATGATAGTGATCTGGGCTATAAATTATCACTCTGCCATTTAACAAAAAACAGAACTGCTCAGAGAAGCCAAATGATGTGTCAAACTCTGCTAGTGAATGACTGAGCTTGAATCTGAATTTGAACTTCTATGTCATTGGCTTCAAAGTAGTCACTCCTCGGCCTCCGCAACAGAGGTATCCTTTGGACAGAACTATGTCTCTATAAGTCTTTTTCTCTGGGAGAGAAGGATACATAGATTCACTGGCTCCTGGCCAGAGTTTAGCTCCTGCACTCTGTGCGGACCCAGCTCTATTGCTTCCTTGATAATTCAGAAACTCTAACCTGTGCGCTGGGGTGAAGCTAATTACATGAGAACTTCCAGGAGTGTTGATTACAAATGAATTATCTCAGACCCCATACCTGGAGGTTTTGATTCAGAAGATCTGGGCTGGAGCCATGGGTACATACCTTTCACAGCCTGTGGAGGTTATTCTGATGTTTAACAAGAATGGAAACTGCTGTCCTGTTGCAGCACTGGGATTTAACGTGATGACTTTGGGCAATGTATCCACTTGTGCATGTGCTTTGTAATCCATTTACTTGTAGTCATAGAAATGAGCATGGAACAACTCCTATGGTCAGAGTCTGTTCTAGAAATTCATCAATGAGCAAAACAGACTAAGTAAACAAATCACAACCCCGCCACCATCATGATGGTAAAGAATCTGCCTGCAATGCAGGAGACCAGGGTTCAATCCCTGGGTCAGGAAGATCTCCTGAAGAAGGAAATGGCAACCCACTCCAGTATTCTTGCCTGGAGAATTTCATGGACAGAGGAGCCTGGTGAGCTACAGTCTATGGGGTCACAAAGAGTCGAACACGACTGAGCAACTAACACTTTCACTTACCTTCATGAGGCTTATATCCTACGGGGTATGATTTCACTTATTTTCAATTAGATTCTATATTCCAAGGAAGGGTAGAGTACTTGTAAATTGAAGGGATTAGGGGAAATTTAAAAAGTGATCCCTACTTTGTTATATTTCAGTGGGAAAATAAATGAATAAAGTATACAACCAAAAAAATATATATATATGGGAAAGAAACGGTAACCCATTCCAGTACTCTTGCCTGGAAAATCCCGTGGATGAAGGAGCTTGGTAGGCTACAGTTCATGGGGTCGCAAAGAGTCGGACACGACTGAGCGACTTCACTTTCACTTTCAAATAATGACTGCTAGGGGCTGGAAGGAGGGTGGAGTGGAGCAGGGTGACTGCTGAGGGGAACAGGGTTTCTTTTTTGGGTGATGAAATGTTCTGCAATTAGATAGTAGTGATGGTTGTGCAACCGTGTGAGCATCCTAAAGGCCCCTGGATTGTCCACTTTAAAAGGGTGAATTTTGGGAGTTCCCTGGTGGTCTAGTGAATAGGATTCAGTGCTTTCAATGGCCATGTCCCAGGGTTCAGTCCCTGGTTGGGGAACTGAGATCCCACAGCTGCGTGTCATGGTCCAAAGGAAAGAAAAAAAAAAAGGTTGTTCCTCTTCAACCTCGCATGCCTGAATGCAGGGGTGAATTCACTTCAGGGTTACGTTGCTGATGGGAATGCAAATGTTATGACCGCTCTGGAGACTGGCTTGGCAGTTGTTTTCAAAACTAAAAAAGAATGGATTTATCATTTGAACACACAATTTCATGTGTGGGTATTTATCCCAGAGAAAGGAAGCCTTGTTTTCATTCAGCAACTTGAACACAAATATTCATGGCAGCTCTCTATATACTAGCTTATACACTAGGCACCAAGCTGGAAACTGCTCCAATGTCCTTTAGCAGTTAAATTGTTCAACATGCTTAGTACATCCATGCCATGGAATACAACTCAGTAATAAAAAAGGAGTTAACTATTACAATTCACACAACAACTTGAATGAACCTCAAGGAAATTATGCTGACTTAAGAAAAATTTCAAACAGAATGATTCTCTTTATGAATTATTAAATAATCTAATAATAGAGATATTAAGGATGCGATAAGGAGATAAGTGTGCCTATAAAACAAGGGAGTCCTGTGATGGTGCAGTTGAGTCTCTTGACCGTGACTCTGGTTACACAAGGCCACAGGTGTGACATACTTGCAAAGAGCTGGATGCCCATGGACGTGACACACACAGCCGCACCCATGTGCGTAAGTGCACGCATATAACTGATGAAATCAGAATATGGCCTGTGGAGTCTGTGGATTGTGTCAATGGCTATTTCTAGGTTTTGATACTGTGCTATAGTTGTATAAAATGTTAACACTGGTACAACAATGAGGAAGGCTGAGGGGAGGCTACACAGAACTTTCCTGTACCGTTCAACCTCTGTGAATCTATAATTATTTAAAAATAAAAAGCTGTATACATCATGGGGACTATACCCAATATTTTACAATAGCTACAAATAAAGTATAACCTTTAAAAATTGTGAATCACTATATTATATGCCTGTAATTTATATAATGACACTCCATTCAGTGTCAGAGGAGCAGTGTCATGGGACGCCTGCTAAAACATAAAATGTGAATTAGATCCAGAGTCCTATAACATAACATTTTAAAACGGCCAGTTATTCATCAAATGTCACTTGTCATACAAATAACTAGAAATATCTCAGTTTCAATGGAAAAAAAAAAGGACAATCAACAGAATCCAGCACTAAGATGTCAGAGATGTTAAAATTATCTCATGGATATTTTAAAGGAGCTGCCATCAAAATGCTTCAATCAGGAACAATGAACACACTGGAAACAAATGAAAATATATGGACTCTCAGAAAAGAAATAGAAACTCTCAGCAAAGAATATATGATCTAAAAAAGAAGCAAGTGGAATTTCAGAACTAAAGAAATACAAAAGGTGAAATAAAAGCTCAGTGGGTAGACTTGTAGCAGAATGGAGAGGAAAGAACTGGTTAGCTTAAAATAGAAATTACCCAATTTGAACTACAAGGAGAAAATAGAAAAAGAAAAATGAACAAAAGCTCAGGCGGGCATGCAAAATATAACAAAAGACCTAACATTTGGATCACAAAAGTCCTAGAGGAGAGGATAAAGTAATGGAAAAACTATTCAATGTAATAGTGGCTGAAAATTCCCCAAATTCAACAAAAGTCATAAACCTACAGATTCAAGGAGCTCAGTGAACAAGGCAAGAAATCTTGAAAGTGGCTAGAGAGAAATTATGCATTACCTGTAGGGGAAGAAACGATTAGAACAACCCAGATTTTAAGAACTGGAGACCACGAAGACCAGGATGAAGTGGCAAAGCATTGTTCAAGTGCTGAAGGAAGGAATCACGAACCCCAAATTCTGCATCCAGGAAAATATCCATTGGAAATGAAGGGAAAATCAAGACATATTCAAATGAAGGGAAACTAAGAGAATTTGACGTAGATATTCCCTCAAAGAATGGCTAGAGGAAGTTGTCTATACAGCAAGGAAGTAAGAAGGAAACTTAGAGAAGAAAAGAAAAAAGAACAAGGAATGGAGCAAAAATATGGTTAAATACAATAGACTTATTCTCCACCTGAGTTTTCAAAAATATGTTTGTTTGTTGAACCAAAAATTATTGTATTGTTTAATATGGACTTCAGTATATGTGGAGACATACACTGAAGGCATATTGCATTATAAATGGTTAAGGATAAAGAAGCATAAAAGGAAATTAGATTTTTAGATCTCAGTTGAACTGGTAAAAACGTTGGTACCAGTAGACTGTAGTAAATTATGTACATGTAATATAATACATAGAGCAACTGTTCAAAAAGCTGTAAAATGCTAGGTAAATCAAAATGGAATTATAAAAAAGTGTTTAAATAATCCAAAAGGAGGCAGGAAGAGAAGACAGAAAACAAAACTTTAAATGACAGGCTTAAGCCCTAATACAGTAGTAATCATAGGAAGGTTTGGAGGAGCATGGATACATGTATATGTATGGCTGAGTCCCTTGATTGTTCACCTGAAACTGTCAACACTGTTAATTGGCTATGCTCCAATACAGAACAAAAGGTTTAAATTTACATTACAAATATTTAATTTGTAATGTAAATAAACATAAAACTCTACTCAAAAAATATAACCTACATACACTAATTAAAATACAGAGATTGGCATTGTAGACTTAAAAAAAAAAAGAAGAAAATCCCCAATTATAAATTTTCTCTAAGAAACTGTTTCATTATATAGGTAGATAAACTAAACAGATGGAAGAAGATATAGGATGAAAAAAAATTAAAAGAAAACTTTTAGCGGTTATTTTAATATCAGATAAAAGTATTCAGACTGATGAAAATTACCAGGGAAAGAGAGGGCTGTAGCATAATGATGAAAGGGTCAATCCACCAAGAATAAATATCAATTCTAAAAGGGCACGCACAAAACAAAAGATCTGCACTGTATGTGACACTAAAGAAACAGAAATAAAAAGAGATATAGACAAATCCAAAATTAATGTTGGAAACATCAACTCCCTTTCACAACAATTGATGAAGCAATTAGAAAATCAACAAAGATATAGAAGAACTCAATAACATCATCAACCAACAGGATCTCATTGACATGAATACAACAATCCATCCAACAAAAGCACAGTACACACTTTTTTGAAGTCCCATGAATATACCAAGATGACTACAGTCTGGAGTATAAAATAAACCTCCACAAATTTAAAAGAATTGAAATCGTGCCAAGTGTGTAGTCTGACCATAATGGAATATAACCAGAAATCAATAACAGAATGATAACAGATAAACCTCCAAACTCTTGGAAACTGAATAGTATATTTCTAAATAGTCAAAATGGTCAAAAGAAAGTTTTGAGAAAACTTTAAAAATACACTTAATTGAAAAAACCTAAAATACATGTCAAAATTTCTAGGGCACAGCTATAACACTGGAACACAATGAAAAAGGACTTTTTTTTCCTGTTAAAGTATAGCTGATTTACAATATTATATTGGTTTCATGTGTACAGTATAGACATTCTGTATTTTTATAAATATTTATTTTTATAAATACTCCAAATTTATTATGTGTGTGTGTGCTAAGTTGCTTCAGTTGTGATCAACTCTTCACAACCCCATGGACTGTAGCCTGCCAGGCTCCTCTGTCCATGGGATTCTCCAGGCAAGAATCCTGGCGTGGGTTGCCATGCCCTCTTCCAGGGGATCTTCCTGACCCAGGGATTGAATCCTGGTCTCTTATGTCTCCTGCATTGGCAGAGGGGTTCTTTTACCACTAGCGCCACCTGGGAAGCCCTTAAAATTACTGTATGGTTCTATCTGTAGTTTTTAAAGGAACCTCCATTCTGCTTGCTGAAGCGGCTGTGTCAATTTCCATTCCTACCGATGGTTTGAGGATCGCCCGTGCTCCACACCCTCTCCAGTATTTACTGTTTGTAGATGTTTTGATGATGGGTTTTCTGACTATTGTGAGGTGATACCTCACTATAGTTTTGATTTGCACTTTTCTAGTAGTGATGTTGAGTATCCTATCATGCGCGTCTTAGCCATTTGTATGTCTTTGTAGAAATATCTATTTAGGTCCTCTGCCCACTTTTTAATTGGGTTGTTTGTTACTACCACGTGTAAAATAGCTAGCTAGTGGGAACCTGATGTATAGCATGGAGAGCTGAACTTGGTGTTCTGTGGTGATCCAGATGGGTGGGATGGGGGATTAGGAGGGAGGTCCAAGAGGAAGGGGAAATATGTATACATACAGCTGGTACTTGGGAATTGAATACTATACCTCCAAATAAGTAAAATGGTCAAAAGAAAGTCTCAAGAAAATTTTTAAAATAGACTTAATTGAAAGAAGTTTAAAATACAACATGTCAAAATTTGTAGGGGACAACTTAAACACTGGAACACAGCTAAAACAGATTTTTTTTTCTTATTCAATATTTTGGCCATCTGATATGAAGATCCAAATCATTGGAAAAGACCCTGGTGCTGGGAAAGACTAAAGGCAACAGGAGAAGGGGACAGCAGAGGATGAGACGGATAGCATCAAGGACTCAGTGGACAAGAATTTGAGCAAACTCCAGGAGATAGTGGAGGACAGAGGAATCTATAGTCCATGGGGTTGCAAAGAGTCAGAAATGACTTAATGACTGAACAACAGCAAAGCTGGTTCACGTCATTGTTCAACAGAAACTAACACTCTAAAGCAATTATACTTCAATAAAAAAGTTATTATAAAATACTGGCTTTACTTTATGTGCTATACAATATGTCACTGTATCTTATTTATTTTATACTTAGTAGTTCATATCTCTCAATTCCCTTCCCCTATCTTGCTCCTCTTCCCCATCCCTAGGTCCACTGGTAACCACTAGTTTGTCCTATGTATCTGTGAGTCTGTTTATGTTTTTTTAATATATTTTTTTTCTGAAACAGAAATTTATGGCATCTAAATCCGGGAGATAGCGAAGGGCAGGGAAGCCTGGCATGCCACAGTTCATGCGGTCGCAGAGTCAGACATGACTTAGTGACTGAACAGGGTATATGTTACAAAAGAATAGTCTCAGCTTAATAACTTAAGCTCTCACCTCAATAAGGGCTTCCAGGTGGCTTGTGGGTAGAGAAACTGCCTGCAATGCAGGAGACCCCTGACAAATGGGTTCAGTTCCTGGGTGGGGAAGATCCTCTGGAGGAAGGCACGGCAACCCACTCCAGTATTCTTGCCTGGAGAATCCCAGGGACAGAGGACCTGGCAGACTGCAGTCCATAGGTCACAAAGAGTCAGATGTAACTGAAGTGACTGAGCACGGCACACCTCAATAAAGTAGAACACAAAGAAGGGAAAATAAGCCAAAGCAAGTAGGAGGAAAGAGATGGTAAAGATAAGCGCAGAAATGGAATTAAAAACAGAAAAACAATAGAGAACATCTGCTGAAACAAAGAGGTAGTTCTCTGAAAAGACTGGTACAATGGACAAACCTCTAGCAGAACAGCCAAAGAGAGAAGACACGAATTACAAACATCAGAAATGAAACAGCAGATAGCACTAGAGACCCCATAGCCATCAAAAGATAATAAGAGAATACTCCAAACAACTCTACACACATAGTTTCACAAATTAGATGAAATGGAACAGTTCCTCAAAAAACACAAACTGCCACCAAATTCAAAGTAGATAATATGAATAGTCCTAGAAATACTAAGGAAACTGAATTTATAATTTAAAACCTCCTAAAGAAGTAATCTCTAGGCCCTGATGGCTTCAATGGAGAAGTCTACCAAATGTATAAAGAATTAATAGCAATTCTACACAAATCTCTCGCAGAAAATAGAAGAAAGTGGGGGAACACTTTCTAACTCATTCTTTGAAGCCAAAATTACTCTGTTAGCAAAGTTCAACAAAGAAAAACAGTAAAAAGGAAAAAAGAAAGACATAAAGAAAACTATAGATGAATTTCCCTCATGATGATAGATGGGAAAACTTCTTAATGAAATACAAGTAAATAGCAATCAACAATTTATTTCATCATTTTATTACTTTTTAATTTATTTGAGGGAGGAAAGTCTGGTATGAATTTTGAAGGAGGAAACTCATAGGGTCATATCAATGGTATAGAAAAATCATTTGACAAAAGCCAACACCCATTTATGATAAAAAAAATTATCAGGAAAATAGGATTGGGGAGAAAATATTTGCAAACTGTATATGTAATAAGGGACTACTATCACCAAGAAACTGCTTGACTCAGTATGACAATTTCTAGGTCCATCCATGTTGCCGCAAGTGGTAATGCTTTTTTCTTCCTTATGACTGAGTACTGTCCCATTAAGTACATATGTGCGTCTTCTTTATCCAGTCCTCTGCTGATAGATCTTTAGGCTGCTCCCATGTCTTGGCCGTTACAAACACAGCTGCACTGAACACTGGGTGCATGTAGCTTTCCAAGTTATGGTTTTCCTCCAAGTATATGCCCAGGGGCTACCCTGGTGGCTCAGATGGTAAAGAATCTGCCTGCAATGCTACAGGCCTGGGTCTAGCCCTTGGGTCGGAAAGATCCCCTGGACAAGGGGATGGTAACCCACTCCAGTGTTCTTTCCTGGAGAATCCCCATGACAGAAGAGCTTGGAGGTACAGTGGGCTACATACAGTCCATGGGGTTGCAAAGAGTTGGACATGACTGAGCGACTACCCTTTCACTCTTTTTCATATGCCCAAGGGTGGGATTTCTGGATCAGTAAGTCAGACGCAGAAAGACAAATATCATATAATATTGCTTATATGTAGAATCTAAAAAAAGTTGTAGAAATGAACTTATTTACAAAACAGAAGTGGAGTCACAGAAGTAGAAAACAAACTTATAGCAACTAGGGGATAAGGAGGGGTGGGATAAATTGGGAGATTGGGATCGACATATACACACTGTTATATACAAAATAAATAACTATTAACGATAAGGATCTACCATACAGCACAGGAAGTCTGCTCAATACTGTAATGATCTGTATGGGAAAAGAATCTAAAGAAAAAAAAGAGTGGATTCGTGCATATGTATAACTGAGTCATTTGCTATACACCTGAAACTAATGCAACATTGTGAATTAACTATACTCCAATAAAATATACAAAAATTATCAAAACTCAACACTAAAAGCACAGTGCAATTTTAAAATGGGCAAGAGATATCAACATACATTTCATTGAAGCAGATAAACAAGATGGCAAATAGGCAAGTGGAAAGGGATTCAGTATCCAGGGCTTTAAGGAAATATTAATTAAGAATACAATGACCTGTCATGACATGGCTACTGCAAAGGCTAAAATAAAAAGGAATGACAAAAACAAATCGTGGGAGATCTAGATTATCTGAATTACTCAAAGCATTTTGAGTTAGAATTTTAAATTGTCCAACAACTCTGGAGAACAGTTTCTTAAACAAACAACAAGGAAAAAAAAAAACTAAACTGATATTTATTTATAACCTGACAATTACCCTCTTCCAAAGATCCAACCAGCCCATCCTAAAGGAGATCAGTCCTGGGTGTTCATTGGAAGGACTGATGATGAAGCTGAAACTCCAATACTCTGGCCACCGATGCGAAGGGCAGACTCATTTGAAAAGACCCTGATGCTGGGAAAGAGTGAGGGCAGGAGGAGAGGGGGACAACAGAGGATGAGATGGTTGGATGGCATTACCGACTCAATGGACATGAGTTTGGGTAGACTCCAGCAGTTGGTGATGGACAGGGAGGCCTGGCGTGCTGCAGTTCATGGGGTCGCAAAGAGTCGGATATGACTGAGTGACTAAACTGAACTGAACCGAAAGAAATGGAAACTTATGTCAACATAAAATCTGTGCATGAACCTTCGTAGCATCTATATTTGTAAGAATCAAATTCTGAAAACCAAGAAAATGTCCCTCAATACATGAATGTTCAAATAAACAGATTCATTCACGCTGAACTCCTATGCAGCAGTAAAAAAAAGAGTGAATGTCTCCAAGAACTAACATGGATCTCAAGGGCATTAAGCTGAGTGAGAAAAGTCAATCTTAGGGCTTCCCTGGTGGCTCAGTGACAGAGAACCCACCTGCCAGTGCTAGAGACACAGGTTCAATCCCTGATCTGGGAAGATGCCACACGTTGCCAAGCAACTAAGCCTGTGCTGCGGAGCCTGTGCTCTAGAGCCTGGAGACTGCAACTCCTGAGCCCATGAGCCACAGTACTAAGGCTGCATGCCCTAGATCCTGCCCTCCACAACAAGAGAAGCCACCGCAATGAGAAGCCCTTGCCTTGCAACTAGAGAGCAGCCCCTTCTCTTTGCAACTAGAGAAAAGTCTGCACAGCAACTAAGACCCAGCACTGCCGTTAAATAAATAAATGTGTGCTGAGCTTAGTCGCTCAGCCATGTCCAACTCTTTGGAACCCCATGAACTGCAGCCCTCCAGGCTCCCCCATCCACGGAGATTCTCCAGGAAAGAACACGGGGGTGGGTTGCCAAGCCCTCCTTCGGGGGATCTTCACAAAAATAAATGAATACAATTACTGTTTTGAAAAGGAAGAAACCAATCTTAAAAGATCACACACTTTGTGATTCCACTGTGTATTCTTGCAATGACTGTGTTATCAACTTGGAAAATTGCCTGCATCCAAATCTGGTCTTAGGGTCTGTGTTAGTACACAAACTGAACAACTACCCTAAGCCCGGCTTCTCCCTCAAGCATAAGCATCTTGCTTAAAGCTCAGAGTCCTTGCTTAGCATTAAACCCATTCCTGATTTGGGGATCAATACATGTGAAAAGGCCCAGAAGCCTGAAGCACAAATCCCTTTTGGGAGAAGGTCTGATATTAAACCATATGCCCTGGAGCAGGAGATATGGTTGGAAGTAAAGACAGACAGGATGGGGGAGACCAGGCTGGGGGAGACCAGGAAGGAGGAGAACTAAAGACAGACCAGGATGGGGGAGAACTCAAAGCTCTGGGCCTCACTCAGCCTCAGAGCTCACCATACCGTCTTCACACCAGAGGCTGCTTGCACCCATGCACATTGCTTGCAGTTCCTCCAACAAGCCAGTCCCTCTCCAGCTTCTAGGACTTTGCATGTACTAGCTAGCTTCTACTCAACCCTCAGGTCTCAACTTAAATGGCACTCCCTCTGAGAAGTCTTTCTCTTGCCTGCCGATTGATTTAGTCTAAATTTCTATTTCGATTTTTATGTATGTAGAAGATCACTTATGTTTCTTGATCTTGGAGAAGTGGCCCTCTGTAGGGGTTGCCCATTGTGTCCAGACAGTGCTCTCCCCTGCTGTCTCCCAAGGGCCAGGGACTGCCTGTCCCCTAGCAGGTTCTGATCTATGTTTGTGGACACAGTTCCTCAAGATGCTGAATCATAGTTTTCTTGCCTCTAGTGTCTGCCAGGATGCTGGTGGGTGGCCTTCCCCTTGCCTGGTGTGGCTCGATTGCCCTTGCCATGTGCTGTCCCTGATATTTATCCATTCCTAGCACCCTTTCACTGGAGGCAGGTGTGTGATCTGATGGGAAATTATAATGTGGGAACAGAGGAGAAGTGTGGAAGGATGTAGGCAGGCCTCCAAAGGCTTGGTATAAAAGAAGGAAGTTTGCTTATGTGTGAACCTTACATATACATCTGCTTGTGATGCATAAAATATCTCTGGAAAAAATATGCAAGAATCTGGTAACATTTGTTTAGTTCTAGGAATGAGTTTAACTCCAAAAAAATGAGTCTGGGCTCTTGGGAAGATGCTTGTGGAAGAAGCTGGACTGAGGATGTTGGTTTGGTTTCTGTTCTTTCAACACAGATCCTGAGACTAGGATTAGGATGCAGGCGGTTTACTTGGGAGGTAATCCTGAGAAGCTCAAGTGAGGGAACAGAGAGTGAGACAGGAAGAGAGAAAAGTAGACAAGGGGTATGTTCATGAGCAGGTTCCTGCTATGGGCCCCCGGGGCTCCATCCTGCTGGAGCCCCTCTAAGGAGTCTCTGGGGTGCCATCCCACTGTGGATTGAGGAGGTTGGGACGTTTGTCCACTGACCTCCAAGCCCCCTTAGTATTCACAGCCCCTGTTTGCACCACCACAAGTCCTGTGGTACATGCTGCAGGAAAAAGCAGCAGAGAAGATGAGTCTGTACATCTCCTGGAGGTTAAGATGGGCATCGATAGCATCTGCCCTGGGCAGGACCCACAAACCTGCAGCAGTCCACACCTACAAGGAAACTGCTTCTACTGATGGTCTTACGGGCACAGCCTTCACAACATACCATCTGACAGCAAAGGGAGCATCAGGCCAGCCTCCTGGAGACCAGCCTCATTTTGGAGTAACAGAGGAAACATTATTACCCCACCTCCCCTTTCCAAGATAAAGAAGCTGAATCTCAGAGATCTCACATAACCTGTCTTTGGACACTTGGTTCCTGCTAAAGAAAGACAAATTCTCAAACTTTCCAGTATTTTTTTTTTTTTTATTGCCTATCCTAGAGGCAAGACTCAGCAAATGTTTACTAAGTACACCCATGAATGAACCAGGTTCCTTCCTTTGGCATAGAGGGAGCTCCATGGGGACTCACTCAAGTGCTGTCCAGCAGTGTCAGCACTGAGCCTGCAGGCCAGCGTGGGATAAACTCTGGGATGTCAAGTGCTGAGACTCACACAGCCAAAGCAGAAGAGTCGATGCTTGTGGATTTGGAGGGGTGACTGCCCTTTCCATCGGCTGAGGGAGCCCAGGAAGGGAGTAGCAGTCACGATTTGGGCTCTTCTTTGATATTAGTCCAACCTCAGCTGGAGAGTGTCTGTGTTTATACTACGTGACCTCACCCTCATGGCTCTGGCTGATTAAATCTGTATGGATCAGGAGATGCAGTCCCTGACTGGGATAACTGAATCTGAGTCTCTTTGAGAATAAGACACAGAAAGTATAGTCAGATGCTGGTGAGTGCTTGGCTTGGAAGGCCATCTGGAATCAGGGTCAGAGCTGAGACTTGGCAATTCAAAGTTAAAGTGCATGTATGTATATACAGTAGAATATTACTCAGCCATAAAAAAGAATAAAAGAATACCATTTGTAGTAACATGGATAGACCTGGAGACTATCATCCTAGGTGAAGTATGTTAGACAGAAAAAGACAAATCTCATGATCTCACTTATAGGTGGAATTGAAAAAAGTTGGTACAAATGAATTTATTTATAAAACAGAAACACACTCGAGATATAGAAAACAAACTTATGGTTATCAAAGGGGAAAGGTGGGAGGAAGGGATAAATGAGGAGTTGGGGTTAACATATGCATAGCACAGGGAACTCTACTCAATATTCTATAATAACCTTTATGGGGAAAGGATCTGAAAAACTATGGACATGTGTACATGTATAAATGAATCACTTTACAGTGCACTTGAAACTAACACAACATTGTAAATCAACTATACTTCAATATAAATAAAAATTAAGTTAAAAATTAAAAAAAACAATTAAAAGAAATTTAAAAAGCCACAAGTTTCCTTAGGAATTTCTTCTATCAAAAGTGATGGAAAGTCAAAGACAAATTAGCTTACACACAGAAAGGGGATTTACAGGTTCAGGCAACTGCAAACCCCAGGATAATGTAGGCATTAGATGCTGCTTGATGTAGGGGCTCATATGATATCATAAGACCTACTTCTTTCTTTATCACTGAGCTCTGCTCTACTCCACATGAAGGCTTTACTCTAAAATAGGAATAATCTTGGTAGTTCTACGATGACTTCAGCAACTCCAAAACCTACATCCGCCATCTTGAAGCCTCCCAGTAAAGATGGAAAGTGTCTTTCCAGGATGTTCCAGCAAAGCCTCATTGCATCCTATTGACTCTGGTTGGACCATGAGAATCACTTCTGGGACCAGAGGAAATCTATTGAGATGATTGGATAAAGCATGGCAACAAGCTGCATCCCAAGCTTTGGGCAAGGAGACCTTAACCGAATCATATGGAGTGACAGAAGGAAGGCGAGGGTCCCCAAATACTTAGAAGAAGAATGATTGGATGCTGGGGAATCCATTATACCATTGCTAAATAACAGACAAGGTAAGAGAGGGGATAAGAGAGAGAGGGGATCTTGGTCTTACAGAGAGGGACAGAGAAAGACCAAGCGGAGGAAAAAGAGAGAAATCCTGTTAGCATCTCCCCTTCATAGTCTTCTATCCATTCCCAGAAATACCATGTGGAAACACCTTTGCATTGTTACAATGAACTCCCCTTTTTTCTCTAGAATTTCTGTTTCTTATCATCACCAGCCCCAAACTCAGACAGAGAAATGGTCATTTACCCTGGCCACCTGGACAGATGGCTGGGTTGACACAACAGGAGGGAGCCTCGTGTCTAGATGCACTTCAGCAGATGAATCATGAGTTCCCACCATTTCAGCATTAATTTCACGAACAGCAATTGTCTCCCCAGTTACTAAGCACTGTTAGTCCTAATTAACCAGTTTGCAGGCAATTTTTCAACCTATCAAGGAGTGAAATAAAATAATGAGCTCAGCTAAGAAGGACTGGAAAAGCAGTGAGTTCACTGGGGAAATGATGTTTTATTACCAATTCCACTCAGGGTTAAGCTACAGAGTTCTTTTTTTTTCCCCACTTTCATTCTAATCGTACCTTAGAGTCAGGAGAATCGTGTCAGGATATTAAGATGAAAGATGCTTCTATGTTTCCCTTATGAAAGAGCTCGATTTAATTCATGATTACACTCAGTTAATTTGGATGCCTTAATGATTCCTTTCGCAGGGAAAGGAATCCGATGAATGAGTCATGCCCGCCTCATCCCATGGCATTTCTAAGGAATTTCTCCATTAGAAAACAAAACATTAAAAAATCATGTCCTTCTGTTTCCAGATGTGTTTTTAGACTTTGACATCCTCTCATTTTGATGGTGTGAATCAACAGAAAGATCCAGGAGAAGTAGATTGAGGGCAGGAGGAGAAGGGGGTGACAGAGGATGAGATGGCTGGATGACATCACCAACTTTTTTTGATCAATCTCCGGGAGAGAGTGGGCTTCCCAGGTGGTGCTAGTGGTAAAGAACCCTCCTGCCAATGCAGGAGACGTAAGAGATGCTAGTTAGATCCCTAAGTTGGGAAGATCCCCTGGAGGAGAGCATGGCAACCCACTCCAGTATTCTTGCCTGGAGAATCCCCATGGACACAGGAGCCTGGCGGGCTATGATCCACAGGGTTGCAAAGAGTCGGACACGACTTAGCGACTAAACAAAAAGGGAGCAGACTAACTTGTCAGTATCTCAAAGTCCTAAGTCCTTCATGACCTGGTTTTCCTTGTCTTTCTCTGCTCCAGTGTTTCCACTCCTTGCCTGGACTCATACGTCAGGTACGCAGTAAGTGCCCATTGAAGGAAGAAGCAGCCCCCTCCCCAGCTCAGCACCCTCCCGTGCACTCCATCCTGCTGGCCCCTAGGGGGAGCTGCTCCCCCTTCAACACTTGGTCCAAGTCTGGAGTCACTGTTTCTTGTTCCCTTGAGCAGAGCTGAGACAGGCTGACATTTCCACAAAGAGCATCACTGAAAATGTGTGAGGGGATTGGGAAGTAAACAAGGAAGATGCAAGAACACATAAAATGTTCATCTTTCTTTATGATCTGATCATCAGAATTCTAATCAAAGTGGCTGAAAGCTTTGCTAAGCTCAATTCTATCTGGCCTCTGCCAGCTGGACACAGTTCTATCTGAGCCTCTCCGTTTCTCATCTCTGTGTGGCCAGAGCCAGCTGTTTGCCACGACAAAGGACCCTTCTTCCTAGGGCTGTAATAAAAAGTCTCTCCCTTTAATGAGTTACAGTGCTTTCCCCAAGTCAAGCATCTCCCCATCTTTAAGACACTGCCACTTTGGTTAAAGCAGTGAGGCTTCTGTACTAGCAGCAACATCACCTGGGAACTTGTTAGAAACGCAAATTCCCAGGCCCTACCCCACCTTCTGAAATAGTGACTTCATGGGTGAGTCTAGAAATTTATGATTCAACAAGCCCTCCAGGTGACTCTGAAGCGCATGCACATTTAAAAATCACTGGACCACAGAAGTCAGTCCAGACAGGATAAACAGTGAAGTGAAGAATCTATTCTGTGAAGGTCATGGCTGTCGGCCATGGCCACAGCTCTCAAAAGCCTGGAAAGAGGGGCTGCTTATTATGGACACCATAAGAATAACTCTGACTTTGAAAATCTCAGGAAAAACTCCGGGAGCCCTGCAGAAACCAAACCCAACCCTTGGGTCCCAGACCTAACTTCCTGGCTCCTATTTTATAATTTTTAAAATGAAAATTGCTTATATTTAAGGTATACAGCATGGTGAATTTGATATACCTGTGGCTCAAATGGTAAAGAATCCACGTGCATTGTGGGAGACCTGGGTTTGATATCTGGGTTGGGAAGATCCCCTGGAAGAGGGCATGGCAACTCATTCCAGTATTCTTGCTTGGAGAATTTCCATGGACAGAGGTGCCTGGAGGGCTATAGTCCATGGGGTCAGAAAGAGCTGACATGGCTGAACTGCTAAGTACACATATCTAGTGAAATGATTAATATAGTCAAACTAGTTACAATATCATCTCCACATATAGTTAGCATTTTTGCCTGAGAGCATCTGAAATCTAGCAAATTTTCAGTATTAAATGTAATATTATTAACTTTAGTCATGATGCTGCAAGTTTTCCAGGTGGAATCCTCCTGCCAATGCAGGTGGCATAAGAGACATGGGTTCGATCCCTGAATCAGAAGATCCCCTGGAGGAGGAAATGGCAACCCACTCCAGTATTCTTACCTGGATAATCCTAGGGACAGAGAAGCCTGGTGGGCTACAGTTCATGGAATTGCAAAAAGTTGGATATGACTTAAACAATGCAGCACACACATCATGGCTCAGCTGGTAGAGAGTCCACCTACAATGCGGGAAACCTGGGTTCAGTCCTTGGGTTGGAAAGATTCCCCTAGAGAAGGGAAAGGCCAACTCACTCCAGTATCCTGGCCTGGAGAATTCCATGAACTGTATAGTCCATGGGGTCGCAAAGAGTTGGACGGAGTGACTTTCACTTCACTTCACTTCACGCTATGCAGCAGCAGACCCTATGGGCTTACTCACCCCATGTAACTACACCTTTGCACCCTTTGATCAACGTGTGCCCTTTCTTTCTCCCTCTCCTGATAACCGCTGTTACACTTTCTGCTTCTATGTATGGGACTTTCTTAGATTCCACCGCTAAGCGAAATCAGGCAGGGTTTTGTTTTCCTTCTGCATCTGACAATTTATTTAGCACAATCTCCAGGTTTATCGGTGTTGCAAATGGTAGGCTTTCCTTCTTCTTTAAAGCGGAATAATATTCTATTGTATGTGGAAGATATACATACACTTGTATAAAGATATCCATTCACTTGTTGATGGACAGGTAGGTTGTTTCTGTATCCTGGTTATTGCGAGTAATGGTGCAATAAATATGAGAGTACAGGTGTTGCTTTGAGATACTGCCTTCGTTTCCTTCGAGTATAAACCCAGAAGAGAGAGTGCTGGATCAGAGGATAGGTCTATTTTTAGCTTTTTAAGGAAACGTTGTGCTGCTTTCCGTAATGGCTGTACAAGTTTACATCCCCACCAACAGTGCTCAAGTTTCCCCTGTCGCCACATCCTTGTCAACACCTGTAGTCACTTGTTTTCTTGACGACAGCCATTCTAACAGGTGTGGGAGGTGATAGCTCTCTGTGGTTTTGATTTGCATTTCTATGATGATTAATGGTGTTGAGCGCCTTTTCCTGTACCCGTTGGCCATTTGTATGTCTTCTTTGGAAAAATGTCCATTCAGGGCCTCTGCCCATTTAAAAATCTGATGATTTGTTTGCTATTGGTTTTTTTGAGTTTCTTATATATTTTGGATGCTAACCCCTCTCATATATGTGGTTTGCAAGCATTTTCTCCCAAATTGTAGGCTGTCTTTTCATTTTGTTAATTGTCTTATGGCAGAGATCTCAAACTCCTGGATACTAGAATTATGAGTTTGTAAAGTTCATGTTGGGGCTTCCGTGATGGGTCAGGTGGTTATGAATCAGTCTGCAGTGTAGGAGACCTGGGTTCAATCTCTGGATTGGGAAGGTCCCCTGGAGAAGGGAATGACTACATACTGGAGTATTCTTGTCTGGGGAATTTCATGGACAGAGGAGCCTGGCAGGCTACAGTCTGTGGGATGGCAAAGAGTTGTACACGATGGAATGATTTTCACTTTTCTCATGGCCTGTATAGTGTTTTAAATCATTTTAAATTAGTTGCTTATTTTTTTAAAATTGGGATTTTTATGCGAAAATTTGAATTTCTGGATTTTTCTGAAAAGCCAGAAAATCTGGTTTGCATTCTCCAGATTTGCTTCAGTCCCAACCACTCTCTGCTGTGTTCCCAACGCTGAGGTTGACTGCCAGTCATCATTTATCCTTGTGCTTGTCCTCTTGTTTTACTTATTTTGCATTGCGGGGAATGCAAAAACCAAGTCTGGAACCCATACTGTTTTTATCAAAAGGGAGAAGATGTAGACTAAAGAGGACGGAGGCGGTGGTTAAGAGAAGTGCAGGGTTAATGTAACAGGATTAATTTCTTGAGGAACTGAAGAATAAGTGTAAATGTTTAACCTGAAAGCTAAACATAAGTTCCATCAAAAGAATGCAACTTAAGATGGCAACTTAATATACATTATTCTAAATCATTCTTTACTGTTTTGGCTGAATAATCATTTGCAATCAAGACTCCTGTATTATGATTATCAGTGTATTCTTAGTAGATCCTACTGTCTTGTGAGTTTCTCTTCTGATTCTGCAGTTATGTTATACTTGCTCATGAGTGACAGATCAAACAGTATATATTAGATTCTGAAAGTATAATCGAGAAAGGGTTTCTGCCATGCCCATCAGCAATATGGATCAGAAATGGGTGACCAAGATCTGGTGGGGCAGGTTAGCTAAGCTGTGAATGCTGCCTTAAATAAGGGGGTTCAGGAGGGCTTCGGGGACCCTGGCACCAGCTGAAAAGCTATTCAAACCTCTAGGAATCCAAACTAGCAGGTGGTTAGAATTAGGAAACAGGTTCTGGAAAGAATTGATAAGCTGAACTTTGTTAAAATTAAGTATTTCTGCCCTTTGAAAGATACTACTGTCAAAAGAATAAAAAAGTCAAGCCACATACTGGGAAAAATGTTTGCAGAAAACATCTGAGATATTAATCAAGCTACACAAAGAACTCTTAAAACACAACACAAGAAAACAAACAACCTGATTAAATTAGACCAAAGTAATAGACTCTGCACTAAAGAAGATCTGCAGATGGTGAATAAGCTCATGAAAAGATGTTCTACATCATATGTCATCAGAGAAGTTAACAGTAAAACAATGAAATATTACTACATACCTATTAGAACATTCAAAATCCCATACACTGACAATACCAAATGCTGGGAAGGATATGGAGCAACAGGAACCCTCTCTCACTGCTGGCAGGAATGCAAAATGGTGCAGCTGCTTTGGAAGACAGTTGGTTTCTTACAAAACCAAACACATTCTTAGAATGTGATCCAGCAATTACACTCCTTGATATTTATGCAAATACTCCTTGGTATTTATGCCCACACAAAATTCTATGCAAGGATGTTTGTAGCAGCAAGATTTGGAAGAAATCAGATGCTGCTTAGTAGGTGAATAGATGAATAAAACTGTGGAACACCCAGACAGTGAAGTATTATTCAGTACTAAAAAGAAATAAGCAATCAGTCCATGAAAAGACATAGAAGAAGCTTCAGTTCAGTTCAGTCGCTCAGTCATGTCCGACTCTTTGCAACCCCATGGACTGCAGCACACTAGGCCGCCCTGTCCATCACCAGTTCCCAAAGCTTACTCAAACTCACATCCATTGAGTCGGTTATGCCATTCAACCATCTCATCCTCTGTCGTCCTCTTTTCCTCCTATCTTCAAACTTTCCGAGCATCAGGGTCTTTTCCATTGAGTCAGTTCTTCACATCAGGAGGCCAAAGTATTAGAGTTTCACCTTCAGCATCAGTCCTTCCGATGCATATTCAGGACTGACTTCCTTTAGGATGGACTGGTTGGATCTCCTTGCAGTCCAAGGGACTCTCCAGAGTCTTCTCCAATACCACAATTCAAAAGCATCAATTCTTTGGCACTCAGCTTTCTTTATAGTCCAACTCTCACATCCATACATGACTACTGGAAAAACCATAGCTATGACTAGATGGACCTTTGATGGTTAATAAGTGAAAGAAGTTATATTGAAAAGGCTGTATACCGTATGATTCCAACAATACGACATTCTGAAAAAGGCAAACTGGAGACAAAAAGATCATGGTTGCCAGGGATTGAGAGGGAAGGAGGGATGAATAGGTAGAGCAGAGAGAATTTTTAGGGCAGTATATGGAATACAGTTTATTCTGTATGATACCATAATTATGGATACATGTCATTATACATTTGTACAAACCCATAAAATGTACTACATCACGTGTGAATTCTTATGTGAACTAGGGACTTTGGATGATAATGATGTGTCAATGCAGGCTCATTAATTATTAAAAAAAATCCTACTCTTGTGAGAGATATTAATAGAGAAGGCTATGCACATGTAAAGATGGAATATATATGGGAAATCTCTGTATATTCTGCTAAATTTTGCTGTGAAATTAGAACTGTTCTAAAAATAAAGTCTACTTTAAAAAGAAAGTTCTGCAGTAGTCTACATACAAAGTCTTAGACATCACTTTAGCTATCTACTGTTGTTCGATAAACCCCAACAAAACTCAGTGGGCTGGTTCCTTTGCTGTTTTTGCCTGGTCTCACTCATGTGACTGAATTCCACTGCAGAGTTGGCTTGGCTGGAAGATGCAAGATGGCCCAGCTGGCATGCCTGGCAGTTAGTGCTGGCTGTTGACTGAGACATCTTGGTTCTCCTCCACGTGGCCTCTTATCCTGCAGGAGGCTAGACTAGCTTCCTGATACACTGGTGTCAGTATCGTGTTCCCAGAGAATGAGCCCCAGTGTGCAGGCGCTCATCGTCAAGCCTCTGCTTGTACCATGTTTGCGTGTGTCCTATGCTATTATTCTTTAGTCATTCAGTCATGTCTGACTCTTTTGCGACCCCATGGACTATAGCCCACCAGGCTCCCCTGTCTATGGGATTTCCCAGGCAAGAATACTGGAGTGGGTTGCCATTGACTTCTCCAGGGGATCTTTCCAATGCAGGGATGGAACCATATCTCTTGCATTGGCAGACAGATTCTTTACCCCTGAGCCACCAGGGAAGACCCTGCATGCATCCTACAAGCCAAAGCCAATCCCAGGGGCCAAGCCCAGAGTCAGTGTGGAGGGGAATACACAAGAGCGGATAATGGAATGGGTGATGCAGTGGGACCCTGACTATGACAAAGTATCTAGGGCAGCACAGTAGTAAGCAATTAACTGATTTGCAGTGGACCCTGTACCAACTGGCCTCAAGCCAGTGCACTTAACCCTCTGGTAGGGTGACCCATAGACACTTTCGTTTCTTGGTTCTTTTTAACTTTTATTTTTGATAGCTCTTAAAGTATTATTTATTTTAATTTTACATTGGAGCAGATATTCTATTGTGTATATATATACCACATCTTCCTTATCCAGTCATCTGTCAATGGACATTTAGGTTGCTTCCATGTCCTGGCTATTGTAAATAGTGCTTCAGTGAACATGGGTGCCTATATCTTTTCTAATCATATTTTTCTCTGGATATATGCAGGGTCAGACGGTAGTTCTGTTTTTAGTTTCTTAAGAAACCTGCACACCGTTCTCTGTAGTGGCTGTGCCAGTTTGCATTCCTACCTACAGTGTAGGAGGGTCCCCTTTTCTCCAAACCCTCTCCAGCATTTATTATTTGTAGTTTTTGATGATGGCCATTCTGACTGGTGTGACGTAATATCTCCTTGTTGTTCTTATTTGCATTTCTCTAATAATTAGTGATGCTGAACATTTTCTCACGTGCCTCTTGGCCATCTGCCTGTCTTCTGTGGAGAAATGTCTGTCAGTCTATCGCCTATTTTTTGATTGGGTTGTTTATTTTTCTGATTTTGAGCTGCCTAAGTTGTTTATAAATTTTGGAGACCAATCCCTTGTCAGTAGCATAGTTAGCAAATATTTTCTCCCATTCAAATTGAAGTATAATTGATTTATAATATTATATTAGTTTCAAGTATATGACATAGTGATTCAATATTTTTATAGATTATACTCCATTTAAAGTTATTACAAAATGATGGCTATAATTCTCTATGCTGTATAATATATGCTTGCTGCTTATTTATTTTATACAGAGTAGTTTGTACCTGTCAGTCCCACACCCCTATTTTGCCCTCCTCCCCTTACTCTCCCCACTGGTCATCACCAGTTTGTTCTCTATATTTGTGTCTATTTCTGTTTTGTTATATAGATTCATTTATTTTGATTTTTAGATGGTACATGTCAGTGATAGCATAGACATTTTGTCTTTGTCTGAGTTATTTCACTAAGCATAATATCCTCTAGGTCCGATAATACCATCTAGGTTTTTGATAGATTTTGTTGATTTTGATAGGGCCATTTTAAGGAGAAAACAGGTTTCTTTTTTTTGTTGTTGTTGTTGTCTCTATTTCTTTCTTTCTTTACATTATTGTGTTGGTTTTGCCATACATTAACATGAATCGCCATGGGTATACATGTGTTCCCCTTCCAGAACCCCCCTCCCACCTCCCTTCCGATTCCATCCCTTTGGGTCATCCCGGTGCACCAGCCCTGAGCACCCTGTATCATGCATCAAACCTGGGCTGGCGACTCATTTCACATATAATAATTTACATGTTTCAATGTCAGAAAACAGGTTTCTTGAAGCCAGATTTTTCTTGACTTTTGTGAGATTGTTGAAGCCCTCAAGGCAGGCATCTCTGTTAAGGAGGGAAGGGAGGAAATTGGCACCTGTGAGGGGTACAAGCAGAAAGAGAGACTGGATCTCCTAAGATTGGGAAGAAAAGTGAGAACTCTAGAGTCCTCGAGCACTAGAGGCTGTGACTGGCTTCCTTTTAGCCCCCAGGGAGATTATAGGCCCCCTGGGAATGGGGTGGGGATGACCACATGGTACATTGAGAGAAACTGGACCCAGCATGAACAGCATGCATGCTGGGCACATTGGTTAGCATGGTGCCCCTTGAAGGTGTTCAACAGTGAGGTCCTGAACCCAGACACATATATTTTCAGCTGAGCAAAGATTCCCTTACCTGCTGTGGTCCAGCTATCCAAGGGGAAACTCGCAAAAGTTTGCTTTGGGTGAGACCCCAGGACATTTTCAAGATCCAACATGGAAAACAAGGAATCTAGTCAATTTCCCGCCCGAAGCAAGTTGGAGGCCAGAGTGAGACATCACTTGATTTAAAGGCAATCATGTTAATGAGAGCTCTTGCACACTTAAATTTTGGACTGCAATCCTTTTTTTTCAAGCAGCACCATGAAAAATTATGGCAAATGTTTCTGAGTGTCAGCATCAAGACCTGCAGCCTGGGCTCTTTCCTATTCCTGAGTCCCCACCCACAGTGCACGGCTGTAGCCTGCTGGACCCATGCCTGTGGCTTCCTTGCATTTCACCATCTCTGCTAATGCCTGTCGCCTGCCTCCTCACTCATCGTGACTGTGTTGGCTTTCATTTCATCCCATAGATCCCTCTGTCGAGTGGATCTCTTGCTAAACATTGGCTGGAAAAAGAAAATAAGAGTAAAACAGAGGGTCGAGAGAGGGCTAAACTCTGGGGTTTGAATCCAGGGCTGGCCTCCTGTAGCTCAAGAGGGACCGTGCGTGACAGGAGCCCACTTCTGAGCCTGTGGCTTGGCTGCACTGGCAGAGGAGTCCTTCCTGGGCCTGAATGCACAGGACTAGCTCATTTCTGGAGGGCATTTCAGTATTAATTCTCTCTCTCTCTCTGTGTGCGCTCGGTCACTAAGATGTGTTTGAGTCTCTGTGACCCCATGGACTGTAGCCCACCAGGCTCCTCTGTCCATCGGCTTCTCCAGGCAAGAATACTAGAGTGGGTTGTCATTTCCTCCTCCAGAGGATTTTCCCAACACAGGGATCGAACCTGAGTCTGCTGCATCTCTTGCATTGGCAAAAAAGGAAATCAACCCTGAAATTCACTGGAAGGACTGATGTTGAAATTGAAGTTCTGATACTTTGGCCACCTGATGGGAAGAACCGACTCACTGGATAAGACCCTGATGCTGGGAAAGATTGAAGGCAAAAGGAGAAGGGAGTGACAGAGGATGAGATGTTTAGATGGCATCACTGACTCAAAGGACATGAGTTAGCGCAAACTCTGGGAGATAGTGAAGGACAGATGAGTCTGGCATGCTGTATTCCATTGTGTCACAGGGAGTTGGACACGACTTAGCAACTGAACAACAGCTTAAAGACTAAAAAAGAATTCAAATTTGAAAAGATTTAAACACTTTTGGAAAGAAAAAGAGTGGTACCTGTGATGGGGGTCCTAGGGGCTCAGTAATTTCCACCCTCATTTCTCAAGGGCTCAGCTGGTTGTAGAAGGTTCGGGGAGTACAATGATGGCCAGAGGAGATAAACTCCCGGAAGCTGGGTTGTAAGAGGTCCTCCCACCCTCAGAAGTAACTGCTGCAGACACAGAGAGGAGCCTAACTTCCTGGGCAGCCTCTAGCCCACCTGCCTTTTTAAAAAGTGATTCAATCCTGTCTCTTAAAGTTGGAGTAAACTGATAATTAAGCAATTAAGCATCAAAAGGAGGCTCTAACAGCCCTGGCACTTGTTCAGAAGACCAGGGGAGAAATTACAATGGAGAGAAAGGACGATTAATCAGAATCCTCCTTTCAGAGGATGTGGGAGTCCCAGGGGTGCCATACGTACTGAGGCTGGTCCAGGGCAGGTGTCTGGAGAGCTCTGGCTTTGGTGATGTGAGTGAGTCCTGGCCAGGCCCTGCTATTCCAAGGGCCTGACATCTCTTCTGTCCCTGTCACTAGCGTGAGGATGGACTTCTGAGACTGAGATCTGACCAGTGGAGAGGGCCTCTAGGTTATGCTAGAAAACATGGCACACCTTCCAAGAGTGTCAGTTATCCTCAAGGTATTGAGATTACAGATGCTAAAATACATCCATCAACAAATAATTTAAACCATCATTTTTTTTTTAATCTGAAGTAGACATATCTTCATTAAAAACATTCTGTGCCAGGCACTTTTCCCAGCACTGGGAATACAGCAGGGCGTGAAACAAACAAAATTCCTGACTGCATGGAGTTTATATTCTAGTCAGAGGAGACAGGTAATAAACAGATAAATGAGACAAACACCCAGGATGCCAGGTTGTGGTAAGCATAATGCAGAAAGATAGAGCAGGGGAAAGAGATAAGTGATGTGGTGGGTGTGGCTTACAAAGGATGGTAAGGAGGAGATGGAAATGTTAAGGAAACGAACCTTGTGAAGATTCTCATCCCACTGGAATTACTCAAGAAAATTCCCTTCATCTCCTGTTTGATCTCCTGGACAGTCTCCTAACTAGCTTTAAAAAATCTAGAGTAATTCCCATTCATCAGCAGTAAGAGCTCAGATGCCCGCAGGCACCAGGCAGGGAGTGAAGAAAGTGGGTGGAGATTGAGGTCGGGGCTGGGTCAATCTGAAGAACAGGAAATGGACCCAAAGGAGCCACTACTCCAGTTCCAGGTAGGAACTGTGAACAAATATGGACCCAGTGTTGCCAGATTTTGAATTTTTAAGTGAGGATTGAAATCTCGATGGTGATGCAAAATCTCCACACTTGCAAATGTTGGCTGTCAATTAAAAGAATTTTAAACACTAATGGGCCAACAAAACATGTCTACGGGGCCACCAGGTTGGAAGTTCTGGTGTAGAATCCAGTACCCCTGGTATCTCATCATCTGTACTTACTCACCTCCCCCCCACCACCCCAGCCTCTTTGCTTCAGCCCCCACCTCCGCAAACACACACAAAGCCTTGTCTCAGTGACAGTAAGGGCTCTTCCCTTGGTCCACCAGCCTCTTTCGTGCCTTTGGGCTACTTTCCACTCTATATAGAATGGCCAACTCTTATTCATACTACCAAACCCTACTCAAAGTCATTGTCTTTGTGAATCCTTCTATTCCCCTCTGAGCATGCATGCTAAGTCACTTCAGTTGTATCTGACTCTTTGCTATTCCATGGACTGCAGCCTGCCAGGCTCCTCTATCCATGGGATTCTCCAGGCAAGAATTCTGGAGTGGGTTGCCATGTCCTCCTCCAGGGGATCTTCCTGACCCAGGGATCGAACCCATGCATTGGCAGGTGAGTCTTTACCACTAGTGCCATCTGGGAAGCCCTCCATTATCCTCCAGATGGTCATAATTCCCCCTTCTTCAGAGCTTTCATAGCATTAGGCATGTGTGTTTGCTGTTAGTTCTAGCCATCTGATGCGAAGAACTGACTCCTTGAAAAGACTGTGATGCTGGGAAAGGTTGAGGGCAGGAGGAAAAGGGCATGACAAAGGATGAGATGGTTGGATGGCATCACAGACTTGATGGACATGAGTTTGAGTAAGCTCCTGGAGTTGGTGATGGACAGGGAAGCCTGGCATGTTGCAGTCCATGGGGTCGCAGAGTTGGGCATGACTGAGTGACTGAAGTAGTAGTACAGCACCTTATCTGCGCTGTGGGAGACCTGGGTTCGATCCCTGGGTTGGGAAGATCCCCTGGTGAAGGGAATGGCTACCCACTCCCGTATTCTGGCCTGGAGAATTCCATAGTCCATGGGGTCGCAAAGAGTTAGACACGACTGAGTGACTTTAACTTCACTTCACGGCACATTATATGGTAAATTGTTTCTATGTTTGTCCTCTCTATGCTAAGCCACTTTAGTCAAGTCTGACTCTGTGTGACCCTTTGGACTATAGCCTACCAGGGTATTCTGTTCATGGGATTCTCCAGGCAAGAATACTAGAGTGGATTGCCATGCCCTCCTCCAGGGCATCTTCCCAACCCAGGGATGGAACCAGGATCTTCTGCACTGCAGGCAGATTCTTTACCATCTGAGCCACCTGGGTCGCCCTCTCTACCGTCTGTGACTCTCCTGAAGCAGGGGCAACCTTTTGCATTTCTGATTTGCAAGCCTTTTGCAGAGCACTGTAAGAAAAGTTGTTCAGTAGATGGGTGAGAGGGCAATAAAGTCTACCAGTGAGGACCTTAGGCTGTGAACACAGACAGACCTCCAGTAAAATCTTAGTTCTGCAATTCATGTCTACCTGACTTTGCATGCGGGCTTAGTTGCTCAGACATGTCCAGCTATTTGCAACCCCTTGGACTGTAGCCCACCAGCCTCTTCTGTCTACAAGATTTCACAGACAAGGATATTGGAGCAGGTTGCCATTTCCTACTTCAAGGGATCTTCCCGACCCAGGGATCAAACCTGAGTCTCTTGTGTCTCCTGCATTGGTAGGCAGATTCTTTACCACTAGTGCCACCTGGGAAGCCCCTCTATCTGATTTTGCTCACTTATAAAATAGGTGGAATGATAAAAAGAGCTTATATCTGTAAAACTGCTCTGATGTCTGGCACATAGTCAGTTCTCAATAAATGTTTCAAAAGGTCAAAAGCAAGAGAAATCTATTTCTACCTGTGGATAGAGAAGAGTGGCTTTCAAAAATTTCCTCCTTTCCTCGAGCCCCCAGAAGCCTGCCTTTAATAAAGACACATGTCCACTTTGCATGGAATCAGGGCCCGTGTGTTAATTTCGTGGTGGAGCCCAAGTTCCAGGAAGATAAAGTCCAGCCAGTATTCTGGCCCCTCACCCTCCCCAGACTTCATGGTCCTTGCCTTAGACCCCTCCCTGGTTCCTGCCCAAGCACAGTATTCCAGTTAGCTTTGAACATTTTTGTTTTAAAATCTGAGATTTTTTTTTCTACTAGTAGCACTATTAATAAAAACACATAAACTTCTGAGTCTTAACAGTTCTAAACATGGATGCCAGTCTCTTATTTCATCCTCACAACAGTCCCCTGAAATAATTAAGGCTACTTTTAATTAAGAACCAGAGGCCCAGATAAGGCTGTTGACATCCTCAGGACTGCATCATAACAAGTCTCAAGTGGCCTTTACCTCATTCCAACATCATTCATTTGACAATCACCAATGGATACCTATGTTGTGCTGCACAGAGAATACAGAGGAAATGGGTGAGGCAACAATGTCTCCATCCAGAGAGCTTACATTCCACCGCCAGATCTGTTGGGTGGAGTTCTAACCCTTAGCATCACCAACCAGCTCAGAATTCCTGGATTAATTTAATCCATGCTTCCTGAGTGCCATCAGGATGTGGTCAGAAGTTCATGGTCTACCATTGGCAGGGTTGGCTCCTTCTGGAGGCTCTGAGGAAGGATCCTATCCATGCCTCTCTCCCCCAGCTTCTGGTGGCTGCTGGTGACCCTTGGGTTATAGACCCTTGGGCTTCATTCTTGTCTCTGCACCCGCCTTCACACTGTCTTCCAGACTATGTACCATCTCTCCATCTCTTATAAGGGCACATGTGGGTGGACTTCCCTGGTGGCTCAGATGGTAAAGTGTCTGCCTACAATGCAGGAGACCTGGGTTTGATCCCTGGGTCGGGAAGATCCTCTGGAGAAGGAAATGGCAATCCACTCCAGTACTCTTGCCCTGAAAATCCCATGGACGGAGGAGCCTAGTAGGTTACAGTCCATGGGGTCACAAAGAGTCGGACACGACTGAGCGACTTCACTTTTACTTAACCCAGGATTACCTCATTTTGAGATCTATAGCTGAATTGCATCTGCAAAGACCCTTTTTCCCAAATTAGGTCAGTTTTCCAGGTTCCAGAGGAGTGTATCTTTTGGGTGGGATGGGGTGTCATTTGGGCTTCAGTAGTGGCTCAGCTGGTAAAGAATCTGCCTGCAATGCAAGAGACCTGGTTGGACTCCTGGGTCGGGAAGATCCCCTGGAGAATGGATGGGCTACCCAGTCCAGTATTCTTGCAAGAATCCCCATGGACAGAGTAACCTGGTGGGCTGCAGTCCATGGGATCGAAGAGAGTCAGACTCGACTGAGCCACTAAACACAGCACAGCAGGCGGTGTTATTCAACCCACCATGGGAAGTTTCACAGAAGGTCTAATTATCCAGGTTTGGAGGGAGATACTTTTCTTTCCCAGGCTGTTGAAATTAAACCTGGGAAGAAGAAACCCTGTATTCCTGGCATCACAGGTCACAGCATAGCAGCGGGTGGGGATGGGGAGAAGCAGCACCAGGTCATCTCCGAATCTAAAGCCAGGCTTCCCTCCTGACAATGAGCATACCTGAGTGGCACCCTGGGATCAGTGGTGGCAGATGTTATTTTTTTTCATGATCATCACGCTCTCTAAAGGAAAGAAGCATGTGGGCCTGAGCCAGCCTTTGATGGCAGCATCTGGAAATCACCCTACTGAGAGAGATTTTTATGAGCATGCACAGCTTTGCTCCTGTCTAAAGGCAGCCTTGCTCCTGTGTCAGGTAAGTCACATGACCATCTGAGTGAGACTAACAGCCTTCCGGAATCTCAAGTGAGTCAAACCCAGTGAATTCCAGATCTTGTGTTACCTTTTAGAAATCAGGTTGCACAATGGCTAAGAATCCAGGCTTGCAGTCATGATAAGGTGGGCTTGGGCAGGTTACTTACTCCCTCTAAGCCACAGTCTTCTTGTGCAGAATGTCGTGAGCTATAGCAGCACCTTTATTAACAGAATTGTGACCATGAGTAAATTAGTTATCAATGTACAGTTTTTTTAAAAACTTTTTATTTTGTATTTGGTGCTTCGTTGCTCAGTAGCATCTGACTCTTGCCACCCCGTGGACTGTAGCCCACTGGGTTCCTCTGTCCACGGGGATTCTCCAGACAAGAATACTGGAAGGGGTTGCTTTGCCCTCTTCCAGGTGATCTTCCCAACCCAAGGACTGAGCCCAGGTCTCCCGCATTGCAGGCCGATTCTTTACCATTTGAGCCACCAGGGAATCCCTGGACTGAGGTAGAGACAATTAACAAGGTTGTGGTAGTTTCAGATTGAACAGTGAAGGGATTCAGCCATACATATACATGTATCCATTCGCCCCCAGACTCCCCTCCCATCCAGGCTGCCACATAACTCGGAGCAGGGTTCCCTGTGGTATAAATAGGCCCTGCTGTTCATCCACCTTAAATATTGCAGTGTGTACATGTCTTAGTACCACATCAGCCTGATAGTAAGAATCAGTGTATTTTAGCCACTTATTGTTCTTAATTCAACCCCCATTTTCTTTTTATAAATTTGGATTGAAACATAGTTGAGTTAGGCAGATTCCTTGGTGGTCCCGTGTTTAAGGCTCTGCAGTTCCCCCGCAGGGGAGTGCAGGCTTGATCCTTGTTCAGGGAACTAAGATCCCGCATACTTCACTGCACAGCCAGAAACATTTTTAAAAGAAGAAATATAGTTGATTTGCATTGCTGTGTTAGTTTCAGATGTACAACAATTACATAGTTTCAGTTGTACGTATATGTAAATATATATATATATATATATAAATTATTTTTACATTCACTGTCATTATAGCTCGTTACAAAATATTTCATGTAGTTCCCTGTGTTTATACAGCAGATCCTTGTTGCTTATCTGTTTTATATACAACAATGTGTATATTTTAATCTCAAGCTCCTTATTTATCCCTCCCTCCCACCTTTCCCCTTTAGTAACCATGTTCTCTAAGTCTGCCAGTCTGTTTCTGTTCTGTAAATAAGTTCATTTGTATCATTTTTTAAAGATTCTACATATGACTGATACATATGATATTTCTCTATCTGACTTAGTTCATTTAGGATGCTAATCTCTAGGTTCATCCATGTTGCTGCAAATGGCATTATTTCATTCTTTTTACAATTCCCATTTTCTTATGAAAGACTTTTCCTTTTTTGACACTGATAGAGTTCTCCACCAACCATCCTGGAATGCAGAGCAGAAGTACTTCTGGGCAGAAGTAAGTCTTGGGATGTTGGCATCAGTAAAGGATTCTGCTATCTGAATTTGTTCTCTCTGTTTTTCCAGGTAAAGTATTTTTATATAAGGATGCTGGTATAGGCTCTTCATTTTTAAAATAATGACTGCATTTTTAAAACTCTGTCTGCTCATTATAAGTTATTCAAACCATGCAGGAAGAAAGCAGTAACTCACCCCAAATCTTAATGTCTAAAAATAACTATTGCCAACACAATGTGTCTATCATTCCAGACAGCTCTCTTGACTATATTCAGAAAGACAGACAGACAGACAGAAGGAGATACTGTAATAAATAGAATTATAATGTACTTGCTATTTAAAGAGAAGTTTTAAAATTAAGCTTTCTTAAATGAAACAGAAGAAAAAGCAATTTAAAACGGGGCATTTGCTAAAATTTAATTCTTCACCATAAATATTATTTCTTGTAAGAGCCTTCTAAAGTTAGGAGAAAAACATTGACAGAAGTAAAAGTCAATATTTTTTAACTGTGTATTTTAATTTTGGATAATATGGGGTGACTCTCAATAAGAAGGATGAAGAAACACAAGCATGGATATATCCTACCCAAATGTCCCCAACCTTGTTGATTTTTGTTAATTATGTCCTTACTGTTACTTCACCACCATGGATTAACTTATGCTTTATTCTGGAACATTCAAACTCAGCCTAGAATTAGTAATTAAATGAACTTCATGCCCACAAGTTTGCTTGCCAAAATTCCTCATTCCCTAGTTACTTGCTTTGTTTTAGCTGGCAAGATATCTATTATTATATCATTATTCTAGATGAGTTCAGGGGTGCTATTGTTTCTGATTTGTTTCACCCTTGAAATAAACATTCCCAAAGAAGATTTGTCCTGTTGCCTTCATGCTGAGTACATGAAGGAATGTTCTAGAATTGTAGATTCCTCTCCTCAGACCTACATGATTATTGCTCCATTTTCTTTCTGATATTTAGTGATAGGATGGGAATGTCTGAAGCCGTCTAGATTTTTCCTCCTGTTCAGGATTTGCTCTGTATCTGAATAAAGATCAGTAAGATGCAAAGATGTGTCCTGGGATTGGTTTCTCTGTGCCGATTCTTCCTGGAAGAGAATATGGACTTTCATTCTGAAACAGAGCAGGACCATATGGTCCTTTCCACCCACCCTACACCATGTCCTCTGCTTGCCTTTTGTATGTAGAAATGCTAGTCAAAGAACAAGTTTAAACAGAGAAATGAAAACAGGAGGAAACAAAAGAAAGGAAATATAAAAGGAGACCAAGTAATAATAATAACAATCATTAATTACAGGGGACTTCCTGGTGGCTCAGCAGTTAAGAATCCACCTGCCAATGCAGGGGATACAGATTTGATCCCTGGATTTGGAAGATCTCCCGGAGAAGGAAATGGCAACCCACTCCAGTATTCTTGCCTGGAGAATCCCATGGACAGAGAAGCCTGGCAGGCTACAGTCCACGGGGTTGCGAAAGAGTCAGACCATGACTTAGCGACTAAGCCACAACAAGTCATTAGCCTAGTCAAAGACCTTTAGTTCCTTCTCAAGGGCTGTAGATACTATTCTGAGCCATATCTTGTGAGATGTCTTATAAATATATATTGAAACCTCCACCAGATAGAAGTTAACTACCTGATGACCACACTGTCAGTTCAGTCACTCAGTCGTGTCCGACTTTTTGCAACCCTACGGGCTGCAGCACACCAGGCCTCCCTGTCCATCATCAAATCCTGGAGTTTACTCAAACACATGTCCATTGAGTCAGTGATGCCATCAAGCCATCTCATTCTCTGTTGTCCCCTTCTCCTCCTGCCTTCAATCTTTCCCAGCATCAGGGTCTTTTTAAATGATTCAGTTATTTGCATCAGGTGGCCAAAGTACTGGAGTTTCAGCTTCAGCATCAGTCCTTCCAATGAATATCTAGGACTGTTTTCCTTTAGGATGGACTGGTTGGATCTCCTTGCAGACCAGACTGTACCCATGCTATAAGCTGCCACAATTCTAAGAACTGACTTAGAATTCAGGAAACAAACTGACCCTGAAACTGAAGACTCATTGTACCTAAAACAAGCAAGATGATGCTGGCCAGGTCCCTGGTGACCAATTTGAAGGTGACTGTCAGAGCTGAGTGTGCTGTTTATGTATGTAGCCCTCTCCCTCTGTCTATAAAAGCTCTTGCCCACTTATTATGATTGCCAGTCGGCCTTTAGACAGAGGTCCACCCTTCCCCCGTGTCCCCCCAGCCCCCAGAGATTGCTGGCATCCAAAATAAAGCAAAATTTCCTTTCCATCTGTTTATTGGCTTTTGAGTAGTGTAGCAGTACCCTGACCCAACCCCCAACCCCACTCCCTGCTTTAGGTCATGATTTTGCAGATTCAGCTTTTCCTTCTGATTTCAGGAAAATTTTCCCCTAATATGTTTGCATCTTTTGCTGTTGTATTTGTTGACTTTTGTGCTGCAGGGATGTCAGTGATCTTAACATTGGATGACTTTGCCTTCCTAATTTGCCCGCTTCCTGTCTGTGTTTAAACCACAGGTCTAATTTCTCTATTTTGACTGTAATTATGTCAAGACTTTTTTCCTGTGTTAGTAAATCAATTTTCAGCTGCCTCTATTCTTTTCTTTCATGCTTCTAAATTACTAATTCTTCATGGATATTATTTGGCCTCCATTTGTGTTCTTAGCTCCGTGAACTTCCCAGATACCTCAATCTTCAAGAAAATGTTTGGTCTTGGAATTCCTGCTTTGCTGATGTCATGTTCTAGAGACGTTCTTTGCCATGAAGCACACTTGCAGCATTTTCTCCTTCTCCTTGGGGCATTTTCTTCCAGACATCATCCCATATCATTGTTTTCCAGTTTGTATTTCTTCCTTTTATCTCTCTGAACTCACAGTATTGCATTATTTTCCTACTTTTTCTTTGTTTTGTTTTTATATCCACTTGCTCTGAGAGAGGATGGCTGATTTTTCCTTTATTCTCTTTCCAAACTTCCTTATTTGCCTTCTAAACCACAGTCTGAGGACTGGAGGTTTATGTTCCCGTTATTTCTCTTTAGCTTAAGGCCAGATGAGCTGGCAGGTGGAAGGCAGGTGGTGTGAGCACAGTCCCAGAACAACAGACTGTTTTCTTCCCAGAGATTGTTGATTGCTCAGTGCCAGCGTCCACCCACTGCCTGGGATGTACCTTGGGGGGATTTCCTCTGCCTTCAAGCTGTTTCTAGTTCAAAGCAGTGACATGAGTGTTTGTCCCCATCAAAGGTGTCTGCGCATGTTTCCTCTTTGGCTTCACCCAGCTCTTTCTAGCAACCCATGTGACCAGCCTCATGGTCAGAGGAGGAAAAGAGCTCCCCACCTCCATGATTCATCTCTCAATTGACCTCTGAGAATACATAGGATTCTGTTAACTCACTAGGGCCACATCTGAGACAGAGTAGGTGGAGTGAGAGATTAGGAGACTTATTTACGAAAGAAAACTCCTCTTGGTGAAGCATTTCAAAGATTTTGGTGCTTTCATTCATTCTTATTGCTACCATCAAAATTACTACTGATGAATTTTTGGTTAGGGCTTCCCTGGTAGCTCAGCTGGTAAAGAATCTGTCTGCAACACACAAGGCCCTGATTCGATTCCTGGGTCAGGAAGATCCTCTGGAGAAGGAAACGGCTATGTACTCCAGAATTCTGGCCTGGAGAATTCCATAGGCTATATAGTCCATGGGATAACAAAGAATTGGACATGACTAAAATACTTTGGCCACCTGATGCGAAGAGCTGACTCATTTGAAAAGACCCTGATGCTGGGAAAGATTGAGGGCAGGAGGAGAAGGGGACGACAGAGGATGAGATGGTTGGATGGCATCACGGACTCAATGGATATGAGTTTGGGTAAACTCCAGGAGTTGGTGATGGACAGGGAGGCCTGGGCGTGCTGTGGTTCATGGGGTCGAAAAGAGTCAGACATGACTGAGCGACTGCACTGAACTGAACAGAAATGACTTTCACTTTCACCTTTTTGGTTATTCTTATTATTACTCGCTGATTTATTTAGTATTAATGGAGAGAAATTCTGTTAAATTTTTTTTTTCTTCTTACTCAGAAGATAATTAAAGCACAAGGGGATAAGGACTTAAATGAGGACTTTATAAAAAAGTTCTTTAAAAAGCTGAGAATGAACATGGCTCTTGGAAAAGAGAGAATACAGCTTACTGTACAGTTAGCTTTGGTGCATACATGTTTATATAAACTTTTATGTTGTAAAGTACATATGAAAAAAGTGAAAGTGTTCCGACTCTTTGTGACCTCATGGACTGTAGCCTGCCATGCTCCTCTGTCCATGGAGTTCTCCAGGCAAGAATATTGGAGTAGCCATTCTCTTCTACAGGGACTCTTCTCAACCCAGGGGTCGAACCTGGATTGCCCATATTGCAGGCAGATTTTTTTTTACTGTCTGAGCCACCAGGGAAGCCTCAAAGTACATATGGTCTACAATAATTTTGCTCCTCCCCTACTGTGGTTATTCACTCCAGTTCCTTGCAAATTTTGAGTCACTTGCTCCCCTTGGGCACCCAGCTCTTCTTCCTGAGAGAGGAGAGAAGGGTGATTATGAGCAGCATCTCTGCCTGGGCTGGGGGTGGTGGTTTAGTCACTAAGACGTGTCTGACTCCTCTGACCCCATGGACTGTAGCCTGCCAGGCTCCGCTGTCCATGGGATTCTGCAGGCAAGAATAATTGGAGTGGGTTGCCATTTCCTTCTCCAGGGGATCTTCCCGACCCAGGAATAGAACCCAGGTCTCCTGTATTGTAGGCAGATTCTCTACCGACTGAGCTACAAGGGCTACCTGGACTTCAATACCAGCTCTACTCCTTCATGGCGAAACCTTTGGGAAATTATTAACTCCTCTGAGCTTTATCTTCCTCGGATTTCCCAGGTCTATTGTAAGGCTAGGTGAATGAATACGTGCAAACTTAGGACAGTATCTGGCACACAGTTGAGCTCCTACTGTTTTCTTAGCTTTGCAGCACTGTAAATGTGAGCGCTGGCTGGCCAATGAGGATGATCTCTCGGCCATCCTTTCTATCTTTGGTGCGGGGTGCAACATGGCATGGGGAGGGGGACATCACTGCCTTGCTTGGCGGAGCTGACTTCATCGCTGGCTGAAGCCATCATTCCTCCTGCACACACTTCCCGCACACGCTCGGCAATGGTCATGCCGATTGGGAGGTTACCATTGTGAATGAAAACTGTTGCCTGCCGTATCAGTGAACAACGGATGCTGCAGCCCTGAGCCATGACATAATGCTTCCCTGATGATGAACCCTGAGGGAACTGAGGATGGAAATAGGATGCCTGGATCAAGCAGTCAGACACTGCAGCCACCCCAACCCCTATGGTGTACCCTGAGGAGACTCAGGGTGAGAATCCACAGGACACTGAGTGGAAAGAAAGCTGAGATGCATACCAAAGGGATGATTTCAGGGAACCTGAGTCGAGATAAAGCTGAGATGCATCCCAAAGGAATGATTTCAGAACCCAGACTCGCATCTTCCCATAAATAGGAAAGTGCTATGGTCCTGAACTTGAGATAACTGGTCTTCTTTAACTAGTAGTAGTCTTTTGATGCTCTGGTCTTTGTTGCAGAAACTCCTGTGTATCCTAGCTCCCCACCTTGTCTCTTGTAGGCAGTCCCTCAGAGCTATCTGAGATATTGTGTCTCAGGTTTAAGTCCTCCATCTAGTCTACCAAATAAAACATAATTCTCAACTTCCGGCATCTATTTTTCAGCCAACATCATTCGTGAGCTAGGTGCTTCCCAGGCTTCATGCAAAGAAGGTTTGTGTGGGATGTGGTCCCTTCTCAGCTGTTCATGTTCTGCTTTTGTCTTTCTGTGATCCCTTTGTTCTGAACACTGATTCAAGATGGTATGTGAATTAGCTTGACTGTACTAAATCACTTCACTATATAGATGTATATCAAATCATCACACTGTACATGTTAAATAGATAAAAATTTTTGTATTTAATAAATGGCATTTGAAACCCAGGGGGGAAATATCCTATATTAACATCTTGCTTCATCTCGTATAAGCTCTTTGAAGCTGCTGTGGGGCAAGAATATGTTTTATCTCCATCTTCTCTGACCCCACTAACACGGTGCCAGAGAGACCTCCCCAGAAGGCTCCTCCAGGCTGCTCCAGGGTGGCAAACACATCATCCACTCAGCTCAACCCAACATGCGCTGCTGTACCTTTGCTGCTGTGTACTTGGCAGTCTTTTCATCAACTTGCATCTCAGAGTCTGGGCTCCTTCCTGTTTTCCTAACCCTCCAGCTCCTAAGTTTTACTGAAACCCTACTCAACTGCTTGGGACCATGACCCTATATTTCACTGGCCTTTCTCCCTTGAGCCCATTCTGATTTTGAGCAGTCTTTATCACCTTACCCGCTGGTCACTCTGCCCACCGGGTTGAGCCTTGATGGCTGTGAAGGATGTTATCGTGAAGCCAGTATCTATCACCTAACCCCTCCCACTGAAGGTGATATCTACTTCTCAGTACCTGGATTTGAGGCTTGGCCGTGTGATTTTTTTGGCCAAAGGGATATTGGCTGGCATGACATAAACTGAGATCTCAGATGTACTTAGATGGTTTGGTTTCACTCTGGAGCCGCTGTGATAACCGCAAGAAGAACATGCACTGAATAGTTACTGCCCTTTCAACCTGGTTCCAAGAACATGAAGCAGATCTGAACCCAACCTGTAGGCCTGGAAACAAGGCCAATCAGTCTGCAACCTGATAGAATCATTTTTTAAAAAATTTTATTTATTTATTTTCTTTACATTATTGTGTTGGTTTTGCCAACATGAATCCACCATGGGTATACATGTGTTCCCCTTCCAGAACCCCCCTCCCACCTCCCTCCCGATTCCATGTCTCTGGGTCATCCCGGTGCACCAGCCCTAAGCACCCTGTATCAAGCATCAAATGAGGGCTGGCGATTGATTTCACATATGATAATTTACATGTTTCAATGCCGTTCTCCCTTATCATCCCACCCTTGCCCTCTCCCATAGAGTCCAAAAGACTGTTCTATACATCTGCATCTCTTTTGCTGTCTCACATACAGGATTATCATTACCATATTTCTAAATTCCATATATATGCATTAGTATACTGTATTGTTGTTTTTCCTTCTGGCTTACTTCACTCTGGATAATAGGCTCCAGTTTTGTCCACCTCAGTAGAACTGATTCAAATGTATTCTTTTTAATGGCTGAGGAATATTCCATTGTGTATATGTACCACAGCTTTCTTATCCATTCATCAGTTGATGGGCATCTAGGTTGTTTCCATGTCCTGGCTATTGTAAACAGTGCAACGACGAACATTGGGGTACACGTGTCTCTTTCAATTCTGGTTTCCTCAGTGTATATGCCCAGCAGTGGGATTGCTGGGTCATATGGCAGTTCTATTTTCAGTTTTTTAAGGAATCTCCACCCTGTTCTCCATAGTGGCTATACTAGTTTGCATTCCCACCAACAGTGTAAGAGGGTTCCCTTTTCTCCACACTCTCTCCAGCATTTATCGCTTGTAGACTTTTGATGGCAGCCATTCTGACTGGTGTAAAGTGGTACCTCATTGTGGTTTTGATTTGCATTTCTTGATAGAGTCATTTGAGATATCACTGGTCTCCAGAAACCATAAACTTGAGAAAACATGCTTGTGGTTGGAAGATGCTGAATTTTGAGGTGGTTTGTTGTGCGGCAGTATTGTGTCATTAGCTGACTGATGCCTGGACTACGAGGCGAACATTAAGCTTTGTGTCACAGGCCCTCTCCATACAAAGAACAGCACTATGGATTATTTTTCCCAGCCCCATCTCAATTCCGTGTCTCCCCACCCCCACAGATGTGCCCAGCGCCCCAGCTTGTCCTGCACCTGTTCCCACCTGATGTGTGTAACTCAGCAAGTATATTCAGTGGCCAAACAAGGTATGAGCACTGAAATTCCCAGAAGTAATCAAACGTTCTGCCACATAAAGATGTAAAAACAAAGTACATTGAAGTGAAAGTTCAGGCACGGACCCTCAGACAGAAGACATAGGAAAGAGGTTTTAGTTGAAAAGCCTTGAAGGCTGCTTATGTAATATTCTCATGCCTTTTGTAGGCAGAGGTATAATTATTTCATTATGTTTTCCTGTGAAGTGTGAAAACTCTCTTTACCAATCCTCTTAAATTAGTTAAATGTAATATTCAGCGAGACAGGAGACAGAGCAATGTTAATTGAAAGTGGAGAGGTGTTTATAGGTTGATATGGTGCAGCCAACTGTGACTAAAATTAATGTTTGGGGGTTCCTGCAACTGTCTGATACCCTCCGGTTTATTCTATATTTCCAGTAGCAGCTCCTGGCACCCAGAGAGCCTTGCTCAATGTATCACAATTCCAGCATGCCTTTAAGAAGATTTCTTTGAATTGGGTCAAAGAAGATGTGATTTTAATTACATTCCATTTGTAAGTTTTTGCTTGATGAGGTGTTAAGGACAATGGGGGAATTTTTTTAAAATTTGTCTTATTCTGGATAGATTGTTGGTAAAATCATCACTGAAGACCGTCCCTGGTCTTACCTTGGAGTCCATCAAGTCTGGGGTTGTGCTGTCACATACCAGACCACAGTTGGAGTCGTGGAGATTATATTGATACTGGTGTGGACACTGCAGGCTATTAAGAGACAAAGACTAGCCACAGGATTTAATTCTGCCTCTACCTCTTTTTCAAATGCAGTATCAAGTTATCTCTGTAGTGCTCCTACTTGAAAGTGGGTTCTGCAACTGTCTGATGAGTCTAGGATTCCATTATTTATTTGGTCAATGGAGCAAATGTCAGATTAACCCAAGACCCCCCAGGTGAGCCTCTCTGACTGAACATGACCAATGACCCTACCTAAAGAATGAGCAGGCATTTTTTCTAAAACTGTCTGTGCCTTGATTTGGCTGCACTGGGTTTTAGCTGTATCAGGTGGGATCTTCCGCTGCGGCACACAGGCTCTCTAGGATCCAGGCACACAGGACCCAGAGTGCATGGGCTCAGAAGTTGTGGTGTGCAGGCTTAGTTGCTACGTGGCATATAGGATCTTAGTTCCCCAACCAGAGATCAAACCCATTTCCCCTGCATTGCAAGGTGGATTCTTGGCCACTGGTCCACCTGGGAAGTCCCTGAGCTGGCATAATTTAATCCCTTTTTAAACTTCCTTTAGGACAGAAATTGCAGGAACATGTTGGCATCCAATAACATCTTTCTTTATTTGGAACACCTACAGTATGTTTGTAAGTATTCTTTTATAGAACAGTCTGATAACTTTTGTTTAAACAAAAAATAAATAACTTTTAACCAGAAATGGGACAATGATTGAATTTTCCTCCGTTTGTTAGATTTTCAGCCTTTATTTGGGAAGGGAAACAGTTATTAGTATAGCTTGCTTAGGAACAATAGGAAATAATAATAATTGCTAGTACCCTTTATTCCCCAAAAGGAAGAATACTGTTACACAGTGATTTCCTGGGTCTGAAGCTGATATGGGATATTTTCCCTGAAGACACTGTGACCACACCGCTTTAGCTTTTCCATGGCCATAGTTTTACAGTTGGATCCAAATTTAACCTCCCTCTGGGTCTGCCTTGGACATGCTGATGTGGGTTTCACAGAAACATTGAACTTCATGACATCTCTTTGGCCAAACACCTGTTTTTGAAGGTTTTCCATGCTGTAAACATTTTCAGGGATTCACCTGTGGCTCCTTTTAATTCATGGAGCAGTTTATTTCTTCATAAAGAGATGTCTTCTTACTAAGTCTTCTTTCATCACCCAACCTAAAATATATAGCTCCTGTACTGCCACTTTTGATCACATTGCCCTGTTTTACTAATTTCATAATTGTATACACCCTTGGCTCTTATTCAACTACTCATTTTATTGTTTTGGCTTCACTATACTGTAAACACTATGGGGTGAGAGTCCTTTCTGTCTTATTCATCGCTTTCTCCCTAGTACCTGGCAGGATACTGGCACATTTTGCTGTTGTTCAGTCACTAAGTTGTATCCAACTCTTTGCAGCCCCATAGACTGCATCATGCTGGGCTTCCCTGTCCTTCACTACCTCCTGGAGTTTGCTTGGATTCATGTCCATTGAGTCAGTGTTGCCATCCAACTACCTCATCCTCTGTCACCTACTTCTCCTCTTACCCTTTGTTGAAATAAAGAATTGATGGCTGAGTGAACGTAGGTTCCTCTCATTTGGACCATTTCCAAATTATCTCTTTTGTCTATGCCAAACACCTGTTTCTCTCAACCTCCCATGGTTTACAGCTCTTCTTCACTTTAGTTGTAACTTTCAAAAAGACCCATTATTGTCAATGCTCCATTTTAGAATGTACACTGGGAACCAGCATACATATTTCAGGACTAGCCTGATGAGGATGACTAGATAGTTGGCTGAGAGATTCTGATTGGGGAGCTGAGATAGAAGAAAGAAGAATTTCCATAAGAAAAAAGTTGGGGGCAAACATAAATTCTAGCAAGGCCTTGAAATGAAAGCCAATGAAGGAGGGATTCTTGAAGTAGACACTCAGGACAGTCCATAGGTGGAAGGACCTTGCTAAGATATCCACATCTGGGGCAGTGAGGTGTCTACAACAGGCTCTGGGACAGTGACCAAAAGGAGGTGAAGTTCAGACTGTCATAGAGCCTATGAATGGACTACAGGGCTCCCTGTCTATAATTAATTTAGGAGCAAATTTTAATTTTATAGAGAGAAAAGCATAGGAATTTTTATTATCCATAAATCAGTCCCAAAGCTGTATTAAAACCTCAGTCCCCACACTAGTTTCTCTTGATTCAAGAGTTCTTTGATTCACACTCTCCTTTGGAAAACCAACTTCACACGAGCAAATGGATTGGGCTGGATTTGTTTGGAGAAACAAGGAGGGTTAGTCTCCTAGCACTCTAGTCTATATGGACAGACCTGTTCCTCTGTTCACTTTTCTGTCCCTCCTAGGGTGTCTGGATGAGCTGGTAGGGTATGAGACTCCCTTCACTGACCTAGGACTCTTGGGTGGTGCCTTGTGGGCAGGGGTCAGGCTGGCTCTGCTCCAGGTCTCAAGCTGAGCAACCATTTGTAAAGATGTGCTCCACTTTTCAGCCAACGTTTCCCCAATTTCACCCTTGAGTTCTTTCAAAACACTTGGGTGGATGCCATCCAGGCATGCAGTTTATCTCTATCTAGTTTGTACCTTCAGGTTGGATCGAGTGCCTCAAGTCCCTCTGCCCCAGGAGATCACGAGGCAGGATATGTCTCTAATACCTTCCTCTTGTTCTTCCCATGCAACTTCAGGTAATCTTCAGGTCACCAATGAGCAAAAGTATGCAACAACAAAATCAGGAATTCCCCTATCATCAGCTTCTTGTCCTTCTGTATTCAGAGAATATCCTAGATCTTTTAAAGGCTTCCTCACATTATCCTTTGAGCTACTTAATGCGGGTAGGATCTTGGTTGATGCCCTGATATGAAAGAAGATGACTTTTCCTTTCCATGACCTCATTTCTGGGTCCATGGATTCGTTGGTGGTGCTGGTGTTGGTGGTGCTGGTGGTGGTATTTCTAAAATCCTTTATAAACTGGCTCTAAGCTCCAAGATTCTAGGTCCTATTCCTAAAGTATTGCTCCCAAATCCTGCCTCCATTTGGACCTAGACATTCGATAAACCTGAAGTGCTGAGAAGGGTATTAGAAAGAGGGGAAAACCCAAATCTCAAACAGACAGAGGGATGGCAGCTTGAGATTATGCAACAAAAGAATTTGCTTTGTGGGTTTGTGGGCTACAAAGCAAATTAGAGGAATGATGAATCTCTGTTCTTGAAATTTCATTATTAGCTTCTGGGATGAATATTATGGCAATGACCCTGGTCAAGGGGAGGGAAGAATATTACTTAGACTTTAGTATTTCTCATGCTAATTGCTTTTGTGGGCATCTGTCTGTGTCTGCGTGCTAAGCGTTTGAAACAGCCCTGAAGATCCCATGCGTAGCCTACATGGACCTACGAAATCTGTGCCCAACTTTCATTTCCAGGTTTATCTTCCCCCACTTCACCCTCTTGCCCTTTAGCCCTTGGTTTCCGAGGAGATGCATCTACACAGCTTCCAGGAATGTCCAAGAGCCGTTTGGGTCTCCCCATGCATGCACTTCCCCTTCCTCATTTACTCTACCCTGAAGACTTCCACTTCTTTGCTGGGTCCAGCTTTGTGAAGGCTTAGCACATCTCCCTTTCTCTATGTTTCCTTAGTTCTTAGCAAGGCCATCTCATGTGTTATGTAGTGTGTTAGCTTATAATGACCTATTAAATATAATTGTAACTCTACAAGGGTGTTCTGGTCCTAGAGGTTTTGATGTTAGGCAAGGAGGGATCAGGGCTTCCCTGGTGGCTCAGTATAGAGAACTCTCCTGCCAATGCAGGAGGAAAGAGTTTGATCCCTGGGTTTGGAAGATCCCTGGGTTGGGAAGATCCCCTGGAGAAGGAAATGGCAACCCATTCCAGTATTCTTACCTGGGAAATGCTATGGACATAGGAGCCTGGTGGGCTACAGTCCATGGGGTTGCAAAAGAGTCAGATATGACTTAGCAACTAAATAACAACAAAAAGAGGGGTCATTTCCCTTATGAGCTGACTAGTTTTGATTTCTTACCTGTTAAGAACCTCAGCCTCTGCCAGCTGCAGCTCCCAACACCTTCTCCTACATGCTTGGCCCTGCATCCTTCCTGAGCTGATCTGACCAGGCCAGGGGTCCCGTCTGGAGACAGGCCACTAGATGGAGTCTTGCTACCATAGAGCTTCTTCCATGAGAGCCCAGAGCCTCTGTGTGCCCAGGCTCACTGCCTCTGTCTACCTCTAGGCTTGCATCTCTTTTCCCCTCCTGACTATCTGTCTGGTCTGTTAGAAGGAGTCGTAACTCCCTTAAGACTTCAGCCCCAGGCCTTTGCCCCAAACCCTGTCTGGAGTCCACCTGAGAATCAATTATTATTCCAAATCACATTCCCTCTGCCCTCCTGACTATGTATGTCCCTTGGGCCCGGCTTCATTCCCCCTGCAGAGGCAGCCTTGGATGCCTGCAAGTCTGAACCAAGTTCTGCTGCCTGGAAACAATCTCACTGCCCAGGCTCGGTATCCAGGGAACCCAAGGGATGCAAGGGGAAGCAGCTGCAAGGATGGGTGTGCAAGCCAGGAAGAGCTGAGGTCAAGACCCACTGCATTATCTACTAGGTGTGTGACCTTAGGAAAGTTCTTTGAGGCTCAGTGTTCTCACATGGAGAATGGGGATAATACACAGATTTGAGGTAAGAATTAAATGATGCAAAATTATTGGTATAGTGTCAGTGTTGAGTAAGAAGTCAAAATAGAAAGATGCTGCTGCTGCTGTCAGTGTTGGCCAGTCTCCTTTGGGCAATGCTCCCCTGTGGCTCGGCGGTAAAGACTCCTCCTGCAATGCAGGAGACACAAGAGACGTGGGTTTGATCCCTGGGTTGGGCAGATTCCCCGGAGGAGGACATGAAAATGCACTCCAGCATTCTTGCCTGGAGAATTCCATGGAGAGAGGAGCCTGGAGAGCTACAGTCCATACAGTCACAAAGAGCTGGACACGACTGAAGGGACTGAGCACACACTCGCTGGGATCAGCCTCTTAGCCTTGTTGGTTTGCCCATTTCTCTTCTTTTTCTGATGCTCATCTCCTCCTCCCTTGATCATTATTGCTGACTCGGAGGATGCTGGCAATCCCACTGACCCCAGGCCCATCGTAGCCTGTGGTCCCCCGGGCAGACCCTGCCCCTGGAACAAGGCAAGCAGACCCACTGTGGGCTCCAACCCCATGGTGTATCGGGCACATAGAGATGCTAGAATCCAACCGCAGTACCAATACATTCGTACCTCCTTGTCTCTCCAATGCTGCTTCTTGGGCATTGCGATGGGGAAAATTCAAGGTCAGAACAAACAAACACGAAATCAATTTCACCTGGGGAACCAGCTCCTTTACAGAGCGGCTGTCTGATACTCATCTCCTTCACCCTGGCTCAGCTTAAGGGTGGCGCTTCAGGGAAGGCTGCTCCCAGGATCTTTTCAGAGAAAACACAAAACAAAACAGACCTCAGGAGTCTGTGTGTGTGTGGGGTTGTGGGGGGGGGTGCAGGGGAGGTCTTTTATGCTTTCTCTTTCCCCTCTCTTGCTGTCAGACTCCTCTCTTTGTGTTTTTTCTTTTGCTTTTCTCCCCTTTTCTGATTTTTAAAGCCTGTTTGTCTCTCCATTTCTCTCTGTCCTCTTATTTCTGTTTTCTCCCCATCCCATTTTTCTCTCCTCTCTGCTCTCCCCTCTCTTCTCTCCTCTTTCATCCTTAGTCTCTCTCCTGCCCTCCTCTCCCCCTTTCCCTCTTTTTCCTCACTGCCCCTCCCTGTGTCTGGCATCAGTTGTCTCTGTAGGATAGCAGTCGTTTCCCATTGTTGCTGTTGTTGCTGTTCAGTCATTAAGTCATGTCCGACTCTTTGCGACCCCATAAACTGCAGCACGCCATCACTATCTCCCAGAGTTTGCTCAAACTCATGGCCGTTGAGTCGATGATGCCATCCAACCATCTCATCCTCTGTTGCCTGCTCTCCTCTTGCCCTTAATCTTTCCCAGCATCCGGGTCTTTTCCAGTGAGTCAGCCCTTTGCATCAGGTGGCCAAAATATTGGAGCTTCAGCTTTAGCATCGGTCCCTCCGATGAATACTCAGGGTTGATTTCCTTTAGGATTGACTGGGTTGATCTCCTTGCTGTCCAACGGACTCTCAAGATTCTTCTTTAGCACCAAAATTTGAAAGCATAAATGAGACAATTCCAATTAGGTTTTCTCCTCCCTCAAAATTCAGGAACCCCTGGCTTTCCTCTGACCATGGTTGGGTGTTAACTGGCCTGTTTTATTCGCAGTGGATCTGAATGTGTATCCTGCTTCCTTCTCATGCTACCAAGTCCAGACCTTCCTTAGTCTCTGTCTCCATCCCTGTGAAATGGAGACAACATTAGCCCTACCGAAGGGCTTCCCAGGTAGCGCTAGTGGTAAAGAACCTGCCTGCCAATGCAGGAGACACCAGAGACACAGGTTTGATCCCTGGGTCAGAAAGATTCCCTGGAGTGGGAAATGGCAAACCACTCCAGTACACTTGCTTGGAGAAGCCCACAGATAGAAGAGCCGGTAGGCTACAGTCCATAGAGTCACAGAGTCAGACACGACTGCAGCAACTTAGCACTAGAGCAAGGGAGATTCAGAGGAGATGATTTGTTGCCATACTTGGCAGGGCTGGGCAAAGGTGGAAGTGGGGTTGGGGCTGGGGTGCAGACCCCTGTCTGCTTTGTGGTCATAGCGGAGGCAGGGGGCAAGTAGTCACGTGTTTCTGCTTTTGTGATCTTGGTCCCAGACCAGCTGACTTCATGGCAGCCTGCTGGGATCAGGAGCGAAGCTGACACCAAGGACCAGAGATGAGCATGCTGTGGTTTTCCTCTTCTGGTACCCTGCCTCCTGAGATTGAAGCAAACTTTTGCTCGAAGCAAGAAGTAAGAGTGTCCAGACTTTGAGATCCGCTGAATTTTTCAAATGAATCAATTCACCTCTGGCACCTTAATGTGCTCATCTGCGAGACGGGATTATGTGTCACGACTCCCCTTCCAGGAAATCCTGTTAAAATGGCAATGTGTTAGCGTGTTATATCTGCCCGTGGCACCTGGACTCTGATGTTGCTTATTTTTTAATTGTAGATTTTTCTGTTTCACTGGCTCAAGCTCTCTATAGGTTTAGGGGAAGAGAGCAATGAAGAGAGTCAGTTAAAGCCTTAAGGAAGGACGTTTTTTAGAGACATTCACAGCCAACGTTCCATCAAAATCAAACATGATTTGAAAGTTATATATATATACACACACACACACACACACACATTCAGGCTTCCCTGCTAGCTCAGCTGGTAAAGAATCTGCCTGCTATGCAGGAGAGCCTGGTTTGATTCCTGGGTCGGGATGTTCCCCTGGAGATGGGATAGGCTACCCACTCCAGTATTCTTTGGCTTCCCCGGTGGCTCAGACAGTAAAGAATCCTCCTACAATGTGGGAGACCTGGGTTCGACCCCTGGATTGGGAAGATCCCCTGGTGGAGAGCATGGCAACCCATTCCAGTATTCTTGCCTGGAGAATCTCCATAGAGGATCCTGGTGGGTTACAATCCATGGAGTCACAAAGAGTCAGACATGACTGAGTGACTAAGCTCAAGCACATATACCCTTTCACAATATGTGCGTGTATAATACATATGTATTATATATATATATATATATTGGGGTCTGTTTTCATTACATTTTGGAATTTTATTTTACTTGGGAGGTAAAATTCTCCTTTGAGAGTGAATCTCTGTCTTTCCAAAGGCCACTTCTCTGCTGGAAGCAAAAGAAAGCCCAGTGGCACTTTCTAAAGACACCAGCCTAAGCCTAACAACAGCCCGCCACGAGGGATTGAGGCATAAAGAGAGAAATCAGTTTCACATTGAGACCTGACACCAAACACGCAAGTGTTTGAGTTGAGTCCTTCTCTGAAATGGTGCTGACTAGAAGCTTCTTAGGAAGAAAATCTCGTTTCGCCCCCGTGCCTTTCCTGACCTGGTAAAAGAAATCAAAAGGAATGTCGGTTCCCCCCTTGGAGCACTCATCACTGTTGTTTGGGGTTTGGCTTGGGGTCTCTCATATTAAGAGACTGAAAGCTGACCACTCATGGCTGGAGTGGATGAAAGGCTAGCTGACTGAATGCTCAGCGGTTTCCCTATCTGTTTCTTGGACCACTTATCTCTTTCCCCATGCTTTTTGTGGGTTCCCAGCCCTGGGCGCTTTTGGAAAATGCTCATGACCAGTTCCCACCACTTGACTCATATCTTGGGGGATGAGTCCCAGGTTTTGTCATTTACAGAAATCTCCCTGGGGAGAATGGATACATGTATATGTATGGCTGAGTGCCTTTGCTGTTCATCTGAAACCACCACAACATTGTTAATTGGCTATACACCAATACAACATAAAAAGCTTAAAGTTTGAAGAAAAAATTAAAAAAATCTCCCCAGATGACAGTAATGTAATCCAGGCCCAGAACTGCTGATTTACAAAGAGCCTTAATTCTAAGTCTTAATTTACGCTTGCCAGGCCTAACCCCAAACCTAGCAGAGCCCTAACGCTGCCCACTCCCCACCCCTGGTGCCCTCTGGCTCCCTCCCTGCATCCTGTCCCCTTGTTCCTTCTTCTCCATCTCCTTTTCCTGTCCTCACACTGCTCCACTGACCATCTGCTCCCTCCTTCTCTGCTCACAGGGCTGGTCAACTTTGGATGAAATCATTGATCCTTGGCCTTCTTTATCCTGCAACACCTATGACAGGACTTTCTCATCCATCCAGTCTGCCTCCACAGTGGTCCCACCATGGTTAGATTTTGATAAAACACTTCCTTTATTTTGTACTTAAGGAAAAACAAGGCTCAGTGAATAATAAGAAATCACAGGGCTTCTAAAGGATGTCAGTTTGGACCTGAAGAACTGATTCCTCTGTTCACGGACAATTCCTGGTGTCTCTCATATCAGGGACTTACCTGATGGCTCAGATGGTAAGGAGTCTGCCTGTAATGTAGGAGACTTGGGTTCGTTCGATCCCTGGATTGGGAAGATCCTCTGGGGAAGGAATTGGTGACCCACTCCAGTATTTTTGCCTGGAGAATTCCATGGACAGAGGAGACTGGCAGGCTATAGTTCATGGGGTCACAAAGAGTCAGATATGACTGAGAAACTTCACTTTCACTCTCTCAGGTGCATCACTTTGCCATCATAGGTCCATATAGTTAAAGCTATGGGTTTTCCAGTAGTTGCATATGGATGTGAGAGTTGGACCATAAAGAGAGTTGGACTGAGCACTGAAGAATTGATGCTTTTGAACTGTGATGCTGGAGAAGTCTCCTGTATTGCAGGCAGATTCCTTGTTGCTGGGCCACCAGGGAAGCCCCAAATTAACCTCCGCAGCTTCAACTTGAATATGCACGGGAGTCACCTGTTGTAACACGGGTTCTGAGTCAGGAGGCCTGGGGTAGGGCCGAGGGTCTCCATTTTTACCAAGCGCCCAGGTGAGGCTGATACTGCTGGTTGCAAGTCAGACTTTGGACAGTCAGTTTAGACACTGGTCTTAGCCAACAAGGACTGCCTGCATGCTAAGTTGCGTCAATCACATCCAATTCTTTGGCTGTAGCCCACCAGGTTCCTCTGTCCATGGGGATTCTCCAGGTAAGAACTCTGGAGTGGGATGCCTTGCCCTCCTCCAGGGGATCTTCCCAGCCCAGGAATCGAACCTGCATCTCTTGCATCTCCTGTACTGGCAGGCAGGTTCTTTACCACTAGAGCCACCTGGGAAGCCTAAGGAGAAGAGGGAGCTAGTGACACCCTAGATCCCTGGGAATGGTAGAGGAAAAGCTGACTCATTGTATGATGCCAAGCTTACCTCTGCCATCGTCCTTCTAGAACTGCAGTGAAATCATCTGCTTGTTTCATGCAAGACCATGAGAGACTCTGCTATTTACAAGAATCAGGGAGCTTATATTGCTGGCCTCCTCTGTTTCACCGCACAAGCCCTTTCAGCCCCTCCCTGCCCAGCTCTCCTCTCTTCCCTGGGCCACTTCTGAGGTCAGCCCTCCAAAGGTCCATGGGGATGGGTGATGGGGCTCTGAAGCTAAAAGCAGAGGTTCCCTTGGGCCTTCACCTTCACCCAAGACTCTCACACCAAGTGGATGAAATTCCAGGCTGGATGCCAGGTCCTGCCACTGCTCTCAAGAGGACGTTAGCTTCTTCTCTCCCTCTCCCATCAGTCCTGCAGCCCTGACCAGCCTCCCATCAGTAGCTGCACCAAGATGGAGAAAAACAAGAGCTCAAGTTCCACTCCTGTGTAGACAGGCGAGGAGATCTGGTGTCTACGGGAAGAGAGACCATGCCTTCCAGGGACATTAATTTTTCAGTGCGTGTGGTCGGAAGTGTGGCAGCTTAAGGCTAACAGGCTCCCATCAGCTTCAGAGCTAAAGGATAGCTCTGAGTTTATAATTCAGTTCCAAGTAAGGCTCATCAGAACCTTCCCGGGGTGAAGCTAGTGGTAAAGAACCCACCTGCCAAAGCAGGAGACATAAGAAATGCAGCTTTGATCCCTGGGTCCAGAAGATCACCTGGAGGAGGGCATGGCAACCTACTCCAGTATTCTTGCCTGGAGAATTTCCGTGGACAGAAGAGCCTGGCGGGCGACATTCCATAGATTCTCAAAGAGTCAGACACGACTGAAGTGATTTAGCATGCACACACGCAAGGCTCACCTGACTGTCGCCCCAGAGAATCATGTTGGTGGGCAGACAGGAAAGAAGTGGACACTGATGTACCCTCTGAGCATTTGTATGTTTCATACAGAGTCCCATTTAATTAATTTCTACCCCTATCTGAGTGGCATATCATGGCTATACCCACTGCAGAGATGAGAAAACTGAGGTTCACTTAGATGGGGTCAATGTCATACATCTCATCTATCCATTCTCACTCATTCAGCAAATACTGATGAGAAACTACTTCATGTCAGGAAGTATTTTCGGCCTTGGGGACACAGATGCCACCAAGACAGATATCATCTCTGCCTTGTGGGGGTCCTGTATTCTAGTAGGGAAGACTAAAAATGCAATAATTCAGGTTGAGAAGCAAATAATCAGGGGACCAAGAAGGAGGAGGCATTGTCCTGCGGCCACCAATCACTGGACCTCACTGCCCCCTCCTTCCTGTCTTCCCATCTTCTTTTGACACGTGCAAATCAACCTCTGCAAATAGACCCCAGGAGGTGGGCGTCTGTGCCACCAACTCATTATTTACACATAAACTAGTTCGACTCTTTCTTGAGGCCGAGTTACAACATCAGGTAAACACACACACACACACTCGCAAACACATGCACACACACTCAGAGGCAAGCAGAGCTCTCTGGGTCAATCATGTGTAAAATGTCAGCTTGGCCTTCTTGCGAATGTTTAGAAACAGGATGAAGAGCCCTTGATAAGAAGTTGGAGGGGGCTGTTGTTTTCCAAAGAAGGTTCTGTCAATATGCTTGGCACATGAGTTTTTATTATTATTCTTTTTTTTTTTCTCCAGACAATGAGAATCTCCTTTTTGCAGAGGGAGGAAAATAAACAATGCCTGTTGGATAGGTATGTAAAGTAGCATAATTTCAGGGGTATTGTATTTGGGGAATCAGCCTGGCTTTGCCACCTGACTGTGTGAAGCTGTCAGAAACCCTGGTTCTCGCCAGACTCTTTTGGCCCAATCTCCCTTTTGTTTGGAGGGATGAAGACTATGCCTTCTTTCCTTTCCAATTCTGAGATACATCCACGGCAAATCATAAGCAGCACCACTGTTCCAAATATATATGATGTTAACCTTCCATTTATTAATAATAGTAATTTCCCAAGTGGCTCAGTGGTAAGGAACCTGCCTGCCAATGCAGGAGACACAGGCTCAATCCCTGGGTTGACCCTGGAGGAGGGCATGGCATCCCAGGCCAGTATTCTTGCATGGAGAATCCCAAGGATGGAGGAGCCTGGCAGGTTACAGTCTATGGGATTTCAAAGAGTCAGACAGGACTTAGTGACTAAACGGCAACAGTGACTGGCTTCAGGTGCTGTGCACAATTCTGAGCATTGTACATTACATTGACTCATTTAATCTTGCATCAACCCTACCAGATAAGCTCTATTCTTAGAAATCCATTTGCATCTGAAGGAACCGAGGCATAGCGGGATGAAGCTACTTGGCCAACAAAAGTGGTTCAGTTTAGTCGCTCAGTTGTGTCCGACTCATTGCAGCCCCATGGACTGCGGCACACCAGGCTTCCCTGTCCATCACAATTCCTGGAGCTTATTCAAACTCATGTCCATTGAGTCAGTGATGCTATCCAACCATCTCATCCTCTGTCACCAAAAATGGTGAAGATGGGCAATAAATGCTGATACCACCTTGTGTGTATGGGGGTCGGGTTGGGCATCTCCATCCAATACCCAGGCTCTAGGGAGGGCACTTCCCTAAAGTGACCCACCCACGTTCCAATATTTCTGGGTGGGTTTAGTGAGGGAGAAGCACATCCAGCTCTCCCTGCATTTGCTGATGATACCTGGTCAAGGCCAGCTGAGTCTGGCAGCAGGAAATAGTGGCCAGGGTGGGGGGGAGATTTCTTCCTCCCATGCCTCTTCCTCTCACTCTCCTCCTTACTCAGAACAGCTCCGAGGAAATCCTCCAGCTTATGTAACTGCTTCTTGGAACCTCTAATTGCCCGGTTTCCTAATACACGCATTTCTACCTCAACACCAGGTGCTCTGCTGTGAGTCAGCATCGCTGCTTTGGGAGGTTTTGCCTGTGAAGCAGTCGCTTGGAGGGTCCTCACTCTTTCCTGTGTTTATTTTTTTATCATCATTTGGAGGCTGAGAGCACGACTGGGACCCTGACAATGTCTTCCAGGGTCTATGTTTCACTGATGACATCTTCTCGTCCTCTCTGCTGGGCCCTAGCTCACAAGTTCACACCCCTGGCCTCCAGGAGTCCAGTCATCCCCTCTCTCTGTGCTTCTGATTACAAAACCTGAGAATCTAGATGGATGGGAGCCTGAAGAATCTTCCAGTCCAACCTTTTAGTCATCTAAAAGCATTTTTTGTTAGTAGTTGAATCAATATATATTTTTTCCAATCAAAACTTACATACAATAGATAAAGCACTTCAGGTTGAAGGCATGCCCTCAGTTCAGTTCAGTCGCTCAGTCGTGTCTGACTCTTTGTGACCCCATGGACTGCAGCAAGTCCAGCCTCCCTGCCCATCACCAACTCCAGAGCTTGCTCAAACTCATGTCCATTGAGTCAGTGATGCCATCCTGCCATCTCATCCTCTGTGATGAGAATGTGCCCTGCTGAGCTCTAATTAATACCACCCTCACCATTTGACCCCCTAATTCCCAATTTTTAATTTCCCATCCTATTCCCATCTCCCCTGGGGCTCTGCATTGCGCCAGTTCAAATGCACTGCTCTGAGGGTTGGGAGTGCTTCCTGCTAATCTGGTGCCCCAAAGCATTGTGCAGGCTCAGCTCACATGCTTCCAGCATCGCAGCCCTCTGCCAGGCTAAAATAAGCTCTCTTTAACTGACTCACCATGTCACCTCTCTTATCCACTGAGCCCACAAAGGACATGGACATTCTTCTGGCCATGTCACACAGAGCTGAAAATCCGCCCCCTCTTTCCTGTCTTTTCTTATTGACCTGAGGATGAAGTCTAAACTCCTTCGCAAAGATTCAAAGATGCTTCTTGTCTGAGCTGCTGCTTGATTCTCCAGCCTCGTCTCTCACCATACATCTTACACACAGCTGGACAGGACTTTGAGCTGGGTCTGAAATGTGCTGGGCTTGCTCTGTCTGGGGTTTTGCTGAATGTGAGCTCCCTGCCAGAGGCACTCTTCCCCTTCACTCCCTGGTGTTGACTGGCCGCAGCTGCCATCATCACTACCTTCCTTCATCTCTTCTTCCCTATTAGGACACTGTTCCCTCGCCTCTGCTCCTAGACCCCCATTGGCTTTCTTGGGCCATGCTTTATTTCCTATCTGTTGCCCTCGCTGAGCTGTAATCTCTGTGAAGGCAATGATCACAAGCATCTTGGTCCCTTAAGTATTCTCAATGTCTAGTAATGCTCGGTTCAAAAAAAGATGCTCGGTGGGGATTTGCTGAACATATAACTGACCATCACTTGCCCTGACCCCTATCCATTGATTTCCAGGCTCCCTCCATCCAGCTTGGCTTGATCTTTGCTGGTAACTGAGGCTTCGTCTCTGTACAGACCTCCCAATGACTTACAGTTTCCATCATTTGCTCTTCTTTTCCTGGTCCCAATCTTCCAGCCACACTCCATGACTGCTTCCTTGTAGAGATGACAGGGTCCCCAGCTCCATGAGGGCAGGGACTTCCTCCATCATGTCCACAGTGCTGTTCTAGTGCTTGACACTTATATATGTGCTTGTACTTAGTCACTCACTTGTGTCCCACCCTCTGTGACCCTGTGGACTGTAACCCACCAGGCTCCTCTCCCCATGGTATTTCTCAGGAAATTATTAGACTGAGTTTCCATGCCCTCCTCCAAGGAATCACCCCAAGCCAGGGACTGAACCTGCTGCTCCTGTGTCTCCTGCACTGCAGGCAGATTCTTTACCTGCTGTGGCATCGTGGAAGCTCAAAGAAGTTGCTCCATAAAGCATTTGTTGACTCAGTTAAAAAAAAAAACATCAGTTCTGTAGTTCCTAGAAGAGCGTGGAGTCAACATTTCATGCAAAATGGGGGCCTGAGCTCATTACTACCCACTGTGTCTGAACAGAGCTCTTCTTGGCCTCCTTGGGGCACTCATGGAATTGTTTTCAGGGATGAAGCTTTTCCAGGGCACAGCTGCTTGTCTTGGAAACTCCCCTGATGACATTTAAGCTCTGGCTCTGATTCCCTGGGCCTGGGTGAACTTTCCTCATGTTTTCACTGCTCTGTCCTCCCTCCCACCCTCTCAGCATCTGCATCATAGACTATTCAAGAAGCCCAGTTTCATGCAGGAGGAGAGATTTCAACTCTGAGGAGAATTTAGTGCCGAGATGAGATGCTGCCAAACCCTTCAATATCAGGTCCCATTTAAACACGCTCAGGAATAGGAATGAAATTCAAGGTGTCTCTTTAGAAGGCTTTTACCGGCTTCAGAAAGCCATGGCCTGTCCTGGAGGATTGATTTTCAGGAAGACGGTGAGGAGTGTCTAGGCATTTAGTGACAAGGCACATCTTTGCCAAGAAGGTCCAAAGAGCCCAGGTACAAAATTCATCAGGGGGAAGGAGATGCTGTCACTCTTGTTTACCAATTGGGGACTGTTATCTTTGAAACTCCCTGACATCAAGACTCCCTAGTTCCCACTTAAAATCAAGATAATTTTATAAAATAATGGCATGATGAAATAAATTAAGCTGAATAGTGTCTTTTTGAAAAGCAGCAAAAATTTACAACGCGTCTATCAACCTGACTGAAAAAAAATCTGACAAAATGAAATAATACATATAGGGCAAAGAAGAAAATTCACTTTATTGGGGTGCTTAAATGGATCCACAGTAATGTTAGAGCTGTGGGAATGAAAGGTCCTCAAGAAAACGTGAGATGGAACATAAAACGAGCAGACTTTGCTGAAAGATAGGTCTGGGCTCCGAACACAACTTGGCTGCTTTCTAGCTGAAACCTACTGCTCCAAATCACAGGTCTTGACTGAATCTCTTTCCCCATCTGTAAAATGGGTTTTGAGATATTGTCATGTGCTTTTGTTGTTTGCATCTCAGCATTCCTCTGGGGATATAGCCCTATCTCACTCATCCTCTTAGAAGAAGACAATTCTTACATCTCAACTCAGAAATGAGTGCATGGCCTATGTCTGGCTCATCTCAGTCCAGTGTGGGGTGAAGACTGTATCAGTGGAACCAGTTTTTCACTCTCTGCCTGTGTGCCATGGCATTCTTCTTACCAAAAGGGTGGACTGTGACATTGGGGCTAGCTTGGGATGTGTTTTGACCAATTGGAAGTGGCAGAGTGGTGAATCATGATGCCAGTGAAGTCTTTCATGCATCCACCTGCTACTCTTGTGCCTCTGCCATCACTATGAGAACATGCCTTGGCTGGTCTGCTGGGGAAGGAAAGGCATGTAGAACAGAGCTGAACCACCCCAGTTGCCTCAGTTGGTAGCCAACCAATCTGCAGTTATGTGAGCAAGACCACCAAAGATCAGTAGGGGTAGCAACTGACCCAAGATTGATCCGATGCATGATGGATAAATGTATTTTTATATCATTGAAGCTTTATAGTAGTTTGTTGCTCAATCTTTTTGTTGCAGTAGAAAGCTAATACAGTCTGTGACCACACTTCAGCCAATCAGAGTTGGGGTGGAGACTTTCCCTGAAACAATTAGAATAAAGTTATTTATTTTTCTATGGGACTTGCTATGCTGACAAGATACAAGTTTCAGGGAAAGCCTGCCAGAAACTGAAGTTAAAACAGAAGAATCAAACAAAGTTGGGAAAGAAGAATCTTATGTCTTGATAGCTTCTAGATTAAGTCTACTTACAACAATTATTGTTTCACTTAGAAGGAATGATAGCTTCTCATTTTAGCTACAGTCAACTTAGGTTGGATTTTTTTTGACCTTTGCAACTAGAGTCCTGATCAGTGAAATTTAAAGGGTTGTTTTTAGGGGGCTCAAAAATCACTGCAGATGGTGACTGTAGCCATGAAGTTAAAAGACACTTGTTCCTGGGAAGAAAAGTTATGACCAATCTAGACAACTTATTAAAAAGCAGAGACATTACTTTGCCAACAAAGGTCTATCTAGTCATACCTCTGGTTTTCCAGTGGTCATGTATGGATGTGAGAATTGGACTATAAAGAAAGCTGAGAGCCGAAGAACTGATGCTTTTGAATTGTGGTGTTGGAGAAGACTCGAGAATCCCTTGGACAGCCAGGAGATCCAACCAGTCCATCCTAAAGGAGATCAGTCCTGAATATTCATTGGAAGGACTGATGCTGAAGCTGAAGCTCCAATACTTTGACCACCTGATGCGAAGAACTGACTCATTGGAAAAAAACCATGGTGCTGTGAAAGACTGAAGGCAAAAGAAGGATACAACAGAGGATGAGATGGCTGGATGGCATCACCAAGTTGATGGACATGAGTCTGAGCAAGCTCTGGAGTTGGTGATGGGCAGGGAGGCCTGGCTTACTGCAGTCCATGGGGTTGCGAAGAGTCAGACACAATTGATCGACTGAACTGAACTGAACTGAACTGAAGGACTAATGCATTGTGAATGTGCCTCAGCTGGAAAAACACTCTAGTTGAATATTGCTACAAAGTTCCAAGCAGTAATAAAAATAATATTTTCTATGTATCCTTGTGCATTTTACTTTCTAGGGTGTCAAGGGCTTGGTAAGTACATTTTGCACCTCACTGAGTTATAGAGAGGCAGCCATTCCCACAGGATCTCACCAGTACCTGGAAACAAGGTTGATTCAGTCCTTATTTGGGCTTGGTGACAAGGACACAGCAATTCTGAGAAAGACTCACCAGGGTGCTCTACGCGTCCGTGATTTAACGCACTTCATAGTTGACAGAAGCCAACTATTTTAGACTGAAGGATATGGTAAAGAGGATATTACCAAAGATTCATGGTTCACCAATGGGGAAACTGAAGCAGAAAAGGGGAGGGCAGTGATGGTAGAGTATGGTACCCCCATGGTGCTGTGCTGGAAAGACAATGGGTGTTGGGGTCAGAGAGACTGAGATTTAAACCCAGACTGAGTTATCCATATATTTAACTACCTTGGGCAAGTTTTTTGACTTTCTCAGGTCTCCAGTTTTACTTCTGCAACATGAGGGTGCAATGCCACACAAGATGAAAGCGTATTACCTGCAGATGATTTTTTTTTGATATATGTAGGCATTGCCCACATTGGAAGGGGGAACCCAATCTTTCTTATCTCCCTTGAACCTGTGCCAAGGATGGGCTTAACTTAGTGACTTGCTTCCAATGAAAAGAGTATAGAAAGGGGAAAATAGTAACCAAACAACAGAGAAATCTAGAAAACACTGCCCAGACCAAGTAATGAAGGTTAAGATCACCATGAATATCACGTGACTATCACCTACTCCCTGATATGATGTGATGTACAGGGCACCTCACTCCTGTGGTTGTCTTCTCCCAAGCTCTAAACTCCAGTTTGGTTGCAAGAAATACATCAGACTAAGTGAGATTGGAAAGCATTCTTCAAGACCCCTGGCCAGTATCCTCAAGACTCTAAGGAAGGTCACAAAAGCAAGGGAAGACTGGGGGACCATAACAGATGAGAGGAGACTGGGAGATGGCACCACTCAATACAACATGGTATCCCCGATTGGATTTTGGAACAGAAAGAGGATATCAGTGAGAAAACAGGTGATATTGAAATGGAATCTAGAATGTAGTTCGAAAGGATGAGAGCAGAAGAATTGATACTTTTGAATCACGGTGCTGGAGAAGACTCTTGAGAATCCCCTGGACTACAAGGAGATCAAACCAGTCAATCTTAAAGGAAATTAATCCTGAATATTCATGTAAGGACGGATGCTGAAGCTGAACCTCCAGTACTCTGGCCACCTGATGCAAAGAACTGACTCACTGGAAAAGACCCTGATGCTGAGAAAGACTGAAGGCTAAAGGAGAAGGAAATGGCAGAGGATGAGATGGATAGCATCACTGACTCGATGGACATGAACCCGAGCAAACTCTGGGAGATGATAGTGAAGGACAGAGGAGCCTAGCATACTGTGGCCCGTGGGGTTGCAGAGTCAGACATGACTTAGCAACTGAGCAACAGCAACCACAATGTTGATTTTTCAGGTGTGACAAATTTATCATGGTTACATAACATGTAAATAGGGGAAACTGGGTGAGGGTACATGAAAATCTTCTGTACTGTCTTTAAAACTATTCTGTTAATCTAAAATTGCTCCAAAAGCAAAATAATAATGATGATATACTGTAAATGAAATATCAAATTGATCTTAGTTGTAGGCCTTGGTCCCAGTTTTTTACCCCTGGGACCTCAAATCCTCTAGCTCCCTGGACTTCGTGATCCAGGAGATAAACTCAGCTGCAGTAGTTACCACAACACCTTTTTGCATCATCTGTGTCAAGGACGCTATCTCCCAGTGAAATTTCCTGCCTTAGTTCCCTGGGGATCCCATGCAACCGGAAGTTGATCCAATTACCTATTTGCTTACAGTCACTTGAATTTAAATGTTCGCAGCTATCATATTTGGTTGAAGGCAGAGAATGTAAATGTCTGTCATTTACTGAGCACATGCTCCGTGCTAAGTACTCTACAGATGGGCGCATTTTCTCATTTCATTTTTGCAGATACATGAGGATCTGTATACAGGACACAGATATACAGGATACAGAAGCTCAGAGAGGTTAAGAGACCTATCTAAGGTCACACAGTAAGCAAGAGGAAGAGCTGAGGTTTGAACCAGTTCTTTCTGACTCCAAAGCATGTCTTTAAACCCCTCCATCAAACTATCTTAATATAGGTTGTTAAAACCTCGAAGGTTTTTACCCAGTTGATCATTTTCAACTTCTGTTCTTTATACACTTATTTGTTTCGGTACCTGCATTGCCGTGGATATAGAAAGAAAAGCAGAAAAAATAAAAATTATATAAATCACTTGAAAAAAAAGAGAGATTTTTTGATATTATCTATTATCTAATGCAGAGATCAGAAAATAGTGGTCAGTGCTCTGTGATGCCCAAGGAGGGTGGGGTGGGTGTGGGTTGGAGGGAGGCTCAAGAGGGAGGGGAATACACGTATACATATGGTTGATTCACAGCTGTTGTACAGCAGAAACCAGCACGACGTTGTAAAGCAATTATCTTCCAATAGTAAAATAAAAAAAGAGATAAAACTGAGATTTGCAAACAGAATCGCATCTTCAATGAGCAGATTTCAGTTTGGAGCTGGACAGTTTTGTTTTGTGTTTTTAATTTTTTTGTTGTTGTTGTCATTTTCTCTTTTTAAATTAATGGCCAGAATTTGCAGTTTCACTTTCAGATGTTAGACTCCCATTTTCCTTGGATGAAAATGAAGACCCTGGCTCTGTTTAAGCCTCCATCGCTGCCTGCAGCAGTCCCGACTGCCCTGTTGGGCTAGGTACATGTGCCCCAGATAACCTGCATCCCCCAGCCCACTTCCCTCATTTGCTTTCTCTGCCTGTCACCTGTAGTTAGCAGTATCTGATTGACTCCCATTTATAGGAGAAAAAAATCGCCATTCAGAGAGGGTGAGTGACTGGTCAGAAGTCACACAGCAAGAACCAACGGTGCCATTCTGGTGGGTCCTCATTCATGTTGCTGAAATCAGGTGGTCCATCTCCCAGGTCCCTGCTCTGTGTCCTCTGTCTCCTCTGTGACTGACCTGTTTCAGCCTCCTACTGGCCACATCTTCTGGATCAACCTTTCCCACTTAGTCACACCATGGAGGCTGCTGGTTCTCGTATTTTCACAATTCAAAAAAAAATCTTTGTTCTTATTATTACCCTCAAAATTCATTAAGTTTAAGCCTTTCCTCTGAGGAAGATGGGAAACAAGTTGGAATGTTTTGAAATTTAATTTCATCAAAAAAGAAGGAAAGAGAAAGGGAGAAAGAAAAGGAGAGAGGGAGGGGAGGTAAGATCTCGAATATGAGAGTTTGAAAGTTTGCAGCGTTTCTCGCTTTCCTTGGTTAGTTCTGATTAAACTCCCACCACCAGGAAGTCTCTTTCACTTTCTTCCAGGAAAGAATTAGAGATGTGAAGTCAGATTTCACAGGAAAGCTAGGGACTCCCACACCCAATCCCTCAGCCAGCCCTGACTTTGGGTGGGACATACACACGGAGGTTCCCTGAGAGCCCAGGACCACGTAGAGATTTGCCCGGGCATCGCAAACCCTCTGACACACTCTGATCATTAGAAAAAGAACGATCCTACATACAGGGCAGCAAAGGAGACACAGCTGTAAAGAACAGACTTTTGGACTCAGTGGGAGAAGGTGAGGGTGGGATGATTTGAGAGAATAGCATGTACATTACCATATGTAAAATAGATGGCCAGTACAAGTTCGATGCCTGAAGCAGTGCACCCAAAGCCGGAGCTCTGGGGCAATCCAGAGGGGTAGGGTGGGAGGGAGGTGGGGGAGAGGCTTCAGAATGGGGGAGACACGTATATACCTGTGGCTGATATGACAGAAACCATCACAGTATTGTAAAGCAATTATCCTCCAATTAAAATAATTTTTAAAAATAAAAATAAATAAATAAAATGTATTTTTTCTAATATTTGGTATCATACATAAGAGTGAATAGTGAATACAGCGTGCATTCACAGCTTATGGGACTTTTATCAAATGAACATCTGTGAGTGTCTGCCTTTTTAAGGAACAGAAATTTCTCCATCTTGGTAGCTCTGTATACTTTTCTCTGATTCCATCTCTGCTCTTCTCCCTGCAAGGTTGCTGCTTTCCTGTTCTTTGTGTGTTTATTCTACCTATTCACGCATTCTGTCCTGCATGTTTCATCTTTTATTGCAAAATTGATCAAATATGCAGAGAATTAGAAGGGATGGTATGACTGAATTGAATAGAATCTGTAGGTATTTATATCTACAACTATATTCAACAGCTTTAATCTTATTTTTTGTGCCATCATCTTTCATTTGCAAAGCCGTTATTTAAGGATTTTATTTTGTAAAGTATCAACTCCATATAAAAGCAGTGGGTCCCAACTTCGGCATCCTCCTTTTGTGGACGATCTAGTTTCATCCACTCCCTCAGTCACTCGTTGCCTCTTCCACCCTGATTCTAGAATTGCTTTGAAGCAAATCCCAGACGTGATATAATTTCATCTGTAAATACTTCAGTTGCTATCTCCGAAAGATAAAGCCTCTTTCAAAAATATAATCACAATGTCACTATCACACCAAAAATAATAACACTCTCTGAACATTACCGTATAGTTAGTATTAGAATTGAGGGCTTCTCTAGTTGTTTAGATGATAAAGAATCTGCCTGCAACGTGGGAGACCTGGGTTTGATCTCTGGGTCAGGAAGATCCCCTGAAGAAGGAAATGGCAAACCACTGCAGTATTCTTGCCTGGAGAATTCCGTGGACAGAGGAGGCTGGCAGGCTACAGTCCATGGGGTTGCCAACAGTTGGACACAACTGAGTGACTAACACACATCTTCGAATTACTTGATTTCAGCCTAGAAACTAATACAGCATTGTAAATCAATTACAGTTCAGTAAAAAATACCTGCAGCATGCATTGCCCCAAAGTGAGGGTATTATCCTCGTAACTCAGCACAATTATTTTACCTAACAAATGAGTAATCATTCTCTAGTGTAATTAGATAATAATTTCCATTAAAATTATTTTTGTTTCTATTAAAAATTTCCCAATCCTCCTCATTTTTTAAAATACTGTCTTGAATTTTAGAAGAGTTATAAATTTACAGAGAAATTGGAAGATGATACAGAGAGCTCTTATATACACCACATCTAGTTTCTCCGGTAATTAACATCTTGCATTAGAACAATATGTTTGTCATAGTGAATGAACCAATATCGACACACTATTACTAGCTAAAGTCTATGTGTATTCAGGTTTTCTTAGTTTTTACCCACTGTCTTTTCTGTGTCCCATAGTCATTTTTTTCTAATTTATTTTTTTAATTGGAAGAGAATTGCTCTACAATGTTGTGCTGGTTTCAGTTGTACAACAGAGCAAGTTAGCCATACTTACACACATATCTCCTTCCTCTTGAGTCTCCCTCCACTCCCCTCATCCCACCCCTCTAGGTCATCACAGAGCACCAGAGTGGGCTCCCTGGGTTACAGAGCAGCTTCTCACCAGCTCTCTGTTTTACACAGGGTAGGGTATATGTGTCGATGCTACTTTTTCCATTTTGTCCCACTCTCTGCTTCCCTGACTGGGTCCCCAAGTCCATTCTCTATATCTGTGTTTCCATTCCTTTCCTGTAAACAGGGTCATAAATACCATTTTTCTATATTACATATATATGCCTGACTCTTTGCAACCCCATGGGCTGTAGCCTGCCAGGCTCCTCTGTTCATGGAATTCTCCAGGCAAGCACACTGGAGTGGGATGCAATTTCCTTCTCCAGTGGATCTTTCCGAACCCAGGGATCAAATATGGGTCTCCTGGCTTTCGGGCAGATTTCTTACCATCTGAGCCATGAGGGAAACCCCAAATAATCATTAATATGTGATATTTGTTTTTCTCTTTCTAACTTACTTCACTCTGTATAACAGGCTCTAGGTTCATCCACCTCACTAGAACTGACTCAGATTCATTCTTTTTTATGGCTGAGTAATATTCTACTGTTCACTGTAAAATTCTCCAGGTCAGAATACTAGAGTGGATAGCCTTTCACTTCTCCAGTGGATCTTCCCAACCCAGGGAATGAACCCAGGTCTCCCACATTGGAGGCAGATTCTTTACCAGCTGAGTCACAAGGGAAGCCTTATGACCAACCTAGACAGCCTGTTAAAAAGCAGAGACATTACTTTGCCAACAAAGGTCCGCCATCTAGTCAAAGCTATGGTTTTTCCAGTAGTCATGTATGGATGTGAGAGCTGGACTATAAAGAAAGCTGAACGCCAAAGAATTGATACTTTTGAATTGTGGTGTTGGAGAAGACTCTTGAGAGTCCCTTGGATTGCAAGGAGATCCAACCAGTCCATCCTAAAGGAAGTCAGTCCTGAATATACATCGGAAGGACTGATGCTGAAGGTGAAACTCTAATCCTTTGGCCACCTGATGTGAAGAACTGACTCATTTGAAAAGACTCCGATGCTGGGAAAGATTGAAGGCAAGAGGAGGAGGGGATGACAGAGGATGAGATGGTTGGATGGCATCACTGATGCTTTGGACATGAGTTTGAATAGGCTCTAGGAGTTGGTGGTGGACAGGGAAGCCTGGTGTGCTATAGTCGATGGGGCTGCAAAGAGTTGACTATGACTGAGTGACTGAACTGAACTGAACTGAATATTCTATTGTATATGTACCACCTCTTCTTTATCCATTCATCTGTCAATGGTTGCTTCCATATCCTGGCCATTTTAAATAGTGCTGCAATGAACATAGAGGTACATGTGTCTTTTTCAGTATGGTTTTCTCAGGGTATACACCTAGTAGTGAGATTTCTGGGTCATATGGTAGATTTATTCCTAGTTTTTAAAAGGAATCTCTATAGTGGCTGTATCAATTTACATTCCCACCAACAGTGGGGGAGGGTTCCCTCTTCTCTAGGAGACATCCTCTTCAATATTTATTGTTTGAAGATTTTTTTCCGTCCCACAGTCCTGTCCAGGATACATATCAATTACATTTAGTCATCACCTCTCCTTAGGCTCCTCTGGGCTGTGACAGTTCCCTTTTGTTTACTGATTTCCTTTTAATCTGAAAACTCATTTCTTCTATTGTCTTGAAGACTGTCCCATATTTTGGCCTTGTCTGTGTATTTCCCTTAATTTGTTCTTGTATCTCTTGGATTTCCTGGAAATTATCAATAGAATTGAGAATTAGAGGTTCAGTTAGATTCATGTAAAATATTTTCTCTAGAGTGTTTAATAGGTGAAACTGTGTCCTGTATATACTGCCTCACAGCAGTGAAGGATTAGGATGCAAAAAAGACAAAAGAGGCAGGACTGATAGCATAGCGATGAGAAGCCCAAGGCTGCAGTGGAAATAAGCCTCATCTCCCTAAATCCAGGAGAGGCTATTCCAAATGCCCCTTACATCTTGTTTTTCTTTCCTTAAACCTTACTCAGTAAAATCGATCCAATTCTAACGTTAATCTGTATGACTGGGAAAATTGTGCTCTTTTATTTTTTTTGTCTTGGAAGGTGGCTGGTTGAGTTTATAGAGCATTGCTTTGGGCAGAATTCACCTATCAGAAAAGCTTCATGTAACTGACTCAAGGGGGCTTCCCAGGCGGCTCAGTGGTAAAGAATCCACCTGCCAAGCAGGAGATGAAGACTCGATCCCTGGGTCAGGAAGATCCCCTGGAGGAGGGCATGGCAACTCACGCCAGGAAAATCCCATGGACAGAGAGCCTGGTGGACTACAGTTCTTGAGGTGGCAAAAAGTCGGACACAACTGAAGTGACTGAGCATGCACACACGTAGAAACTAACACAACATTGTAAGGCATCTATACTCAAATAAAAATTAATTTAAAAAATAAGTAAAATGAAAGGTTTGAGCAGCTGTGAAGGACACCAGCAGGCAGCTGATCTCCAGCTAAATCTCAGGAGGAAACAAACAAATAAATAAAAAATTTAAAAATAAATTTCAAATGGTTTATAGTGTTAGTTATAGGAAACTACATATATGACAGAATTGCATAAAACTTTAGACACACACAAAAGAATGTAGGAATGATGATATCTGAATAATTCTGTGGGTTGTACCAATGGTAGTTTCCTGGTTTTGTTATTATTCTACAATTAGCAAAGATGGGAATATGAAGGAGGCAGATGGAAGGATGCATCCCAAGAATCTTTCCTTGCAACTTCCTATGAATCTTTAATTATTACAAATAAAAAGTTTAGAAAATTAATGGGAACAATTTGTGTGCTAAATTTTGTGGCCAGTGGAAAAGGACAAGATTAAAAAATGAGCTAAAATTTCAGAAGAGAAGAGATGTAATTATCATTATTTGCAGGTAATACAACTGTCTACTTAGAAAATTGGGTAAAACATGTTCTGAACCAATATAAGAGTTCAATAAGGAACAATATAAAAGATTAATAGACACTATTCAGAATAACAGCAGCAAAAACAAATTAAAATATCTAGGAGTACAACTTACTAGCATTGCACAGGCCCTATAAGAAAAAACACTACACTTACTAAACGATGTAAAAGATGAAAAAAAATTGAAATAAGAGATTAGTATCTATATTTATTATTTAAAGTTCAAAAGGTGTATAGTTATCCTTGATTGTGCTATAAAGGACATTAGCCGGCAATTGGTGATATCTGAACATGACCTGTCATTTCCATAATAATGTTATATCATGTAATTTTTTGTTTTGATAATTATATTGCAGTTATATAAGAAAATGTCTGGATTTTCCTAAAATACACCGACAGAGTTTATAAGTTGTTTTATTCTGCTCAGGCTGCTATAACAAAATGCCATAGGCAGGATGGCTTAGAGACTTATAAACAGAAGACATGTATCGCTCACAGTTCTGGAGGCTGAAAGCCCAGGGTCAGTGTGGCAATAGTGGTATTTTGGTGAGGGCTCTCCACCTAATTACAGACTGTGGTCCTCACAGGCCAGAAGGGCAAAGGAGCTCTGCCAAGCCTCTTTTATGAGGGCACTGATTCCATTCATGAGGGCTCCACTCTCATGGGGGCTTCCCAGGTGGTGCTAGTAGTAAAGAACCAGCCTGCCAATGCAAGAGACATCAGAGACCTGGGTATGATCCCTGGGTTGGGAAGATGCCCTGGAGAAGGGCATGGCAACCCACTCCAGTATTCTTGCCTGGTGAATCCCATGGACATAGGAGCCTGGTGGACTACAGGCCATAGAATCACAAAGAGTCAGACACGACTGAAGCGACTTAGCACACAGCATGCCACCCTCATGACCTAATCCCCACCCAAAAACCCCACCTGTGGATTTCCACAAATCAATGGTGGTGGGGGGCACAAACCTTCAGTCTAAAGCAGAAGTAATCATTTTTGTAATTTTATTTCAAACAGTTCTGAAACTAATATCAAATAATACGAGTATAAATCCTTATCAATATGATATATGTATTTAGAGACGAAATGTTACTTGCGGCATCTGAGTGAAGAGTATACAGAGATTCCTGTTAAAATTTTTACAACTTTTCTGTTATTTGGAATTATTTCACAGCAAAAGGCTCAAAAAATGCAGCCAGTAGAACAACAGGAATAGGGCTTCCACAGTGGCTCAGGGGTTAATAATTCAACTGCCAATGCAGGAGATACAGATTCAGTCTCTGATTTGGGAGGATTCCACACGTCACAGAGCAATGAAGCCCAATTACCGTAACTACTGAGCTTGTGCCCTAGAGCCTGGGAGCCCCAACAAGAGAAGCCACTACGATAAGAAGCCCACACATCACAACTAGAGAGTAGCCTGGGCTCTCTGCAATTAGAGAAAAGCCGGCACAGCAGCAAAGACCCAGGATAGCCAAAAATCAATCAATAAAGAGAGAAATAAAATTATATTTAAAAAGAGTACCAGAAATAATATAGTGATGAAACACAGGGCGCAGGGGAGGAGAAGGGAATGGTGTAGTGTAAGTGAGCTAAATTATAACATTTAGTATCTAGGAGACAATAAGCATTTTCTGAGTATGACAAATTAATTAATTTCCGCCTATACTGCCGGGGTCCAGCCCCAGCGGGTCCGGGGGTCTTGAGGGATGAGTGGCGTCGGCGGAAGAACTGAGCTGAGTCCGTGTGTGGTGATGAAGCAGTCTCTCTTTATTGCTGTTAGTTTTGTGGGGTGATGGAGAAGTCTCTCACTTTATTTTTGTTAGTTTACAGTTTTATAGCCAAAAAACATCCCCATTACATCACAAATATTCTATACCATCTTTTGTTTTCTGCCTACCATCAACAACTTTAACATTAAGCTCATTTTCCTTGCAAAAGGTCGGATTTCTGCATAATTAGACTTAACAATAGTATGTTTACCATTTGAATGTCTCCAGCATACTTCGGATAAGTACATCAATCTAAATAGAAAGGTTACATTTCTCTTATTAGGTGCAACTATGTAGAAGCTAGAGAGAGGGGCTTAAGCCTGAAACTTTTATTCTATTAACCTATTTTGGTTCTTATAAGGAAAGAGAAAAGAGGACAAAGAGACAGTTTAGCAGCACTGCTTTTACAATGAAGCCCTATTAACCTTACAACTACTAAAATGAATTCTTATGTCTACATTATCCTAAAGCAATCAATATCTCCAACTATGCTGGCCACAGTTATGAGCATTCCTAAGTCCCAATCCAGCCTGATTTCTTCAAGGAAGGGAGCCTCCTCCATGGAGTGGTCGGGGGAGTGGGAGGTGGAAAGGTGACCCAAGTACAAACTCTTCTGGTGGTGGCCTTGCCATGACCCCCAGAGAACTCTTGGTAAACTCCCCAGTAAGGAGTAGTAATCTATTTAAATGTCCCTTTCATTCCTCCTTAGCCTCCAGGGAAGGGGATCCACCTTCCCAGATCCTCTGGTCAATAAGGTCTGGGGGGATTATCTCACGACAAATTCTTCCCAACTGGGACTGACCTACTGAGATGAGCCAATGTTCCGAGCATGGACAGAACTCCCAAGAAAAATACCAGGGGGTGCCTAGCCCAGGATGCCCCGATAAAGAAAGTCAGCTTTGCAATTTCTTTCTTAGTCTCGTGACCTTGTCATCTGAGCAAGGGGGCATCCTGACTGCTCCCAGCACTGTACATAACACCATGTTATAAAGGTAATCACCAGAAGAAATGAAAGCCTTGACCATGTAAGACAGCATCCATGGGTGACTGCCCTTAGGATGCAGAGAAGTGGAGTGCGAGCTTTTGCTATTTTGTCTTTAATTTTTCTGATCTATGTTCTCATCCATGAATCATGCTGATGAAAGCTAAAATGGCTGATTAACAAGCAAAGGATGAATTTTTCAGTGACTGCTTCTAGTATAAGTAATTAAAAATAAAAAGGTAACACATTAGGGGAAAGTTTGGGAGAAAGAGAAATGTAGGTACTCTTGGTGAAAGGAGACTCCATTTCTGGATAATAACTGCACAGTACAGCTAGAACATCCAAAATATGTGTGTTCCCTCCTCCATTCCCATAATAACCTCCTAGAAAAATTCCCAGAGAGTGAGGAAAAGATACGCACAGAGATTTCCCTTGCGACAGTGTGCAAACACAAAAATAACCATGAACCTAACCTCTCAAGCCCAGGGCATCGTTTAGATGAACTAACAGCATCCGGGTGAAGCAGTGTCACAGTTCAGTTTAGACTCCTCAGTGATGTGAGAAGTCGTTAAGGTAAGGTGCAGTATTTAAACTTGTTACAAAATAGCATTTCTAGTGGGATTTTGTAGTGTTTTAAACAGGATGCACTTTCAGAATGGAATGGACTGTGGCAGGATGTCAACAGTGGTTATCTTCTATGTGGTGAGTTGTGGGTGACATGTATGTATGTGTGTCTGTCCATCTGCATCTGTGCGTGTTTTCTTTTAACGCTGAAACTTTTTGGCCATTAGGAAAAATAATTCTTCAGGTAAGGAAAGTAGAACTAAGAAGAGTTCTTGAGATGTCACAGTGGGATGGTGTATTTGTCTCCTTGCAAAACATGTCAAGGATCAGTGAGTGAAAAGTGAAAATGTTAGTAGCTCAGTTGTGTCCTACTCTTTGTGATCCCCTGGACTGTAGCCCACCAGGCTCCATGGGATTTCCTAAGCAACATACTGAGTTGCTCTTCCCTTCTCCAGGGGATCTTTCCAACCCAGGGATCAAAGCTGGGTCTTCTGCATTGCAAGCAGATTCTCTACTGCTGAGTCACCAGGGATTAGTATGTTACTTTAAACATCTCAGACATCTCCCTATAACCAAATAAGATAAGGCATTGGTGGAATCTGCTGTGTCCACAGAAACCCCGCCTCTGGGATGGATGGCAAGGGACTTTATTTGCCATCTAGCCAAACCGTCTGTGCTACCTCCACTGTGGACAGAATCTCAGTGTGGCCCTACCTCCACCATGTGTCAGCATTCTTATCTGGAACCTTAAAGGTACAAGTTCCTTGCTCAAGGCCACTTTGGTGCCTCTTGGCTCACCTCCACCTCTTATGTGGATAGATTCACCTTTAAAATATCCTTGCAGCTACTGTGTGGAGAATAGACTGTACACAGTCAAGAATGGAAATAGTGAACCACTTATAGAATTAGTTCACAGGAGGCTGTTAAGTTGTTCTATGGATGATTAACACACAAAGAAGTTGAGAAACTTACCCAAGGTAGCACAGCTAGGAGGCAGAGTAGCGAAGGGGAGAACCCATCCTTGACTATCTTCAGAGCCCAAGTCATGCACACCATTCGGTATGACCCTCTTAGACCTTCTGGATGTTTTAATAATTCAATCAGAGTATCAATATCAGTATCAGTTCAGTCGCTCAGTCGTGTCCGACTCTTTGCGACCCCATGAACCGCAGCATGCCAGGCCTCCCTGTCCATCATCAACTCCTGGAGTCCACCCAAACCCATGTCCATCGAGTCAGTGATGCCATCCAGCCATCTCATCCTCTGTCTTCCCCTTTTCCTCCTGCCCCCAATCCTTCCCAGCAATCAGAGTAGATTATACATAATACGCATATTACATATAATGTATATATATCCAGTTTATATAGGTGTACATCACCATCACTTCCTATCTACTCTATGGCATTATCTTATTTTAAGTACACAAAAACTTCCTTAATTGCTATAGACATTTTAATTTCTTGTGTGCCCCTAATCCAGCCATTGAGGGGCTGTATCCATCCATGTAAGAAATGTCCATCATTGTGGCATTCTGGGCTCAGAGAAAAAGCAGTGAAGTAAGGGTTTCCCTGGAGCAGAGAGGATTCCTTGGGTCATGCTTGTCTCAATCTCATTTTCTGCGCAGGGTGTAGCTCTCTCTCTCTTTTTTAAATTAAGACTTTTTTTTGGTTTGTTTTTCTTACTGCACTGGGTCTTCATTGCCATGCATGGGCTTTCTTTTGTTGGGAACATGGGTTTCCCTGGTAGCTCAGCTGGTAAAGAATCTGCCTGTAATGCAGGAGACAGTGGTTCAATTCCTGAGTCAGGAAGATGCGCTGGAGAAGAGATAGGTTACCCTCTCCAGTATTCTTGGGCTTCCCTGGTGGCTCAGACAGTAAAGAATCTGCCTGCAATGCAGGAGACCTGGGTTCAATCCCTGGGTCAGGAAGATCCCCTGGAGAAATGAACAGCTACCCACTCCAGTATTCTTGCCTGGAGAATTCCGTGGGCAGAGGAGCCGGGCAGCCTACTGTCCATGGGGTTGCAAAGGGTCAGATACGATTGTGTGACTTTCGCTTCTCGGGCTCTGGAGCACACAGGCTCAGTAGCTGCGGTAGTTGGGCAATGTGGGCTCGGTAGTCGAGGCACGTGGGCTTCTCTAGCTGCAGTGCACAGACTTGGTTGTGCCGATGCATGTGGGATCTTAGTTCTCCAACCAGGGATCGAACCTTCGTCCACTGCATTGGAAGGCGAGTTCTTAACCCCTGGACCACCAAGGAGGGAAGTCCCAGAGTCTAGCTCTTGACTCCTGTTCAACTGGCGTCTTGTGTTGCTCCATTGGTTAACTGAAAGTCGCCCTGTTGTGTCTTACTCTTTGCAACCCCATGGGCTATACAGTCCATGGAAATCTCCAGGTGAGAATACTAGAGTGGGTTGCCTTTCCCTTCTCCAGGGAATCTTCCCAACCAGGGATTGAACCCAGGTCTCCCTCTTTGCAGGCAGATTCTTTACTAGCTGAGCCACAAGGGGTGGGGGTGGGGTTCTCCATCAATAACTCTATTCAGAACTTCTATCACCTATTTGCAGTCACAGGATTTGGCGCCAAGCGGGATCCATGCAGTAGCAGAGATGGTTCTGTGTTCACCCTGTTTTCCTTTCCCTCCTGGGCACACAGCTAGATTCCACTATCCAGCCTTCTTTACAGTTACTTAGGGCCATGAGACAAAAATGTGTTTCACAAAATGTGGGCGTAAGTGATGTACCCCCTGCTCTTACCAGCCCGTTAAATCCTTCCATTGCTGTCATCCACACTGTATAGGAAATTTACTTGCTACAGAAGTAGGAGGCTCCCAAGTGCCTTGAGAAAGGAACATCTACAAGATAGAAGAGGTCTGAGTCCCAGAATGACTCTGTGGAGCAGACCCTTACCCACATGTTCTATGAGAAATAGAAAACAATTGCTTGTTAGTCCCACCTGACCAACAGACCTCACCTTCTCTTCGTTTTGGCTTCAGTCTGATGCTTTCACTGTGCTCTTCTAGCCTGAATAAGTAGTTCAGCTGCTGTCTTTCAACTTAGCCTTTCTTAGCTCAGCATCAGTAAAGCACGATGAAGACAGGACAATATACATTTCCTTTCAATCTTGTTTACATGTTTCATGTGCTTTGAAAGTGTTTATTATTTCAGAAGGAGCAGGAGAGTAGGCTAATGGCTACCATCTAATGGAAGCTAAATAACTAGGAACTCTGGAGCAAGAATGAAAGGGAATCTCATTCTTCACTGTCTATCCTTTTGTATTTTTAAAACTCTGACCATGTAACTCATTCACTAAATACATATTTTGTAGTGCAAGTATTGATGGCAGTCCACTATGGTTTCAGCTTTTCCTGGGGCAAGAACTTATTACATCTTAGACTCTCAGCATATGGTCTGTCATGAAGCAGGCAGCATTGTAGAGAGGTCAGAAATGCAACTCCAGTGAACTGCCTGGTGGTCCAGTGATTAAGAATCTGCTTTACAATGCAAGGGATGCAGATTCAATCCCTGGTCAAGGAACTAAGATCCCACATTCCATGGAGCAACTGAGCCTTCCTGCCTTATCTATTGAGCTTGCACTCTCTGGAGCCCATGCAACACAGCTAGAGACCTCTCCAGCTGCAACTACTGAGCCCACACATGACAACTAGAGAGTCTGTGCACCTCAACAAAAGATCTGCATTATACAACCAAAACCCCCAATGCCACAATGAAGATCCCATGCAGTCAAATATATATATATATATTATATATATATATATATATATAAAACCAAATTTCTAAAAAAAAAAAAAAGAATTCTGAATTTTGAAGTCTGATAGAATCAGACAGACCTGGACTGAATCCTGCTGCTAACAATTACTCTCTGTGTCACCATGAGCATGTTTCTTCATTCCTCTAAGCCTCAGTATCTTCATTAAAATATAACATAATGCTGGGACCTCTTTCCTTGGATTGTTGGAAGGCATGCATAAGGCCGGGTTGCCAACATGGCTTAGCACAGAGCCTGCGATGGAGTCACTGTTTCAGTAAACGTTAGCTGTTGTAATTAGGCATTGAGTAAATGTTTTTGAATTCCTGCTGAACCAAACAGACAGGTCCTGTTCAAAATAAAACACAAAAAGTATAACCCAGAGACATGTTCGCATCCTAAATTAGTGCTGTCTAGGTTAGTTTGTCTGAATGCATTTTGACTGTAATACAATCAAACAGCCACGAAACAGTGAGCGGCAGAGGTCTCTCCTTTACTCTGTCCTTCTCATCTTATTTGGCATTTACTGATAGCCGTTTAGAAAGAATGTTTATTTTCCCCTCGCAATCGCATTTTCAGAAAGAGTGAACAAGGAGGGGGAGTGGTAACTTGAGGAGGAAATTTTATTAAGAGATTATTTAATGTTATTGATACATTGCACTGAGAGTCAAGGAAATGCGCCAGTCGATAGATGTCCACATCAATGTTTCATCTACTTTTAGCCCTTTGCTGGAGTATTTAATTAGCTTGTGATTTTGAAAATTGCATGGAGGACAAGGCAATGAATGTTCTGGAACTAAAGTCAGAAGTGATTATTTTGCTTCCAGCATCTTATGAAAAACAGTGGCCGGAAAATGTAGTGATGTGCAGAGAACTTAAAACTGGCATGATAATGGAGAGAACGCTCCACAGGGACTGGTTTGCTCTGGGACTCATAATTATTTGTACATATTTTTGTCTGACTTAAATCTCATTCTCTCTCTGGGGTTGATTGCTGTCTCCACTTTGTATGTTGCTGAAGCTCCAATACTTTGGCCACCTGATGCAAAAAGCTGACTCATTGGAAAAGACCCTGATGCTGGGAAAGATTGAGGACAAGAGGAGAAGGGGATGACAGAGGATGAGATAGTTGGATGGCATCAGCAACTCAATGGACACAAGTTTGAGCAAACTCCAGGAGATAATGAAGGACAGGGAAGCTTGGTATGGTTCATTTCATGGGGTCACAAAGAGTCAGACATGACTTAGTGACTGAAAAGCAACTTTGTGTTTTGGTCTTGAAGCTCCTTAATTTGGAGGATATTATTCAATATATCCACTGTCTAACAGATCCAAAGAGATGGCAACATGAAAAGGATTCAGCCTGAAGTCCCTGGCTTTTAAGATGGAGGAAGGAGTCACAAGGCAAGGAATGCAGGCATCCTCTAGAATCTGGAAAAGGCAAGGAAACAGGTTCTCCCCTGGAGCTTCCAGAAGGAACACAGCCCTGCTGACATCATGATTTTATCCTAGCAAGGTTGTGTCAGACTTTTGCCTTTCAGAACTAGAATCTATAAATTGATGGCCACTAAGATATTGGGCTTCCCAGGTGGCTCAGTGGATAGGGAATCTGACTACAATGCAGAAGACACAGACTTGAGTTCAGTCCCTGGGCTGGGAAGATCCCCTGGAGGAGGGAATGGCAACCCACTCCAGTATTCTCGCCTACAGAATCCCATGGACAGAGGAGCCAAGTGGGCTGTAGTCCATAGGATCAAAAAGAGTAGGTCATGAATGAAACAACTGTAAACACACACATAAGATAGTAATTTGTTACAGCAATAGAAGATTAATACAATCAACCTCTTTTTTTAAAAACTGGAATATAATAACTCCCAGGAGGTGCTAGTAGCAAAGAACCTACCTGTCAATGCAGGCAGCCATAAGAGATGTGGGTTCGATCCCTGGGTCAAGAAGATCCCCTGGAGGAGGGAATGTCAACCTACTTCAGTATTCTTGCCTGGAGAATCCCATGGACAGAGGAGCCTGGTGTGCTGCAGTCCATAGGGTCACAAAAGTTGGACACAACTGAAGCGACTTAGCACACATGCATAATGGCTTTACAATGTTGTGTTAGCTTTTGCTATACATTATAGCAGTTATATGTATATGCATATCCCCTCCCTCTTCAGTCTTCCTCTCTTCCCCTGATTCCACTTCTGCAGTCATCACCCAGTACCAGCCTGAGCTCCTTGTGCTATACAGCAGCTTCCTCCTAGCTCTGTTTTACACATGACAGTGTATATGGGTCAATCCTAATCTCCCAATTTGTCCCACCCTCTCCTTCCCCCACTGTGTCCACAAGTCTGTTCTCTACTTCTGCATCTCTATTCCTGCCCTGAAATAGGTTCATCAATTCCATATATATGTGTTAATACCATATGGGTTTTGCTCTTTCTGACTTCACTCTGTATGAGAAGCTCTAGTTTTATCCACATTACTACAACTGACTCAATGTTATACCTCTTTACGGCCAAGTAATATTCCATCAGACAGTCTTTCTTATACTGTGCTCTCTTTGTCTTTGCATTTGAGTTTTCTATTCACAAAGTCCTGCCCATCCCTTAGAAGGAGAAAATTCTGGTAGGATCAGCTTTTAGGGTAGGACAATGGCTGGGCCATGTTTCCCAGTGGGTTGGCCACTGGGAGAGAAAAGGTAATCAATGCAAATATCTGATGAGTGTTTCTGCATTCTACTTCTCACAGAATGTAAGGCTAAAATATAGTTCCAAAGGCAGAAGTTCAGCTTAGCTGTCTCTGTTTTCCTGCATATGTATACCCTTGCCCCTTCAGACTATTGCGTAATGTGAATGGCCACCTGGTAGCCTCATTTAGCCTTTGGATGGGAGGGAAAGGAAATATCTTAAAGACGGCAGGCTCAAACCACAGGCTCCAGCTGGTTTATCAACATGGTCCACTCTGGCCTTTTGGGTTCATGTCTAATTTATATTGAAGTACTGGTTGGATCTCCTGTTTTTCTTTATCCTTTGATTTGATAACTCAGTCGGGGCTCTCATGGGACAGGTGTTTGTGGTTTGGGACAGTGCTTAGGCATCTGACACCATACTATCTTAATTTCATTGAGATTCCACCTTAACTCTAAGACATATTCACTTGTGACCAGTTCCTTCCTGGTCCACTAGCTAATGGAGGAGGCTGCCTTATCTTAGTGTCTAATAGCCTATATGGGATGCTGAATCGTTGTCATTCATCACAGCAAGTCTTATTATTTAAGAAACTTGAAAACAGAGTCTAAATCTTGCTAACACTGCCTCACATCTATTTATCACCAAGTGATATATTTGTACATGAATGAACGGATGGATGCATCTACTGTGATTTCCAAGTGTCGCAGCTGGGTGTCCTGGGAGCACTCAGCTCTGTCCTGTCTCCCTGGGATCCTGGTATGACCTGTTCATCACTGAGCATCTTGTCTGTGGTTCTCTATGTGCCCTTCCTGCTGTCTGTGGGGCTGTAAGATCTCTGATACAATCGGTTCCATCACTGTGCTGAATTACCTTGTTCCTGTGCTGTTTGTCAGCAGGAAGGATTTATGGGGTGGCGAGACTCCCTTCTTGGGGACTTTCCTCTTCCCTCTGCACCCAGGTCCTACATCACCCCTCCTCCCAGTCCCCATCTGTCAGCTACTCTGATTGTGTGTGTATATATATATATATATATATATATATAATCCTTCTCTCTCTGTTACCTTCCAGCAAGTCAAATACAGGTAAGCAGTAGTGGAGAAGGTGCACAGGCTGGTTTGCGTTAGTGGCAGACGGCTCCGAGACTCTAGGAATGAACTTTCTTCTCATTCACGGTCTCTGCAGCTGAAATATGATCATGGGGTGCTCGGGGAACAGGCCCCATCCTCTTCTTCCCAACAGAATTGAGCCATCTTTTTCCTAAGTTGCTGCCTGCTACCCATGCTGAAAGGTTAATCTGTTCCTTTTCTCAACTAGTGCATTTATCATAGGGAAGTGGTCTGTTGTGTAAAATATTGATCAAAGGCCTGCCAGGCCCTCTGCTGGTTTGAAATTGAGTGTCGCAGTCAATCAATGGCTTGGTACTTGGTGGGGTGAAGAGAATGTGGTGGCTTCCACATGGGGGGATGGAGGAAGGGTACTGAGAGGCTGCCTCTCCTGACTGGCCCAAAGGATGAGGCGGGATCAGTGTTGCTGGGCCAGGATGGGGATCTCTGATGAGGGATCTTGGGGACCTCGAAGCCCCATGGATGGCCAGGCTCTTTGTGCTGACATTGAAGGAAATGTTCTCTTAAGCCAAGCTGGTCAGAGTCTATAGGAATAACGTCTCTTTAAAAAATGTTTATTTATTTATTTGACTTCATCAGGTGTTAGCTGTGGCATATGGGCATCTCTCTAGCTGTGGCATGCAGGCTTTAGATTGCTCACTCTCAATAGTTTCAGAGCCAGGGCTTAGTTGCCCCAAGGCATATGAGATCCTCATTCCTCAATCAGGGATTGAACTTGTGTCTCCTGAAATAGAAGGCAGATTATTAACCACTGAACCACTGGGGGAAGTCCCAGGAATAACGTCTTAATGTAGAATTGCACTCAGGAATTGAAATTCAACTGAGGTGGTAGAAATGGGCTACACTCTCTACAAGTAAGTTTTTGTTTCCAGAAATTCAGTCAGCCTCCTTTGCACAAAGGGGCTTCACGGGTGGCTCAGATGGTAAAGAATCTGCCTGCAATGCAGGAGACCAGGATTTGATCCCTGGGTTGGGAAGATCCCCTGGAGAAGGGAATGGCTATTCACACCAGTATTCTTGACTGGAGTATGGACAGAGGAGTATGGCAGATTACAATCCACAGGGTCACAAAGAGTCAGACAGGAGTAAGTGTGTAACACTTTCACTTTTCTTTTACTTCACATAAATGCTACCTTAATTTAGTACTATCTTTGGGCTCCTATCAGTAACCTGAATCTCCCCTCCCTCCCTTACCTGTCTGCAGGCCTCAAGTGTATGCCACAAAGTAGCTGCTCCCTGCCAGGCAGTTTTCTAAGCAATAGGAATAAATAGAAAGTCCAGGGCATTCGCTCCCCTCGGTTTGCTCTCGTCTTTGTGTAGAAAAAGACTTTTTCACCAGAAGTTGCTGTACAATTCATTAAGCTCTCTGATCGAAGGAGGCCGAGGTGATTCAACTGAGAGAGGAAGGCATATTCCACTTAGGGGAGTAGCACAGCAAAGAGGGCTTCAAGGAGGAGGTGGCATTGAGCATTGTCCTTAGGAACAACTAAGAATGCATCAGGAAAGGCAATGTGAAGTAGAGATAGGAGCATGCATGTAGAAGGAGTTGCCTATGCAAAAGAGATCAACAATGTTGACAGGCATGACAAATGTTGAGTTTGACTGATAAACTGAATCATTCCACGAAGACCTGTGTGACAAACAAAGGAGGTTATTATGAGAAGTGAATGGGATAAAGTAAGTAATGGACTTAACACAAGGCTTGCCACAAAGCAGGTACTTGAAATATTTTATTTTCCTGTAATAACTGCGATTATTGGTTGTAAGTGACAGAAAACCATCTGTACCGGTCAGAGTCTCAGCTGGAAGCAGATTAACATTCAATTTGGGTCATAGAGGTAGAACTATTTACAAAAGTGTGGAGCAACTGTAAGGAAAACCACAAGCAATAGGAGAACACCCATGGAATAATAACAACAAAGCGAAAGGCGCTCAGTGGTGTCTGACTCTTTGTGACCCCATGGACTTCTCCAGGCCAGAATACTGGATTGGGTAGCCTTTCCCTTATCCAGGTTATCTTCCCAACGCAGGGATCGAACCCAGGTCTTCTGGATTGCAGGCAGATTCCTTACCAGCTGAGCCACGAGTGAAACCCAAGAATACTGGAGTGGGTAGCCTATCCCTTCTCCAGTGGCTCTTCCTGAACCAGGAATCAAACTAGGTCCCCTGCATTGCAGGCGACTTCTTTACTAGCGGGTATGAGGGAAACCAGTAACAGGAAGTACCATTACATTGTTGTTTTAGTAGCTAAGTCACGTCTGACTCTTTTGCGACCCCATGGACTGTAGCCCGTCAGGCTCCTCTGTCCACTGAATTTCCCAGGCAAGAATACTGGAGTGGCTTGCCATTTCCTTCTCCAGAGGATCTTTCCAACCCAGGCATCAAACTCGAATCTCCTGCATTGGTAGGCAGATTTCTTTACCGCTTAGCTACCAGGGAAGCCATTACTAAACCTAGGTCTGAAATGGCAAGAGAGAGAAACCATTGCCATATACAAGTGGGGAGGGAGTGGAGAAAGAGAAGGAGAGACAGAAGCAGTAAGCACAGTGCCGTCTGCTATGTTTGGTTGAGGTTATTCAACCCACCCTCAGTGATGCAGCAGTCAGCTAGCCACGGGATACAACTCTGGCCTCACTCTGCCCCCTCCCTCCAACACCCTGCCAATGCGCCCTGTTGGCCGAATTCTACGGGAAGCTAGAAGCCTCAGAAGTGGTGATGAAGCCCATACAGGTCAGCATCCCAGGGTGGTGATCAAGTTGGAGTCGGGAGGTGGATGAGTCCAACCAGAACACGGAAGACAGGCAGTCTGCCAGCTCAAACTGAATTAAGTCAGAGAGATTTCATCAGCCAAGGGAGCAGAGCTGTCTTCAGGCATTGCTGATTCCCAAACACCTCTAGCCCTGCTTTCCCAGGAGATGGCTAAGTTTCCAGACACTATGAGATGGCCTAACACCTTGGGGCTCACCATATCCAACCAGCTTAGAGACACAAGTGGAGAAAAGAAATGTCTTTCCCAGAAGTTTCATTAATAATCCATGCCCAAGTTGGGTCCTACTTAAATATCCTGAGTCTTAGTTTCATCATCAACTCAATGAACATGAGTTTGAGCAAACTCCAGGAGTTGGTGAAGGACAGGGAAGCCCAGCATGCTACAGACCATGGGGTCATATAGAGTTGGAAATGACTGAGTGACTAAACAACAGTTTCCTCACCTTCAAAATGAGAAGAGGTATATCCACTCAACCCAGTTGTGGAAAGGAGGGTGAAAGAATGGTCACAATCATGGGCTTTGGAGCCACATTGCTTAGACTTCAACCTAAGATCATAACATCTACAGGATGGTAACTTTGGCTGCGATTTAATCCCTTTAACCTTCACTTTCCATTTCATCAGCATGATAACAACACTTATTTTATAAGGTGATTAAGCAAGAGTAGGTAAAATAATGCATTAGAATTCTTTGCAGAACATTTGGAACCTACCAGGTGGCAAAGAGGTAAAGAATTCACCTGCCGATGCAAGAGACACAAGAGATGCAGGTTTGATCCCTGGGTTGGGAAGATCCCCTGGAGGAGGGCAAGGCATCCCACTCCAGGGTTCCTACCTGGAGAATCCCCATGGACAGAGGAACCTGGGGGCTATAGTACATGGGGCTCACAAAGAGCCAGACTGAGCACACACACACACACACACAAAGTATGCAATAGATATTAGCTGATGTTGTTGACATTGTTATTATTTTCATGCTTAGACTCTGTACAGGTGAGAACAAAACCCTTTGCTTTGGAGTTTTCAGTCCCAGCTACCTTGTTAGGAACGCCCTTCTGCTATGTTAAAAATGGTACCCAGGTATAAATTTCTAACCTCCAGTCACGGGAGAGACTGATGATGCTGATTTGCTTTGCTTCTCATATCTCATTCCTATGTTTATCAATGAGCTTGTCTCCTATTGATTCCAACTCTTCCATATTGTCAGGAACAATCTTATTAGCCCTAGAGGTTGGTTTCTCTTGCCCTGCAGAAGCCAGGCAGCACTGACTGCTGGTCACTCCCATGATGCTCAAATTTTTAGTGCTTACTGTTGGGATCGTGTCCCTGAGAGCATCTGATAAGAGCCCTGGAGTATGTGACTGCCATGTTAATATCATTAGAGGTGGGAAGATGGGCTCCCCAGATCAGCCATCCACACAGTCTAATGGACTTCCTTTCCCTGGGAAATGTGCAAGCTGGGAAGAACAGGGGAAAACATTTTTTATTTTCTTTTGCTTTGCGAAAAGACCAATTGTCCGTGAAATCAAATAAAGGTGAAATACATATTAAAATACAGTGGGCCTGCCAAAATCAGTTAGATGAAATAACAAAGCTCCAAAGTAATGCCAGTCCATGCCTCTGAGATTTATAATCATATTACACTGCTTGTGGTTTGGTAACAACAACAACAACAACAAATAAGTGTATGAGTGTAAAATATGATTCTGGGCAGCATGGTATAGTGGGAAAAAAAACTCTCAGCCCAAAATGAGGTGGCCAGATTCCAGTCTTCATCCATCCAACTCCATGTTGAGAAATTACATCTCCCTGAAGACCCAGTTCCCTCATCCATACAATGAAGGTGCAGGGCCAGACACACTCCAGAAATCACTTCAACTTCACATTTTTATTTTTGGTTTCTTTCTATTATTGTTGGATTTTTAAGAATGTTCAATAGGATTTTCTCTCTTGAAATGTGAAGTGATGGATGAAGCCAGCAGAAAGTTTTGCAAGCCCACCTGACTTGAACCTTCCCTGGGTATCAGTATCCATTAAAAAATTATTTATTTTTAATTGGAGGATAATTGCTTTACAAGGATGTGTTGGTTTCTGGCTTACATCAGCATGGATCAGCCAGAGGTATACATATGTCCCCTCCCTCTGGAACCTCCCTCCCTCCTCCCACCCCTTCCCACCCCTCTGCTTGTTACAGAGCCCTGGTTTGAGTTCCCTGAGTCATATGGCAAATTCCCATTGGATATCTATTTTACATATGGTAGTGTGTGTGTTGGGCTTCCCAGGTGGTACTAATGGTAAAGAACCTGCCTGCCAAGGCAGGAGGCATAAGAGATGCAAGCTTGATCCCTGGGTCGGGAAGATCCCCTGGAGTACAGCAGAGCAACCCATCTCCAGTACTTTTGCCTGGAGAATCCCATGGACAGATGAGCCGTGGTTCATAGGATCAGAAAGAGTGGGACACGACTGAAGCGACTTAGAGCAGCAGCAGTGTAAAGGTTTTCATGCTACTCTCTATGATGTAATAGCTCACCCCCTTTTCCAGCAAGAGTAGTGCAGTGGATGGACCTAGAAACTCTCACAGAGAAGAGAAAAACCTATATTGTATATTAACACATATACAGCAGAGTCTGAAAAAAACTGGTATAGATGACCTTATTCACAAAGCAGAAATAGAGACACAGATGTAGAGAATAACCAAATGAAAACCAAAGGGAAAAGGGTGGGCGTTGGGATGAATGGGGAGATTGGGACTGACATATACCCCTATTGATATGATGTATAAAAGAGATAACTAATGAGAACCTACTGTATAGCACAGGGAACTCAACTCAGTGCTCTGTGTTGACCTAAAAGTGAAGGAAAACCAAAAACGAGAGGGTATATGTATGCGTGTAGCTGATGCACTTTGCTGTACGTCAGAAACTAACGCAACCTTGTAAAGCCACTATACTTCAATAAGTTTTTTTTTAACAAAAAGAGCAACATATTGAGTTAAGACTGCCTATGATGGGTAATACCAGTAGGGTGAGGGTTTATTTCAATCTCTGCCTCAACAGGTGCCTGGGCCAATCTCCATCTAATTGTCAGAACTGAAGCACGTCAGCTCCCTCCGATGGGGAAAGGGAACTGTCCAGACAGAGCCAGACTGGGTGTGGATTGGATAATGGAATAAATAGATGACATCTTGCTAGATGGCCAGTGAGTCACTGAATGAAGACCTGACCAGTGTCCTCAGTGAGGCCCACACCAGTGGACATCGGGGCTATGGGGAGGACTTGGCAGCCCTCCCCTGAGAGGAGGGAGGCTACGAGGCACAGGATGCTGAATCCATCTTCTCCACGGGGACCCCAAGCTCTACTAGCGCCCTGAGCTAGTGCCCTAATGCTGCTGCAATTAATTAGCAGAGATTTACTGGCCTAAACCCTGGTGGTTCAGATGGTAAAGACTCTGCCTGCAATGTAGGAGACCTGGGTTTGGTCCCTGGGTCAGGAAGATCTCCTCCAGAGGGGAATGGCTACCCACTCCAGTATTTTTGCCTGGAAAATCCCATGGACAGAGGAGCCTGGTGGGCTATAGTCTATGGGGCCGCAAAGAGTCAGACATGACAGAAGTGACCACATCCATCTATCCTTTCTGGCATTATCAGGAATTGTCGGTCTTGACTTGGCATTATGGAGATTCTGGGTTTGCGAAGGCCATTCTCCACACTTAAGGGTGCTTTGCAGAGTCTCCAGCCCCTGCTCACGAGATGCCACCCTAAGTCACAACAACTGGAACTATCTCCAGATATTGCCAAATGTCCCCCCAGGATACAAAGTTACCTTGGTTGAGAATCACTGCTGTAAATGCAATAATCGAAATCCAGAATTTGCCCCTTACAGGCTCATGACCGTTGAGTGAGCATGTCATTTTCACCAACAGTGAAACATTACAAACACTGAGACATCAGTTTCCTTATCTGTAAAATGGGGATCAAACCCATAATACCTACCTAGAGCATGAATGTAGGATATTTAGCTCCTGCCTAGTACTTTAAATGCCTCGTACATAGTAGTTGAGATATATTCTGTCTCACCAACCTGGCTATAATTTTACACAGAGGACTTTTTTTTTTTATTTTTTGGCAAATTAAAGGCATATTGAATTACAGATGAGGACAGGCATTGGAAGCCCCTCCCATCTACCTAATTAGTACAACTCCATTGACAGCCTGGATCCTTCAAAGGATGCTCCCTGGGATGCAGGCCCTCTGCAGAGCTGGCTGGGAACTTGGAACAGAGTCAAATGTCCAACATCAAATGTTTCAAAGCTCAGAAATGAGGCCATGTTCTCCAATAGGGAGCTGTCTCTGTAAACGTTCCTGTGCTTATTAAATTCCTGCAGTGGCCACTTTAATTGGACCCGCCTCCCTCACTTGACTAATCACAGCTGCAGAGTCCTACACAGGTTTTGTCTGGAGAGCAGGATTCCCAACCAGGGGCTCCCGCTTCTGTCTGGCTCAGGTCCTCAGCACTGACTCTACAGATGCGCTTCCTGGCTCTTCCTGTCTCCAAGCCAATCTTAATCAATAGCTTCCCTTCCTGCCCAAGTTAAGTCACCCTCCCTGCTCCCAGGAGCTTCCCAGGTGATTCAGTGGTAAAGAATCTTCCTGCCAAAGCAGGAGATGTGGGTTAAGTCCCTTGGTTGGGAAGATCCCCTGGAAAAGGAAATGACCATCCAGTCCATTTACCATGGAGGAAAACAGGAAATCTCATGGACAGAGGAGCCTAGCAGGCTACAGTCCATGGGGGCTCAAACAGTAGGACATGGCTTAGCAACTGAGTGTGCATGTCTTGCTCTCCCATCCATTGTCCCTCCTTGTCCACCTCTGTGTCCCCAGCACACAGCACATGGCCTGATACCAAGGAGCTGATCAATAAGTGTTAAATAAATTAATGACTGAATGGATGATGAGCATCAGTCTTGCCCTTTGGACTCAGTGATCCCCATCAGAAGCTGTACCCAGGACCCCACACATAAAGCCTGGGGACTGAGGTGTTCTCCTAATTGCACGTTTCTCAGCTTCTCCCAAAGTACTCCCCTCATCAGGGGTCACAGTTTGGGGGCCTGCATGTGACTGTTTTATCTGACCAGATCGATGCTTTGGCAAACAGGTCATGATTATTTTTGGCTAGGGCACATGCTCTGCAGTTTGCTGTGGTCTCCATCATCTCAGAGCTATGCACGCGCTCAGTCACTTAGGTCTCCTACCCATAAGCTCCAGGCATCTGAGCTGGGATCTTTGCTAGGACAGGACCCAACTCACCCATTAAGCTGTTCTACCTCGAATCCAACATCCCAAGCTGGATTCTCGATATCCATGTGGGTCTCCATCTGTTTGGCTGAAGTCCTAGTCCATTGTGCCCCATTTCCCTCCCCCCATCTTCCTCCCACTTTTCTTGCAGCTGATGATCAACAAAGGCTAAGCAGAGATGTCAGTGCTGATCATGGAGGTCCCCTAGCACCTCTTCCTTCACTCTTAACCTTGTCTCTGATTCTTCCAAATAGCTTCGAGTAAGAGCAGATCTTCCACAACTACGGAGGCTGACTTCCCGGCTGAATGTCTGACTTCCTCCAGAGACCCAGAGAGAGCAGGCTCTGAAGGATTAGAGAACCTGAAGATGAGAAGCTTCAAAATCAGCAGGGAGACTGTTTCCCCCTTTGGACTCGGTTCTCAGACCACACAGGCCACTCAGTGCCACCCAATCCAGCACAGTCCTAACCAGCACATCCCCTGATCCCCCTGCCCATGGGGATTTCACTCCTAAGCTGGCCTTGGAAAGGACCTATTCCAGGGTGACCTGAATAACCCCAGGATTTGAATGGGTAAGGAGCAGCATGGGACATCGATGACACTGACCCGGATGGGAAGGCACGAGCACAGGTCAACGGTATTCAGGGCAAACGCTTTAGTCCCCTTTCGTCTGAAGCATAAGCAAATGCTTTGCACCGCATTCTGGGGTAACACATTATATCCAAGCAACAATAGAATGTGGAAATTCCTTGAGAACAAAGGTCCCAGAGCGAAATTGGTTATTGCTCAGACACAAGGTAAATGCAGCAAAAATCCCATTTTAATGAACTTGAAGGAACGCCAGAATTTCTATGTCAGCGGGAGGGTTATATCTGAAGAAACAGTGCCCAATATCATGCAGGACTTGCTCGATACTCAGAAGGCTGGTTTCTTAGGATAATAAAGTTATAGCATTTGAAAGACACTCCCCGATCTTATTTTAGAGGCAGGGAGACTGAGGCACAAGAGATGAGGTATAAGCATGGATGCTGGAGGAATGTGGAAACCTGGCTTTCATATGTCTTTTGACATTGGGCAAAGAATATCCTCTAGCTGTAACTCAGATTCCCCATCTGCAAAACAAAAAAGTTGGAATATTTCTAAATTGGAATTGGAAGGTTGGAATAATTTCTTGATCAAGTCTATTTAGAAATCCTTGACCAATACTGAAGAGACCCACTATAGTGTTACACTGAAAGACAAAGGCCCAAATAGGAATTCCAACCTCTGCTCATGTATCTTTCAGATGTTTAATGGAATCCTGTGGGCTTCTCGGATGGCTTTGACGCAAGAGACCTGGGCTCAATCCCTGGGTCAGGAAGATCCCCTGGAGGAAGAAATGGCAACCCACCTCAGTATCCTTGCCTGAAAATCCTATGGACAAAGGAGCCTGGCTGGCTACAGTCCATGGGGTTGCAAAGAGTTGGACATGACTGAGCACATGCCACATTAATGGAACCTTGTATTCATCCTGCTATACAGGATCTCCATAACATCTTCTTTCTTTGCATATGCTGATACGTGTTGAGGTTCCAGTGACTCTAAATACCTTATGTACTTTTGCTACTAACGGAGATTCATTTACAGTGCTTTAAGCAGTTTAGGGATGTATGCTTTTACATAAAAGAAATCCAGATGTGAGTAGTTCAGAGTCGGTTTGATGCTTCCCAGAGTCAGTAGGAAATTTCTATTTTCTATCTTACAATCCTCAAAGTCATTTGATGGCTACTGGAGTACCAGCCTTCATGGCACATATCAAGCATTAAGAAGAGAAAGAGCCCAGTGCAAGTCTATTTTTCCTGAGTAAGCCCCATTTAAAGGGACTTCCCAGAAACTCCACTCAATGATTTCCCCTAGCAACTCATTGGCCAAGCCTAGCTGCAAAGAGAAGCTCAAAACGCTAATATTGTCACTGGGACACTTCAGAAAAATAGGAATTTACTTTTAATTGAAGAGGAGAAAATTGATACAGAGTAGGCATGCAGCAGTTTCTACCTCATTGCACCCCCTCTTCTCAAACCAATATGTTCTCGCCATCTTGGTCATTTCATGTTCCCGCTCGTCCAAGCAACCCATAAGATGTGCTTCAGACAGGCCATCTCTCCCCCAGTAAGTGCCATTATTCTGCTCTGACAGCCCCTTCCTTGTGAGCTATGACTCTGTGGTACAAGGATGCTGCCCAGCTCGGACAAACCCAGGCAAAGTCTCTGGCTCCCACCCTCCTAGCACCCACTCCCCAACTTTCTCCTTTGTCAGGAACCTGATCTGTAAGCCACGTTGGATTCTAACTCCAGTTAGATCTCTAAAACCCTGCTTGGACTCTGGCTGGTATCCAATAAAAATAAACTGATTCCTGCTAGGCTGATGGCTCCTGGCTTGGAATTCTGATTTTTTTGTTCCCTCTCCATTTGGCTCACTCTTGCCTCTCCTTCCCTGGACCTTGATCCTTGAGCTCAGAGAACTCAAGTGCAGATCCACAGGCTCTTGTTACCAAACTTTGCTTTTTACTAGACCCAGAGAGGTCCTGAATTTCATAAATAAATGGAATTTTCTCCTCCATAGTTTAAAAGCTGTAGTTATATATTGATAACATGGTTGCACATGAATTTGTTGTTGTTGTTTAGTTTCTAAGTCATGTCTGATTCTTTTGTGACCAGGCTATAGACTACTAGGCTCCTCTGTCCATGGGATTCTCCAGGCAAGAATACTGGAGTGGGCTGCCATTTATTTCTTCAGGGGACTTTCCAACCCAAGGATCAAACTCAAGTCTTCTGCATTGCAGGCAGATTCATGCCAATGAAATTCTATAGTTTAAAAAATGGCTAAGAAGCAAGAAAAAAGATATTCACCCCTTCAGCAAATATGGATATACAAAGTATAACATCAAAGAGACACCATGTCACACCCTTTTAATTGCAAAACATTAAAAAGTCCCCGAATGTTAAGTGTTGGTGAGGGTTCTGAAAAACTGACTGTCTTATCCACAGCTGGTGCAAGTATCAGTTTGAGCAACTCTGGTAAATAATTTGGAAATATAAAGATGTGTGTGTGCAGTGGACATGCAATTTCTTCCCTAAGTTTATACATTAAAGAAATGCTTACACATTTATACAAGAATACTTGGATACGGATGCTTTTGGTGGTACGGTTTGTATGGACATTTTGCTCTAGCTGAGAAACTGGCTTCCATGCAGTCTGAAGGAGAGCACAAACCCCAGTGAATTCTCCATCCACTCTCAACAATGCTCCTTATGGCCATTTTCCCAGTTATGGAGGCATGTAGCTCAAATAGAGATCGGAACAGGTCCAAAATAAGAGCATCTTCTGGTTTCCATGTGACTCCTGACATATCAAGAGCAAGAGATGCTGAAAGGAATCATTGTTTCTCATCCAAGTTTCTAGTAACTTCCCAGAAAAACCTTACGTACCTAGTTAGTCCTTGGATGGTCCAGGGTACAACCTAGGCAGGTGAGACAAGGGGGCAGTGCATGGTAGAAAATGAAGGGACCAGAGGCTGTGTTCTTGGAGATGTTTAAAACCACAGCAGATTGATTCTGAGTAGTGACTGGGACAGTGAAAACAGACCCCCTCCTTCTCGAGTGAGGATGGCAGGACCTCAGAAGGATGACAGATCCTGGATATTAAGAGATTAAATGAGGCTTTAGGGTCAGGCTCCAGTCCAAAGAGAAGCTAAGATTGTATAAAGATCATAAACTGTTATCACCATCATAATGGCTAATTCTTATTAGGCATTTATCATGTGTCAGGAACTGTGTAAAGTGACTGTCTTACTATGGCGGTTATTGCCAATTGCATACTAATAGTCATTTTTCCCCTTATGCCTTATTAATGGGTCTGTGATTTCATTCAGAATGGCCATGTGCACAGGAAAAATTTTCCTACAATATCTTGTGGCTAAAGGTGACCCTATGATATAGTTCCAATCAATGAGATGAGACTAGAGTTCTACCTAATGGTCCTTCTAAGAAAGCTGACCTTTTGCCTTTTCTCTCCCTGTTTCTCTGCCTGGAATGTGGTCAGGATGCAGTAGTTCTATTGTTATCAAGAGGAAAAGGCACTCAGGCTAAGAAAGGCAGTGCAGGAAAACAAAAGAACCTTGATGATGATAATGCCATGCATTGCCTGCCTTTACGTTTCTCCTTTTATGAGAAAAATTTACCAGTTTTGGTTAGGACACTGTGACATTCAGATAAACACAATCCTTGAAAATAACATCATCTCATTTAATCCTCCCAGCAAACTTCTGCAGTAGGCACTCTCATATGCCCATTTTCCAGGTGAGGAAACTAAAGCTCAGAGAGGTTAAACTAGTTTCTAGCAGAAGCATGTCTAAAGCTTCCTCTGTTTCATACAAATTCATCCTTATTATTTTCCTATTCTTCCTGCTTCTTCACTGCACATTAAGAAGGGGTTTAATCCAATTCTTGTGCGGTGAGTCTAGAGAGTTCATGGAGTAGGGGTCAAGGGAAGAGGGATAGGAGGCCACACTGATGTTGATTCAATCCTGAGAGGCAAGGTAATGGAAATCTTAAGTCCCATCTATTTCCCCTTTCCCTGGTCACCTCCTCCTGAGTAGAGAATGCCCTCAGGAATTCCAAGGGAGGAAATGATGGTGGCCAAATTGACTGATGGCAGGGCCAGGGAGGAGGGATGTTGTTTGATGGAGAAGTAGCCATTCATCCTTCCAATTACACAGAATTGGCAGAAACCACTGAATTCAGGAGGCCAGTGAACTGAGAGGGAGACTGATGTATAGGTCCAGGGTGGGGATTGCATCGGACTCTCTCTGGTTTGGAGTATCTTTGGAGAAGCTGATTACTAACAAAACCCTGGTAAGAGCGACAGATAGGATGTTTGTTTCTGCCTCTCATCCCATCACCAGAGAAGCAAGGATATCATCCTCTATCCTCAGGGAGAACAGGCTCAAATGTGGGAGGGGGGTTCAGGAAGGGGAACACATGTATACCCATGGCGGATTCATGTCAATGTATGGCAAAACCAACACTATAATGTAAAGAAAATAAATAAATAAATAAAATTTAAAAAAAAAAAAAGAAAAAAAGAAACTTCCCAGAAAGATGCAGTAGGAGACAACTCTGGGCTACAAATCCTGGTGCTTCCACTTAATATTTCTGTGATTTTTAAAAAGGAGTCACTTAACATCCCTGATTATTGGTAACCAACTCATGAATCCTCATGAGGATGTAAAGAAAATCTGTGACTGTACCTAGCCCATACTGGGTGCGAAGACCATGAAAAGTGCTTCTGTCTTCTTCCCATGTGAACCTGAAACACGAAAGGGGATGCTTCCCTTCTATTTTCCTTTCTCTCCTGGAAGAGCTGCACAGCTCCCCAGAGGACATCCCAGGGCTGCCATTTGTCCCCGACACTCAGCGCCTTACATTTTTCATGGTTTAAAATGCTCCCATGAGCCCTTTGAAGTAGGGATTATGATCTCCTATTATACATAAAAGAAAGCCGAGGTTCGGGGAAGTTCAAGTAATTTGTCCTTTGGCACAAACCTAGCAGGTGGTAGAGCTGCATTTTGATTCCACTGCTTGACCTTTCACCACCACAGTATTCTTCTTCCCACCAGGAATCCAGGAACTGAGTACCAAATCCAATTTGGACACCTAAGCTTTAGCACTGCATCGATCAAAAGTGGAGCAAATGTACACTGGATCGTGTGTTGCAGTCTGTGAAAAGATGGCTGCACAAGCGTGTGGCTGCTCTGACTGGCTCAGTGTCTCCTGGAATTGCATTATTTCTTTCCTTCCTTCCTCTCTACCTTATTTTCTTCCCTCTTGTCCTTTTTCCTTCCTTCCTTCTTTTCCTCCCTCCCTCCCTTTTTCCATTTGTCCCTCCCTCCCTTCTTCCTCCATCCCTTTTTTCCTCCCTGCCTCCCTCCCCCTTCTCTCCTTCTCTCTCTTTTTCTCTCAGAAATATTTAGGAGCATCTTCTGCTTGGTACCAAGCCCTACTTGTGGTAATGGATCACTTATGGAGATGGATAAGAAAGACATTGTTTTACCTGACTTAGATTCTTTTGACAGCGGGACACAGCACAATGACTCTTGGAGAAATGAAAGGCAGAACTCTTTTTCTTATAGCTCCAAAGGAGAGGTGTCAGGCAGGGCCACACAGGAAGTTGCACTCAGATTAGTGTACCAACAGTCTGAAGCTCTGGGGGCAGCTTAAATATGGCAAGTGGGGTGGGGTTAGCTAGGTTCTGTGAGCTCCCTGTGGATTGGCTAATACTGTGGGAGACCTCTGGGGCATAGGGACTGTCCTTAGCTGTCTGGGGCCTGTTGTTGTTGTTCAGTTGCTCAGTCATGTCTGACTCTTTGTGACCTCATGGACTGCAGCACGCCAGGCTTCCCTGTCCATCACCAATTCCTCGAGCTTGTTGAGTCAGTGATGCCATCCAACCATCTCATCCTCTCTCATTCCCCTCTCCTCCTGCCTTCACTCTTTTGCAGCATCAAGGCCTTTTCTAATGAGTCAACTCTTTGAATCAGGTGGCCAGAGTATTGGAGCTTCAGCATCAGTCCTCCCAATGAATATTCAGGACTGATTTCCTTTAGGATGGACAGGTTTGAGCTCCTTGAAGTCCAAGGAGCTCTCAAGAGTCTTCTTCAACACCATAGTTCAAAAGCATCAAATTCTTTGGTGCTCAGTCTTCTTTATGGTCCAATTCACACATCCATACATGACTACTGGAAAAACCATAACTCTGACTAGTTGGACCCTTGTTGGCGAAGTTAATGTCTCTTCCTTTTAATACACTGTCTAGATTTGTCATAACTTCTCTTCCTATGAGCGAGCGTCTTTTGATTTCATGGCTGCAGTCACCACCTGCAGTGATTTTGGAGCTCCCCAAAATAAAGTCTGTCACTGTTTCCTTTGTTTCCCCATCTATATGCCATGAAGTGATGGGACCAGATGCCATGGTCTTCATTTTATTGAATGGTGAATTTTAAGCCTGGCCCCGGGACAATTAGGATGGGTGCCTACTGTGACAGTCTGATAAGGGAAGTGATTGGGGTATGGATTGCTTTCATTCAGATTATCTAGGACAACCTTAAGCCATTCCTTCATTAATTCATTGATTGATTAAATCAGTCAACAAATACATGGTAAGAACTTGTGATAGATTCTGGAGTTAGCACAATAATCAGGGTCCCCAACATTAGGAAATTCCTAGTCTCATGGAGGAGACAAACATTACACAAATAGGCACACGGTTGTGTACAGGCAGCATAAGTTTATACTGTCTTCAGGCAAGTTTTGATCCAGTGTGGACTTGGTCTATCTCCATTTTTTTAATGTGCTTTTCTCTGATTGGCTTTATTTTTCTTTCAACATTTAAAAAAAATAATTTTATTTGTTTTTGGCTGTGCTGGGTCTTCATTGTTGATCTGGCTTCCTCTAGTTGTGGCTAACAGGAGCTACTCTCTAGTCGTGGTGCATGGCCTTCTCTTTGCACTGACTTCTGTTGTTGCGAAGCATGGACTCTAAGATGTGTGGGCTTCAGTAGGTGCAGCTCCTGGGCTCTGGAGGCCAGGCTCAACAGTTGTGGTGTACAGGTTTAGTTGCTCTGCAGCATGTGGGAGAGTCCCTGACAAGGGATGGAACCTATGTCTCTTGTGTCCCCTGCATTGACAGGAGGATTCATTACCACTGAGCCACCAGGTTCAAGCTCTTTTTCCAACATTTTTAAAAACTGAAGTATAGTTGATTTACAATATTGTGTTAGTATCAGGGGTGAGTGAAGTGAAAGTCACTCAGTCGTGTTCGACTCTTTGAGATCCCATGGACTGTAAAGTCCATGGAATTCTCCGGGCCAGAACACTGGAGTAGGTACCCTTTCCTATCTCCAGGGGATTTTCCAAATCCAGGAATTGAAGCCAGGTCTCCCTCATTGCAGGTGATTCTTTACCAGCTGAACCACAGTACAGTAGTTCAGTTACACACACAGACACACACACACACACACACACACACACACACACACACACATATATATATTCCTTTTCTTTCTGATGGGCTTTATTCTTCATATATTACAGGCTGTGTCCCCTGTTAGCATCTACCTTCATGAAAGAAACTGGTTTAGCCATGTCCATGAAGGGTCCCTGTTCTTACAAAAGGCCAACTCTTTTTAGACGGACTTGTTCAGAGAGATGGAGTTGGCTAACTGGACCAGATCTGAATTGCATGGCCTTCCTTGAAACCCAGGAGGAAGGGGTATGGGCAGGCCCACCCTATACTGCTAGATTTAGTGTGTTTCAAGGGTGATTCCTCATAAAAGTGGAGTGCGACTTCCAGCTTGCCTAGATATTAACCAAGCAAAGACAATTTACATTGACTGATAGAAGAAAGACCTTGGAAATGCTTGGAAGGAAGTTGAGACCAGGTCCCTCTCTGTGGGTCCTTGGCCCCTGCCTGTATTTTAAACACTGGACTCTCTTTAGCGGCCAACTCTACGAGTGATTGTTTCCTCATCTCTGTGTGACACTCGTCACCCCTCTCCCCAGCCTGCTTTTCTTGTTAAGACCACCCAGTTCTGATATTGACCAGAATCTTGCTCATAAAAAGCATCCATATAATTGCAAAGCCAAATGGATCATGGGTGAGGTTGGAACAGTTCTTGAAGGCTATGGTGAAAGTAATTGATGTTGGCTAGGATTCATTTTTTTTAACATTTTATTTTATATTGGGGTATAGCCAATTAAAAGGAGATGGTTGGATGGCAACACCGATTCGATGGACGTGAGTTTGAGCAAACTCAGGGAGTTTGTGAAGGACAGGGAAGCCTGGCGAGCTGCAGTCCATGGGGTCAGAAAGAGGCGGACACGACTGAGTGACTGAACAACAACATAGCCAATTAACAATGTTGTGACAGTTTCCGGTGAACAGTGAAGAGACTCAGCCATATATACACATGTATCCATTCTTCCCCAACTCCCCTCCCATCCAGGCTGCCATATAACACCGAGCAAAGTTTCCTGTGCTATATAGTAGGTCCTTGTTGGTTATCTATTTTAAAAATAGCAGTGTATACCTGGAATCATTTTTATCATGCAGTGGTATTTAGGGTAAAAAGAGGCCACATAGAAAGATGACTTAACTTCTAAGTCTTCTGAACAAAATTCACAAATCTCTTCTCACACATCAGGGAAAAACTGTGCTGCCGTTTTATGTGTCCTGATTTATATGTCAGAAAGCAGTCTCCTCTTGGGCCAGTCCTAGGAAAACTAAAATTGAAGCTACACACATAGGATGCATCAAATATGCTAAAGAAAAATAATGACTCAGTCCTTCATGACCTTGTTAAAGAACTGTAAGGCAGACCTTACTCAGGATCATCACAACAGCCACCCGGCCCACTGCAGGGGGGCTTTGCAGTGTGGGGGCGGAGGAGAGGGAGATTGATCTCACCCCCCAATATAACAAGGAAGAGTGGGAAATTAGAGCCAAGGAGCAGGGTCCGGGCTTATTGGATGGGTGATTACTAAGGGGAAACACTACGGTAAGGAAGGGTGCTGGCTAAACCTACCTAACAGGATTCTTGCTGGTAGAATCCCAGGGTGATTAGACATCGCCTGGGAGAAAATGCAGGATGAGGAACCCAATCAGGTGTTGAGGGTGGGTATTCTGGCTAAATCAATTTAGCAGGAATCTTGCTAAAGTAGATAATCAAAGGCAAACAGAGAAGCCCCCAAATCAGGGTCTAGTTGAGATGACAGTTCAGAGGAGCCTGAATTTGATCAAAGTGAGAATTTTTGTCAAGTATATTCCAGGTACTAGTACCTCTTTTTCCAGCAGGGTTGTCCTTCGGAGAGCTTTGGAGTAAATCAGAGCTGGATTGGTGTTCAGAAGTTTAGGAGGCGTTTTCCTTTAACAAAAAGATAAGAAGTCTTTGCATGCAAGAGTGACATCACAAAGATTTAATAAACCCCAGAATTAAACATCCCCTCCCCTTTCCCATATCTGCACGAAAGAGAGAGAAGGTTCTGATCCTTATTTGGGGGCCAGGTATAAAGAAGCATTTATCTTTTTGACATTCCTTGAATTGCATCACAAATGAATGCTGGGACTCAGAATGCTTAAAGATCCAAGCTGCTCATCACAAATCCTAACTTGAAAAGGTTGCATTCCTCAGCTAAGGGAGTGGTCTTTCTTCCCCTTTTCAGTCTGTGCCCTGGTCTGCTGGAGGTTACAACTAGCCCAAAGTTATAGAACCCCCAGCTATCAGCAGGGTATCCTAAGGTGATTAGCTGGAAACACAGAAAACAGGAGGTGAGCCTTGAAACAAGCAGAGAGAGAGCAAGTCAGGTTCCAGGTAGAGCATGGAAACAGAATTGAGAGGTGGGAGGTCAGCTGAGTACCTGCCAGTGTTGCTTGTTTATTAGGCTTCTGATGGGCAAGGACTCAGTGTCAAAGGCATGTTTTCCCCACATTTAAGCTTTCTGCATCAAGATTTACCTAATAATTAATATATGTATTTGATGTGATTGAAGTTGTGTGTGTGTGTGTGTTGATCTGTTGTTTGTTTTCCTCTGCAAAGCTGTTAATACATCCATGGCATATCTTAAAATAAATGATGTTTCAGAACTAGGGAGTGAAATATTTCTGGAACAGGCAGGAATGTACAATCTCAACTAGATAAAAGTCTTTACAGTGTTCATCTCTATCATTTTTTATGTACTGTTTCTTCATCCATCCACCCATGCGTCCATCCATCTAGTTAGCAGAAATTTAAGAAAGTTATTTACCATTTCTGTGTCTTGGTTTCTTTACCTTCAAAGGGCAGCTGTAAACATTACATGAAGTATTAATAATGCAATGTTCACATATAGCATTTTAACAGTGCCTGGTATAAAATAAGGGCTCAACTAGCATTACTAAATTGTTAATCCCATTCATTTATTTTCATTCATTCATTCAACTATCTTTGCTGATGCCTGGCATATGCTAGACTCTAAGGCACAGAGCTTGTCGAATTGTGCTGCTGAACTGAAAGGATACCTTCCAGGAAGGTGAAATCAGTTTGGTCTGGATCATCCCAAAGGGCATAAATGCACAGCCATGTTTCAGGAGGTTAATCTAGACAGCCCACACATAGTTCTTATCAATTACCTGCTTATTTCTTTTCCTGTTTTCTACCTCAGCAGCTCCTGTGGGTCCTGGTGAAGAGTATTTATATACTAAGCGGAGGAAGGAGAAAAAAGAAAAAAGAGCCTCTTTCTTGCTTCTGTTTTCCTATCACAGAGCCCCGTGTGCACTGCTGCCCATCTCTGCAATTTTGTTGGGATCCCTCGTTGCTTTCCCCCTCTGGCCTGTTTTCCATTCAGCCTGGACTTCCACCCTGCCCAGCCTTATCCAGCCGCCCATCAGCCTTCCTATAGATTGGGCTGTGTCCACCAATGAATCCCACCGGGGCCATGGGGGAAGGCCCAAACTTCCATGGTTTCAGAATGCCCTTATCTGACATTGCCATATCTGCTGAGCTGGATGCCGTCTTGGGAGAGTGAATGTCACTTTGGCAATACCCATGGGGCAATGTTCTGAAGGCTAAGGCGAATCTCTGGCTCTACCTGCATGCATCTGGGGACTTAAGAATATAAGTTCCTCAAGGAAAGGTGTTGTTTGAATGTTTTATTCACACTTTTGAATACCCAACACCCAGAACTAAGCCTGACACATAGTAAGCATTCAATAAATATTTGTTGAGTGGATGAACTAATCAATCTATAAAAATCATTTCTAGAGACCTAGAGGTGAACTTCTGCTTTTTTTCCATGAAGGTAAGGAATATTTCAGAGCCTGTCCTCATTTGAGATTCTCTGGGAGCTAACTGGCCTAAAAGATGAGCAAGGATAGGATTTTGCACGGCTGCATAGGTAGGTCTGAAAGTATGCACAAATGCACGTATTTGCACATTCATGGGTGCACCCAGGATGTAAATGCATGCGTGTTTAAATCAGAGTGGGAATGCACACATATTACCCATTTTTCTTCCTAGAAATGACTGCATGTATGTACATGATATATATGCCTGTGATTTCACTTTTGATATGGGCGTGTATGCATATGCTTTCCCAGATGGACTTGTTTGTGCATGGATGTGCAAACCACCTCAGGCATATAACTCTTCTTACACGTGCATACATGCATGAACAGATACATGCATGACTATGCTCACACATGCATAAAGGCACTTCTGTAGTTGAGTGCTGTGATTGGAGGAGGGAATTCTCAGCTTGCTTGATGACTAATATGGTTCACAACAAATGCAGGAAAACTCTCAGCCAGGGTCTGGAGATTGCTAATTTGAGGTCCACCTGTGTACCCTGGTCTCAATCAGAACAGCTAACATTAAGGAGACTTCCTAGGATGATGGGAGAGGTTCCTGGATTTTAGTTCCCTAGAACCGGTAAGTGAACCACACTGTCCACACAAAAAGAAGGGAACTTTGCGGGAAAAGAAGCTCTAGATATCAGTATATGCATCCAAAAGACTCAAGGAAACCCAAGAATTGAGACTTGCTCTGGAGCCAGACTGCCTGGTCTTGATTTTAGCTGTTACCAACTCTGTAGTCTTAGACAGTTATCTGACCTCACTGTGCCTCAACTTGTACATCTGTATAATGGGAATAATAATAGGGTCTACTTCATAGTGGCCAGGAGAATTAAAAGAGTTAATATATGTGAGCATAGAGTAGGGGCTCGATAGTAAGTGACTATTTCTGACTTGACCACACAGACCAGGAATTATTTTCTTATTCCTAGGAGAAAAAGGTAGTCTTGATTATTTCACTTATATAAAACTAGTACATATTCATTCTAAACAATATTGATAATACAGATAGATCAATATAAGAAGGAAAATCCTACTTCTAATCTCTCCCTGTGCCAGCTAAACATTGTTAATGTGTTCACGTGTATTCCCTGAGGTATTTCGCCCATAAACATGGTTTTTTTGTAACTAAGATTCCATTAACACATACTGTGGTTGTATGCTACATTGGTGGCCCAGAGTGCAGCGTGCATCCTGTATTTATACACTGTGTAGTCTCCTTCCCTGGCCTCTGGGCTGGTCCTGTGACTTGCTTTAACCAATAGGAAACAGCGTAATGAGGCTGTGACAACTCCAGGCCACAGCCTTAAGAAAGTTGGGCAACTTCTACTGCAGCTCTCTTGGGAGCCCTGAGCCACCACATAGGAAGTATATGTTGCTGAGAAACCACTTTGGGATGAAGAGGTCCTGAGACTTCATGAAGAGAGAGGCCCAGTCTGTCCAGCCTCCCAGCTGAGCCCAGCCCCCACCTGTTTTGCCCTGCCCTGAATGCACCCATGCAAAAGTCTACTAGCAAGCCCCTGGCAGAACCACCCAGCTGAGCCCAGCCTGGACTGCAGAACTGCAAAAATGCAATAAAAATGGTTGTTATTTTAATCTGTTACTTTTTTGCCATGGTTAATTATATAGTAATAAGTAAGTGGTAATTGTTCCATTTTATAACTTGCATTTTAAAGCTTAAAATTAGATCATATTTCTATGTAATTATGTTGTGGTTAAGAGTAAGTTCTGGGTCGGAATTCCTGAGTTTCAATTCCAGTTTCACACATCAGCTGTGACTTTGAGCAAATTCTTTTACCTCATCTACAAAATGGGCTTGATAAAAACCTAATAGATTTTTGGGAAATCTTAATGAGCTGACACATGCAGAGCACATTGCCTGGATTATAGTTAAATATTAAATGGATTTGTATTTTACCAAATCATTTCTTAATGGCTATGATATGTCATTGCATGGGCATGTCATAATTCAGGCAGTCTCCTGCTGTTGGGCATTTATGCTGTTTCAAATTCTTTTCCTACTATAGAATATGCAGAGCAAAAATTCTCATTTCCATTTTTCAAAGGCAGAAATACAGTTAGGCTGAGAAAGTTCAGGCAACTTGCTGAGGTCACACAGCAGAGTTGAAATAAGCAACCTCACATTCTCATTTCTAGGGCAGTGCTTGCTCCTGTATCCAGCATGAGCATTTAGCAATCCACCTGCATGCAGATTTTGTCTCCTGCCTCTGGCATTGCATTATAACACCGTTTCCCTGGAGACTAGAGTCATCATAGGCAAGAAGAGATTTGTGACATGCTAATTTTTTGGGAAAGTGAACATTCTAAACTTTTCAACTTGTCTTCAAGCTGGCAAGAGCATCCCCTGGTAAAGAAGGACTGAGGCCAGTGATGAGAGCTGGTGTTTGTATCATGAGATGAACTTGACTTGACTGCTGGCTTTCAACAGTACTGTGTTTAAATTTTAGTTCTGTCTGTTCCCAAGTATATGGTCAAAGGAAAGTTAGTTAACTCTCTGAGCCCGTTTCCTCATCTGAAAATAGTCGTCCTTATCCCTTCTTTCATCTCCACCTCATAATCTCCCTCCATTGTTGTAACAATGAAAGGAGATAACGGATGTAAAGTGCATGACTTAAATGCTCAAGACAGGATAATTATCACTGGATTCTTGATATTAGTTACAGAATCTCCAAAGGGGGCTAAAATAGCTTTTCTTCTTTCTGGCCAAGAGAGATTATAGCCCTGGGAATGGAAAAACATTTGAATCTGAAATCTGAACCTCTCTTGGTATTCTCTGAGATGTCAGGAAAAAGGAAAATAAAAAGTAAAAGTTGTTTATACAGATGGGAAGGCTTAGGAAGATAGTTCATATCAAGTTATCAGTGGGTGAAATTCTAACTTCATACACAGCTGTCCTTGTATATGGCACCCAATGCTATAATGACCCCCAAATGAGCAGGGGTGATGAGAAGGAAGCAGGAAGCCAATCCATGGTGGTTGCCACAGGGGGCCCAGAAGGGCTCCTAGTCCATGACTCTTGTCCATTCTTCCCTGTCACCCTCTTCATCTCCTTCAGAGAATGTCATTATATCAGTCAGTGTCCAGCCACTGCCAGGAGTAATTTCATCTTCATAGAAGTTGGACAGCCTTAAAGATGGTGAAGTATCCTAGTTCTATTCTTTCTAAAATGAATTTAGGTTGATAGATGGTCATTTCAGTAACATTTCATTCTGTTTCTTTCTTTCTGAATCTTTCCTGACAGTTTCATTGGCATGGGGCTTAATCATTGAATTCAGGTGCCAATAAAACGCAGTTTTAGCAAAGGCTTTTGTGCTTTACTGAGAATATCACCATTCATTTCTTTCTGCTTTCTTTCCTTCCTCTTGCCTTCTCTGCCTCCCTCCTTCTCTGCTTTCCTCCTTTTTTCTTTCCTCAGACGTACATTGGACATTTTTCTTATGCCAAATCATATGTTGGAAGTGGGCGGTATAGATTTATATATGAGACAGATTCTGCCCTTCAGTTGCTCACAGTTTTTTTGGGGGGGGAGCAATTAAAAAAACAAATATTCATCATTATTGCCACAAAATGCTGTGTAATCAACCACTGGCTTGCAATAAGGAGTATTTGTTCTTATGCTTGCAACATGGCTAGGGCTGGGCTCAGACGGTCATCTGTGCTTTAGATACCAATGAACTGCATTTTGCTCCAGTCTGAGGCCTTGGTTCCAAGTCTGCTCTCCATATATTCATTTTTAAGCCAGTTTGAAGGGTCAGCAATTATCCAGGGCAACCTCTTCCCCAGTGGATCATAGAAGCACAAGAGTGCAAGCCTAACCAGGCAAGCACAAATAAGCCTCTGCTTGCCTCACATCTACTAGTATCCTATTGGCCAAGCCAGCATCAGTGGGACAGGGATCTGTTTCTCCTCACATATACTGGAAGGCAAAGGGAGTAAACATTTGCTTTAAAACTATTTCAAAGTTTTGCAGGAGGAATAAGTAGATAGATGTAGCAAAGGGCACTGTGGGGGGCACGAAGGCAGAGTACCTAAACCACTGTAACCAAAGAAGACATCCTGGAGGAGGTGAATCTTCAGCTGAACACTTAGAGTTTCAGGAAGTGAACTGGCTGAAGATATAGGATGGTGTTGTCTGTTCAAGGCAGATAGAGTTTCCCATTCAAATGTTTCAGAATTAACAATCCCAGGATCCTTTTGGTAGCTAGTGTTTTGAGCCCCTGTAATGGTGTGGCAAGAGATGTTCTAGGAAATAGGGATGAAGGTAGATTCTCAAGGCATGTCTTAGAGGACAGATGAAGAAATCGATAGTCAGAGCTGTGGGCAAGGCAGAGAAGGGTGCTTGGCAGGGAGAGGACTCGTCATAACTGCATCTTTGAAGTTTACATGGAAGCTGTTGTGAAGATAAATCGAGAGGTGAGAACTTGGAAGTGGGGAGACCAGACAGGGGTCCACTCTGACCTACAGGTGAGCAATGACCTCTCTTCCCACTTTGGAAAGGAGAGGGGGAATGGGAAGAGATATTTAAGAGATAGAATGCCCAGGACATAAAGGATGGAAGAGAAGGGGGAGCTGAGAAAGACTCCAAGCCTGTCTCTTACTAACATGGTTACTCTAACCAGTGGTGTCTTTGACTGGCCTGCAAAGGGAAGTGAACACTCCGAAAGGAAAAGGATGATTATCAAAAGACATCATAGATGACTCACCCCATTTCCATTTTTAGGAGAATCATTGGGTGTGGGGGAAAAGATTAAAGTCTTGGAGGCCGACTCACAAGGGTCTGCATCTCGTTTCTATACCTACTGATTCTGTGACAAGTTCTTTCACATTATTCAGCAGACTTTCACTTCACCACTCTGGATTCAGCTTCCTACTTATAAAATGGACAAAATCTGCTTAATGTGGTCAATATAAAATTAAACAGGACCATGGATGTAAAAAGTCCTAGCTCAGGCCTGACAAATAATCAGCTCTCCACAGACAAGTTAAGTGGCTGACATGAATTAACTCATTTTATTTTATTTTTTTCCAAAACCACTCTATGAGATGGGAATTATTATGGTCAGCACCCTGGTTTTTTAGAGTAGAAAATGAAGCTCAGGGAGGCTGAATTGCTTGCCCAGGATCAGAGAACCCATTACTGGGAGATCCAGGATTAGGACCCAGAGACTCTGTCCAAAGAAGGCACATTTATTCATCACGTTCCATGGCCACCCTAGGGCTTTCCACTTGCTCTTTTTTTTTTTGGCAGATGAGTGAGTGCAGTTAATAAAGGCAGCATGTTAGGTCAAGGTTTGCATCAGAACCAAAGCAGTTAATATTACTCTGTGCTCTCTCTCCTCCCCTGTGCCGCATCTTCATCTCCTTCTCCCTCTATTCTCTTTTAAAGCCCCAGGACCTAGCAGATGACAGCACTTGACCAAAGTTGAACAAGGTAGGCTGGCACCAGTCAGGATTTGGCGAATGAATGAGTGACATGAGAAAGCCGAGGCCCTGGAAGGTTTAGAAACGTGTGTTAATCTATTAAGTCTCGTGTCCAACTCTTTGCAATCTCATGGACCATAAAGGTTGCCAGGCTCTGAACTTGGCCTGAATCACAAGTGTTGGACATGGGATTCGACCCCAGGTCCGCCTGATTCAAAGCCTTGGACGAGTCTCAGTGCAGTCACCTTGCACGCCTACAAGGCTGAGAATGACTGATGTTGCTGTTGTTTTTGACAAGATTGGATTTTGCAGGGAGATTTTTTAAAACTCTTTGTCTGTAAAAGTTGGGTTTTTTTTTTTTTTTTTGTCATCATGGGGAGAACAAAGGATGAATGGAGGGGAGGCTGAGATGCTGTTCTAGGGACACTCAGCACTTCACTCTTGTCTCCATAAATAAATGTTCTCATGTGAAACAGGCTTCCATTTTCTTGGAAAATGATCAATTTATATTCAGGTACAATGTATTTGCACAAGGCACTGTTTCTCAATGTTGATAAGGGTGCCACTAAATTTTGTGCTAAAGAACACTAGCTCTGGAGTCAGACAGACTCCTGGATTCGCCACTTAGTAGATGGGGGGGTGCTCTTTGAGCCTCAGTTTACTCACTGGTGAGATAAAAGTAAACACAGCATCTACTTGATGTGGTTTTAGCCTTGCGCCAGCCATTCTGTAGGAAAGGGTCCATGCCCATGCTTAGACCTGACTGGTAAAAGTAAAGCTGGGGGTCAGGGGATGTGGTGCTTCCCGGGTAGTTGTAAAAAACCTGCCTGTCAATGCAGGAGACATGAGATGCAGGTTCATTTCCTGTGTTGGAAAGATTCCCTGGAGGGGGGAAATGGCAACCCACACAGGTATTCTTTCCATGGACAGAGGAGCCTGGCAGGCTACAGTTCATAGACTTTCAGAGTCAGACACAACTGAAGTGACTTAGCATGCACACAGGAGGTGGGGAGCAATGATGTTCTTCAAGGCCATGATCAAGAAGGAGAAACTTAAGGAAAAGATATCAGGATTAGAAGTTTCACCCTTCACTCACTCCTTCTGTTATAGTGATTTTTCTTTTGCTCCCACTTTGTTTTCTGTTTGTTTTTGTTTTGTTTCTATTTGTTTTTTTTTAATTGTATTAGAATATAGTTTATTTACCATGTTGTGTTTGTTTCCACTGCAAAGTGAATCAACTATATTTATATATATATTCTGGCTTCCCTGGTGGCTCAGACTGTAATCAATTTGCCTGCAAATCAGGAGATCCATGTTCAATCCCTGGGTTGGAAAGGTCCCCTGGAGAAGTGAATGTCTATCCACGCCAATATTTTTGCCTGGAGAACTCCATGGATAGAGAAGCTTGACAGGCTACATTTCATGGGGTCAGAAAAAAGCTGATCATGACTGTATGACTAACACTTTCACTTTTTTTTTATACATATGTTCACTTTTGGGGGGGATTCTTTTCCCATACAGATCATTACAGAGTACTGAGTAGAGTTCCCTGTGAAGCACAGTGGGTCCTTATTAGTTATCTACTTTATGTATGGTAGTGTGTATTTGTCAACCCTGGTCTCCCTGTTTATCCCACTCCTTACCACCTGCTTTCCCCCTGGTATAAGTTTGTTTTCTACATCTGTGATTCTGTATCTGTTTTGTAAATAAGTTCATTTGTATCATTTTTCTAGATCCCACATATATTAATAAGTGACATCATATGATATTTGTCTTCCTCTGGCTTCTATAACTCAGTGTGACCATATCTGGGTCCATTCATGTTGCTGCAAGTGGCATCATTTCATTCCTTTTTATGGCTGAGTAATATTCCACTGTATATATGTACCACATCTTCTCTATCCATTCCTCCATCAAGGAATATCTAGATTGCTTTCATGGCTGGGCTATTGTAAATAGTGCTGTAATGAACATTGGAGTGCACATATGTTTTTGAATTATGTTTCTCTCCAGATGTATGCCCAGAAGTGGAATTGCAAGGTCATATAGTAGCTCTATTTTCAATATTTTAAGGAACTCCTACTTTGAATAGTAAGGAGTTGGTGTAGGAAGGTGCTACAAGTACCTTTGCATGACCAAGGCACAGCCATTTAATCATAGTGGGGAAAGAGGACATGCAAACTTCTCAAACTTTCCTACCATTTTTAACTTTTCCTTGATTCTGCATTCACTTGGTCACTATAAACTTTTGATCATTTTCCAAAGTCCTGACCAAGTTGGTTTTGACAGCTGCTGCTTGTGTTTTGATGTTTGTTTCAGAGGAGAGAGTTTGAGGCTGCTCACTCTGCCATTTTACTGATGTCACAGCTCACAGTTTTTATTCATCTCTGCCATCTCTTCCCTCCCTCCCTTAAAAAGCTTACTCTGAAAGGGTGGGATAGGGCAACAGGACAGTGGTAAATGCCCAAAGCCTGAGTCCAAATCTTATTGCCATCACCTCCACAAGCAAGTTACTGAACTTGACTGTAACTGAATTCCCTTGTATTTGAGGAAGGGAAACAGTCTCTAGGGGCTCCTCTAGGGGCTTTGTAATAAAATGATACAAATGAACTTATTTACAAAACAGACTAACAGAGATTTAGGGGGAAAAGTTATGATTACCAAGGGGGAAGAGTGGGGAGAGCGACAAATTGGGAGTCTGGGATTGACTTATGCATACTATTATTATCTAATACGGGCTTCCCAGGAGGCGGAGTGCTAAAGAACCTGCCTGCCTATGCCAGAGATGCAAGAGATACGGGTTTGATCCCTGGGTGGGGAAGATCCCCTAGAGTAGGGAATGGCACCCCACTCCAGTATTCTTGTCTGGGAAATCCCATGGACAGAGGAGCCTGGTGGGCTACAGTCCATGGGGTCACAGAGTCGGACATGACTGAGTGAGCATGAATCACCGCCTTTATTTAAAATAGGTAACCAACAAGGACCTACTGCATAGCACAGGGATCTCTACTCACTATTCTGTAAAACACTAAGTGGGAAAACAATTTGAAAAATAATATTTCTATATCTATACATAAATCAATTTTCTGTACACCTGAAACTAATACAACATTGTAAATCAGCTATGCTCCAATATAAAATACATTTTTTTTGAAAAAGAATAATTGGCAGTAGAAGACTAAGTGCTATGTAAAAGTTAGATATTTTCTCTTTGAATATCTCATGTATCCCAAATTTCCAAACTCCTCCTCTGTAGAATGGGTGCAAGAGAAGCTCTCTCATTTCCCTTATCCAGATTCTGAAGCCACAGCCATGTAGGCTCCTGTTAACCAGCCTCCTTGGCAAATCATTCTGGTGACATAACTTCTTCCCAAAGAGAAGCAAAGCCTCCAGGAAGCTGAGCAGCAATATTGTGCAGGTACACACAAATCAATGAGTCTCCCTCTGTGCCGCTTTATTTAATTCTGTTGAGTTAGTTCATTCATTCCACAACTATTTGTTAACCATTACTATGTGTTAGTTCATGTCCTAGGTGCTGTGGTACAGAAAACGTCTTATTTTCATGAAACTGGCATTGTGGTACATAAAGATAGATTACAGAGGGCAGACGAACAGAGCAGCAAATAAATATCCATCGGAAACTCCAGTTACCGAGGAGTGCTCTGTAGAGAAGTAAATTAGAGGAGCATGCTGGGAGTGATTGGTTGGCTCTTTTGGAAAGGGTGGCCAAAGAAAGCATACCTGAGGGGGTGACGTTTACACTGAGATTTGAATGACAGCCTTGGACAGCAAGGAGATCAAGCCAGTCAATCTTAAAGGAAATCAACCCTGAGTATTCGCTGGAAGCACTGATGCTGAAACTGAAGCTCCAATACCTTGGTTCCCTGATTCGAAGAGCTGACTCATTAGAAAAGACCCTGATGCTGGGAAAGATTGAGGGTAAGAGGAGAAGGGGACAACAGAGGACGAGATGGTTGGATGGCATCACCGACTTAAGGGACATGAATCTGAGCAAACTCTGGGACATAGTGAAGAAAAGGGGAGCCTGGCATGCTTTCGTCCATGGGGTTGCAAGAAAAAGTTGTACATGACCTAGCAATTGTACAACAACACAACGACAGCAAGGATTCAGCCATGAAAAGATACGGAGGGATGGGATTACATGTGGAGAAAGCAGCCGGAACAAAGGTACCAGCACGAGAGATCCTGCCCTGGTCCATACCCAAACATGTGTCCTTGTGGACTTCACATTCTACTGATATTGATAGACTTCAGCCGAACAAACAAATAAATAAGTAAGGTGATGCTGGGTTGTGATATAGCTTATGAAGTAAATAGGTGAGGTCATGTAGGGGGCACTGTAGGTGGGGTTCCTGGTAAAGCTCTCTTGGGGGAGATGAGAATGTGACCTATAGGCAGGAACTTTGGATACCAGGTCCAGAAAATCAAGACTAATTCAGAAACCATTCACTTCAGCCTGGGACTTGAACTCATGTTCCGGAACTTGAATCCAGCCAAAACCCTGTATGGGATTCCAATCCACGGTCTTCTAATTAGAATCGCTCACCTGGTGTCTAGACCTACTTAGGCCCAGGTTTCTTATGTTTCGGAGCAGAAGGAATTCAGCAAGAGGCAAAACGTTAGGCAATACACTGTTGTTGCTCAGTTGCTATGTTGTATCCGACTTTACTCCTTCTCTGAGACAGTCATAAAAAAGTTCCTTTCGATTCATACCTCTAGTATTATTTTTTCCTTGACTGTGAGGTCCTATAAACCTCCCCTGCTAAAGGGGTTACAGAAACAGCCCCTCTCTGCATAAAATTCTGAGAATAAAATTCCCTTGGACTCAGCTAGGGGAGTTAGTGTTCCTATGGCACAATGAAGAGGGAATGACTGTTGGAATCATTTGGTCTTCAGTTTTGTTTAAGAGTGATGTGAATAGATGACCCCTTTGCAGCTCATATCCTCATATGTAGAAGAGCAGTAGGGCCCGCCTCATAGGGTTGTATGGGAGTTTGGGTTAATTAGGCAACAAATCTGGAGTGGGGTCTGATGAGCCCCAGTTCTTCCTTTCTTCAGTGTTTCCCTTCAGGGGACACTGACACCCCTGACCTTCTTAAAACTACCCTGGTTTGGGCCAGAGGGTCATCAGGCTCCTAGTCAGTAACATCTGAAACTAGTCTTAATTCTCTCTAGACCCAAAGGCTTACTTCCTCACAGAGATCTTTGCTTATGACACAGTCTTCCTTCAAGGAGCTGGTTCCTGAGCCCTGAACTCTCATTACTGTCTGGAATCCTGCAGCAGCTGCAGTGACTGAGTAGAACAGCCTGGTGTCCTCTTGAGCCCTTACATCTGTGGCTTGTCTGATTCCTGTTCCCAGATGGAGGAAAGCTATGCCCAGAAAGCACACTGGAGTTTGGACGCTGCATATCTTCTTTTCCAACTGCTTGGATACAGCCAGTCATAGGCAGAGACGCATGTCTTCTTTCTTTCTTTCTTCTTCAACATTATGTGAAAGGGAAAGGGTTAGTCACTTAGTCGTCTCCCACTCTTTGAGACCCCTTGGACTGTAGCACACAAGTCTCCTCTGTCTATGGAATTCTCTGGGCAAGAATACTGGAGTGGGGAGCCATTCCCATCTCCAGGGGATCTTTCTGACCCAGGGATCGAACCCGAATCTCCTGCATTGCAAGCAGATGCTTTTTCTGAGCAAGCCCCCATCCTCACATCAGGCTTGGCCAAAATACCTTCCTGTATCTGCCCCTAGAGATCTGTCCTGCTCCCTCTGTCCCTCAGGGCACCCTCCTGGCCCTGGAAATCCCTCTGGGCTGCTTCGGAATGGAGGAATAACTGCATCTCTAAGGAGCATCTTGCTTTCCTTTGAGTATGAAAATATACAATGCTGGATTATCTGTCTCAGCGGGAACAGCGTGTCTCCTCGGTGAAGGACAATTTTCAGCTAAGTGCATCTTATTTAAGGCTCTAAGAATGGCAGTTAAGCAAATGCAGGAGGAGAAATGTATATGAAAACTCTCCATTGAGAGCCCCTCAGCTAAATGTATCAACTGCTGAGGGATGGTTTCCAGGTAATGGAGCACAATCATCGCTCTCTGGTCACGGCAGGATCCAGGGTGGGGGCAAAAGGCTTCGGGGTTTGATTTGCTCTCGTTGATTTTCTTTATAGATCAGTTTGATACTAAATGTTATAAGGTTAATTTTGGATGATTAACTCCTCCATATTGGGATATTTGATTTAGTTCTCCTTTCAAACACTTTCTCCCCATTGATTTTCAATATTGCACCTTCTGGGAGGGAGGTAGGCAGGCTTCAGCAAAGACCTGGCAAACAGAGGTTACCCAAGGCTGCCTAGACTCCCATCTAAATATCCTTCCTGGGCAGGAGGATTAATGTGTGGGCAACTGTGGGAAACCCCTGCCTTGTGCCAGCCTGGGGAGGCTGGCAGTGCCCACTTACCCTGGATATACTTGCATAAGTCCAGGCAGAGGTAAATGAGAGCAAGGATTTCAGAGTATGTCATGCCTGGGCTTAAAGTCTCATCTTGGGCTTCCCTGGTGGCTCAGACGGTAAAGACTCTGACTGCAATGCAGGAGACCTGGGTTCGATCCCTGGGTTGGGAAGATCCCCTGGAGAAGGGAATGGCTACAGTATTCTTGCCCAGAGAATTCCATGGACAGAGGAGTCTGGCGGACTACAGTCCATGGGGTGTCAAAGAATTGGGCACGATTGAGTGACTAACACTTTCACACTTTCAGAGTCCCACCTTGCCATTTATCTGAGGACTGATCACATTGATTTTCAGTTGTCCATTCTCCTGCTGTCCATTGTCCCCTTCTCTGCCAAGACAACTGAAAATCAACATGGTAAGTGTCAGAGAAACCTGAGTTCAAATCTGAGCTTCTCTGTGCATGTGTGCTAAGTCATTTGAGTCGTGTCCAGCTCTTTGAGACCCTATGAACCATCGCTCACCAGGCTTCTCTGTCCAAGGGGGTTCTCCAGGCAAGAATACTGGCGTGGGTTGCCTTGCCCTCCTCTAGAGAACCTTCCCAACCCCGGGATCAAAATAGCATCCCTTATGTCTCCTGCATTGGCAGGCAGGAGTGCCACCTGGGAAGCCCCTGAACTTCCCTATCCACTCACAAATTAACCCACATATCTCTCAGTTTCCTCATGCAGGAGTGGAGTCGTACAGGAAAGCAGGGAGATAACATTTACTCGGCAGGCTAGTTAAGAGAATATGCATGCAAAACCACTCACCCTAGGAACAGGCACACAGAAGACCCCGACAATAATAATATTGTTTAATGTTCATAGCTGTAATAATTATATTATGTAATAACATTTGGGGGAAGCCCTGATGGCTCAGTGGGTAAAGAATTCACCTGCAATGCAGGAGCTGCAGGAGACATGGGTTTGATCCATGGGTTGGGAAGGTCCCCTAGAGGAGGAAATGGCAACCCATTTCAATATCCTTGCCTGGGAAATCCCAAGGACAGGGAATCCTGGTGGGCTACAGTCCAAATGGTCATACTGAGTCAGACACACTAAGCACACAAGCACAATAACATTATTAAATATAATAACTGTAATAACAAGAGCAATAATAATAAATTGTTATGAAGATGATGGTGATGATAGTGGTAAGGACAGAAGGAATCACATAGAGAATTTTATAAATAGCAGGTGTGTGTGCGTGCATGCTTAGTCACTCAGTTGTGTCCAACTCTTTTGGGACCCCATGTACTGTAGCCTGCCAGGCTCCTCTGTCCATGATATTTTTCAGGCAAGAATACTGGAGTGGCTTGCCATTTCCACTTCCAGGGGATCTTCTTGACCCAAGGATTGAACATTCATCTCCTGTGTCTCCTGCACTGGAGGTGGATTTTTTTTTACTGCTGAGCCATTGGGGAAGTCCCAGATAGCATGTAGAAAGTGTATATATCTGGTTTGGGAGTAAGAGAAAGATGCTTGGTGCAAATGTCCCAGGAGAAATGAGTCTTTAGATGAATTGAAAAAATAACCTAAGAACAGCAAAGGGATTGAGGAAAAAAGCTGGGTCAGGAGTCGAAAGAGTTTCCTAAGCAGGGAGAAGACCTGCAAAGGCTTAGAGGCTAGAGAGGACACGTGTCAGGAAACCCACCACCCAGCAGGATCCTCTGGGTACCCTGCATAGTTAAAACCCCCTTCCAACATTTGACTCAAAATCTGACTCTTGCTCCTCATGCTGCCAAGTTCCCATTTCCAGCCCTTCACATCACTCAGAACACATCAGACCTCCTTTCTGGAATCTTCTTTCTGCCATCTGAACTCAGAACTGGTTTCTTCTAAGTCCCTTCTCTCCAGGCCAAAGTGTCCAATTCCTCCCACCGTTCCTTTTAGCTCATTATAGCTCTTTTTTTAAAAGGATCTATTTGATTTTTTGACTGTGCTGGGTCTTCACTGATGCACAGGCTTTTCACTAGTTGCAGTGAGTGGGGACTATTTTTTTGTTGTGATGTGTGGTCCTCTCATGGTGGTAGCTTCTCTTTTTGCCAAGGATAGGCTCTAGGCATGCAGACTCAGTAGTTGTGGCTGACATGCTTAGCTGCTCCAGGGCATTTGGGATCTTCCTGGACCAGTAATCAAACTGGTGTCCCTTGCATTGCAGTGTGGATTCTTAACCACTGAACCACCAGGGAAGCCCACTGAATCTTTGCTTTTGATCTTAATTTCCTGCATATTTGTTGGGTGGGGAGGAGAACAATTAGCGAGTCACTTTCTCCCCATGGTAACACTGGGGCAGACGTGGAAGTCTTTGAAGGCAGTGTCTCCAAGGTGCACAACTCCAGGGTCATATTTATCTCATACGATGAAGTAATGAGAGACCACCCTGCCTGAAGGCTTCAAAAAGACCAATTTTGACTTATGAATCTGTTAAGACTGTGTTTCCAAGCCCATAAAAACTTGTCCCTCACTGCTCCCCCACTTCTAAACCTTGTTGCCAGCCCCCAGCCAGTCTTCTCGTATTAATAGCTATTTGGGCTGAATAAGGAGTGTTTGCTTGGTCCCATCCAATGCTTGTGAAATTGAGGTCATTTGGCTCCTAATCAGAGTTCAAACACCAGCTGGGAACTGTGAAGGATTTCCTCCTAGAGCATCATCTCAGAGGAGGCCCAGAGTGTAGGGAAAACAGCAGTAAATTGTGCACCCACGCAGGTGATGGTGGTAGAGATGACGCTGTGCTGGAGACCCAGGGAGGGGAGGCAGAGGTCCAGGCTAGACAGACATGAGGAGCGTTTATAGCCAGCAAATATACTGCCCAAGGTCACGGTTCTCGTCACTGACAGCCTCAGCCTCAGGCATTCCTTGATGTAACACAACCCTTTGAATGTATACAGATTTTTATTTGTCCCTATGTCCAGAAAAGCAGGCAAGTAAAGCACTAAAATAAATCATAATGGTTTGTGAGTAATAATCACTTCTTACTGCTGCCTCTTAGAGAAGAGAACTGATGGCAATAATATCTTAAACTTGCTTTGTCTCTTCTAATGACTCCCTTTTGGGAAACCAGCCCTTCCCCATTCTCTGTTCTTATGATTTCAGTGGTGCTGAAACTTTCCCCTGATTCAAGGCACATGACTGAGCCTTGAGCCCATAAAGTCTATGATTTTGAACACGGCTGGAGCCATGAGCAATGAAGGTATCTCTTTTTCGTGCAATCCTGACTCCAGGGAGAATCCAGATCTAAAGTTACTGGTGATCATCTATATCTCTACTGTGAAGGAGCCAATCCTGAGAATGAAGCCCATAAAGAAAGAAGCAGATTCATGTATCAGAAAGAGACTTGTTAACACAGAATTTTTGGATCCCATTGTGCCACCCTTGAATGTACCCAATCGCTGCATGCGTGTGTGCTTAGCTGCTCAGTCATGTCCAGCTCTGCAACACCATAAGCTGTGCCAGCCAGGTTTTTCTGTCCCTGAGATTCTCCAGGCAGGGATCCTGGAGCAGGTAGCCATTCCCTTCTCCAGGAGATCTTCCGGACCCAGGGATCAAACTTGAGTCTCTGACATTGCAGGTGGGTTCTTTACCATTTGAGCCATTAGGAAAGCCCATCCAATTGCTGAGCCACCAGTAAATTTCTATTTCAATTGAAGACCAATCAACTTGAGTTTCCATTGCTTACATCCAAAGATTTCTAAGACACCACTCCTAAAATGAGGGAATCCAGAATATGGGAAAGTAGGGAATGGGCTGAAAGTTTGGAGGTGGGTGGGAGCTAAGCAAACATGGCAGGATTCCAAGTAGATTTTTCAAAATGGCAGTGATATAAGTTCCTGGTAATTTTGGAGTAACTGGAAATCACTTGAGACTCATGTTTGACAATGCTAAAATTTCAGTTATTTGTGCTTCTATAGTGTAATTTTTACCTTCTCCTCAAACCTTCATGAAAACTCTGTACACACACAATTAGGTTAATGATTTGGGGCAATTCAAAGGTGCATATAAAAGCTGCTTCAAAGCACCAGTGAACAAAACACTCAGGAGAGGTGAGATGAAATTTGTCTGAGCTTAAGTGTATATCAAGCAGTAGTTCCCTGGGGATGTTAAATCTGTAAGAGAATGTGACTCCTATGCTAACAATGAGAAGAAAAAAAAAAACAGATAATCTGCATCTTTATATTTTTGGGAGGCCAACAAGAGCTAAGGTTGTAAGGAAAATATGAAGTTACTGAATTCCAAAAGTCAACAAGCCCCACGGAAGAGCAATGGAATCCACAAATGATTACATCTTTGGCAGGGCATGACCAAGAAGGAGCAGTCACCATTGAAGAAAGTAAGAATCAATCAAAATTTAAAGATTCACGATGACAGGACAGGGTTTCTCAGATGGCTCAGTGGTAAAGAATCCTCCTGCAATGCAGAGATCTGGGTTTGATCCGTGGGTTTGGAAGATTCCCTAGAGGAAGAAATGGCAGCTCACTCCAGTATTCTTGCCTGGGAAATTCCATGGACAGAGGAGCCTGGTGGGCTAAAGAGGAGGCTGGTGGGCTACAGTCTATGAGGTCACAAAGAGTCAGACAAGACTGAGTGACTAAGCCTAAGGACAGGGCAAGCAGATCAGGTTAGAATCCCTGGATGTTCCCTAGACCTAAGGAGAGTCTGTAGCCACTGATGGGATTTGTTCCCTGGACCTCTAGTACTTTATCACAGGATTCCTTCAGTGTCTCAAGTTTATAGGACCTGCCAAGGTCCAGAGGTGGAGCCAGAACACTTCAAGACCATGACCACCAGCCACTTGAGGCAGGCATGAAACCCACTTGTAACAGGGGAGACCTGTGACCTCCTAGCTGCAATAGGCAGCTTTTGCTGCTTACAAAACAAATTTGAAATCTTAAAGGCTTCTAGGTCTGCAAGCCAATTGCAGTACAGCTGACCTAGGTCTTCTTTAAGTTGCAAGTCAACTAGATGAGGACTGAGTTCAGTTTGTTCCATGTACCTTATGGTTTTGCACCAGCAGCTACCAGTGGTATGTGCTAAAGGAAAATATATTCATGACACTTGTTGAAGATGGTAAGGTGTCCTTTCTCCAGGAGGGGCCACTGTATGGGTGTAGGTGGTGGTGGTGGTTTAGTCGCTAAGCTATGTCCAACTCGTGTGACTCCATGGACTGTAGCCCCCTAGGCTCCTCTGTCCATGGGACTTCCCGGGCAAGAATACTGGAGTCGATAGCCATTTCCTTCTCCAGGGGATCTTCCTGATCTGGGGATCGAACCTGGGTCTTCTGCATCTCAAGAGGATTCTTTATCTCTGTGCCAGGAGTAGGAACAACTGCAATGGCATCTTGCCGTTGGGGAGAGACATTGGACTCAACTCTGAATACAAGGAAAAGTGGGAATTTACAGCCAAGGAGCACAGTGTTGGGGGAGGTCAGTGGATGGACAATTACTAAGAGGAAATATCAAGGCTAAGAAGTGTGGTAGGGAGGATTCTGGTTAAACCAAACTAGCAGACTTCTTGCTGAAGGTAGGTCAGGATGATTAAATATTGATTGGTTGATGGTGGAGGATGAGGAACCCAAGCAAATATGGAAGGTGATCAGATAAAGAGAATGGGGGATTCTGGCTAAACTGAGAGCAGGGTTCCTGCTAAAGTTGGAACAATATAGAGACTAACTCAGAAGTCCAAAAGCTGAGGACTAGCTGAAAAGTTCAGGGGATCCTGACTAGAGCTTGGTTAAGGTCACCAGAACACAGTCAGGCCAAAGCTCATGTGCATACTTAAGGACTCTTTTTGCGTCATATCTGAATAACTCTCTGGGCAAAGCAAGTCATAGAGATGACTCCTAAGTCGATGGTTTGGGGAACTATACAACTCCTTTAGTGCTTACACAAATCCCAACTCTTCTACTACCTATGTGGACTTCGATCATTTACTTAATATTTGAGCCTAGTTTCCTCCTCTAAAATGTGTTATCTCCCACCCAATATTATTTCTGTGAAATTTAAGTGAGCTAAAGATGCAAAGTTCTAGCCCCACTGCCTGATGGTGGTGACAGTTTAGTTGTGTAGTCATCTCCGACCCTTTGCCACCCCATGGACTGTAGCCCACCAGGCTCCTCTGTCCAAGGAATTCTCCAGGCAAGAATACTGGAGTGGGTTGCCATTTTCTTCTCCAGCCTGATGGTAGATGTTTATTAATAGATTTTTGGCAACTTATGTATTCATTCAAGTATCTATAGTGTGCTCCACTGACATGAAATCTAAATAAAAAAAATTGTATTGTTAGGCAAAGCTTCAGAATGTTGGGGGGAAAGTGAGAAATTTAAAGAAGAATCTGTCTTTTAGTGAAGAATGGTTTTGCAACACTCAGACACTCCTCCTGAAATTCAGATTTAATTAAACCTGTCAAGATGTTCCACGCCGAGGCAAGGTAGCAGGAAAAGACAATGGTGCTCTTGAGATAAAATTACTTTGAAGATAAAAATTGCAAAACCTCTGTCCAGTGTGAAGGAGCATGGTGGTTTTGGGTCCCCAAGGTTCTAACTACAGCGGTTTATCTCCACTTATCCTTCTAGTGCAGACTTGATATCTGGGAAGTGTTTTCAAGGCAGTTTTGCTGTGGAGCATATTTAGCTGAGATTAGCACTGAGGGAACGATTGTCTTGCCTAAACCTTGAACCAATACGGCCTCAGAAGTGCATTCTGGAAGTGTGAGTGGCTGGATCTTGGCAATAAGCAGCATCCTTATCTTCTAAATGGCAGAGATTTCAGTAGGTGGCAATACTGGACCTCTGGTTTTATGATCAACAATGATGTAATGTTGCTTCCAAGAAGAACCAGTTTTCGGTTGTGTTTAAGAACTTCAAGTTGAATTTCTAAGGCATCTCTGGGAATGCAAAAACCAGCTTCTTTGAAGACAAGTAAGAATTTCAGGTAGGGATGCCAGATACAATACAGAATTTGCAGTTAAATTTGAGTTTTGGGTAAATGAGAGAATTTTTTTAGTGATTAGTAAGTTTATACTAAAAAAACACTTGTTTACCTGAAATTCAAAGTTCAATGGTTGTTTTAAAATTTTGTTTGGTAAATCTAGCAATCCCAATTTCAGGAGGAGAGGGACCCTAAGAAACGTAAGCCTGAAGATAAGGACTAGGGAACAGGCACTAAACTGATATGGGACCTCCCAGGTGGCTCCAAGGGTAAAGAAGCCACTTCCAATGCAGGAGACGCAGGCAGACACGGGTTCAGTCCTTGGGTCAGGAAGATCCCCTGGAGGAGGGTGTGGCAACCCACTCCAGTATTCTTGCCTGGAGAATCCCATGGACAGAGGAGCCTGCAGGGCTACAGTCTGTGGGGTCGCAAGGAGTCAGAGACAGCTGAAGTGACTGAGCGTGCCTTAAGACCTTGTATGGGTCTTGAAGGAATTGCAGCAAAGACATCTAAAGTGGTCTGGGAGAGTCAGGGAAGACTCTGAAGGGAGAGCCGTTAAAGGAGACTTATCCAGGTGGGAGGTGGTGGCAGGTGTGAAGTACGGAGCAGGAGTGGCTAGTGAACAAACAGCAAGAAAATCATGCACAGTCTTGTGGAAACGAGAGCCAGCGTGGCACATGCGAGACGTAGGAGTCATTTCGATATGGATGGGCTGTAGGGGGTGGGAAGGGCATGCTGGGAGGTGAAGAGGTAAAAGGGCGCTAGGTTCTGTCCAAGGCTGTTCTTAGCAAGATGAAGGCATTGGTTCTAAGTGAAATAAGTCAGACAGAGAAACACGGCTATTGTATGATACCACTTACATGCAGAATCTAAAAGGTGCAACAAACTAGTGAATCACACAAAAAGGAAGCAGATTCATCGATATAAAGAGCAAGCTAGTGGTTAACAGTGGGAAGAGGGGAGGTGGGGTGGGAAAAGAAATGGGCTGAGGAGCAGGAGATACTACTGTATATAAGGAGGCCTCAAGGATGTATTGTACAACACAGGGATTATAGCCAATATTTTGTCACAACTGTAAATGGAAAGTACCTTTAAAAATTGTATGAAAATAAAAAAACAGAAATAGATGCAGAGACAAAATAAATGTATAGTTACCAAAGGGGATAGAGCAGGAGAGGGATAAATTAGGAGTTTAAGATTAACATATACTCACTGTTATATATAGGCTTCCCTGACGGCTCGGTGGTAAAGAATCTGCCTGCCAATATAGGAGATGTGGGTTCAGTCCTTAGGTCAGGAAGATCCCCCGGAGAAGGGAATGACAACCCACTCCAGTATTCTTGCCTGGGAAATTCCACAGACAGAGGAGCCTGGTGGGCTACAGTCCTGGGGTCCCAGAAGATTTGGACATGACTTAGTGACTAAACAACAACTACTACTATACATAAAATAGATAACCAACAAGGACCTGCTGTGTAGCACAGGAAACTGTACTCAAAACATTGTGGTAACCTATAAAGGAAAAGAATCTAAAAAATTACATATATACATATGTGTGTGTACATATGTGTGTGTGCTAAATCACTTCAGTTGTGTCCGACTGTTTGTGATCCCATGGAGTGGACCCGACCAGGCTCCTCTGTCCATGGGATTCTCCTGGCAAGAATATTGGAGTGGGTTGCCATTTTCTCCTCCAGGGGATCGTCCCAACCCAGGGATCAAATCTGAATCCCTTAAGTCTCCTGCATTGGCAGGTACGCTCTTTACCACTAGCGCCATCTGGGAATCCAATATGTGTGTATCAAAGTCAAAGTGAGGTCGCTCGGTCGTGTCTGACTCTTTGCGACCCCATGCCCTGTAGCCTACCAGACTCCTCCGCCCATGGGATTTTCCAGGCAAGGTTACTGGAGTGGGTTGCCATTTCCTTCTCCAATATGTATGCATATGTATGTCTATATATGTCTCTATATACATATATATGGGTTTCCCTGGTGGCTCAGATAATAAAACCTCTGCCTGCAATGCAGGGTTGTATGCATCTGAATCACTTGACTGTACACCTGAAACTAACAACATTGTAAAGCAACTATGCTTCAATAAAAAAAAGAATTGTAAACAAAAATTTTAACGATTAAAAAAAAAATTAAAGCCTGGCTTTTGTGAGCACAGTTAAGGACACTCACAGATGCTACGTCATTGATCTTCACAACAACCTTGGGAAGTACACGGTGTCTCACCTAAGGTCATGCATCTGTGGCCGGAGCCCAGCAGCCTCTGATGTACCCGGGCAGACTCAGCCCAGTGGAGATGTTCTGCACCAAATGGCACCAGTTCAACCCAATCGCTCCTCCCCGGGTGAGCGTAAATGCAGGGAGCACAAGAAAGAGGTGGGGCTCTGAGATCACTCACTTACCTTCCTTAGCAGGGTTTGGCAGTCTTCCCTGGCTTCTTAGGAAGCCTGCTATGCATCTGAGACCCTGAGAGGCTGGAAACACTGCGAGTCCTTGGGTGATGGATGAATTTCTCTTGCACTTTATGATCCTGTATATTCTTAAAATCCATTTACAACAAGCTAAGTGATCTCTGAATGTCTCTTCTTTAAATCTTAGGAGACAGACCTCCTGGATCATTATAATCGCTGGGCTTTCTTGGCAGGCCACTCTCTGAAATAAGAGGAGACTTTCTCACAGAACAATGTTGTAACTTGGAGTTAAAGTCATGTGGGTTTCTTTTAACCTACGATGGAATTGGCTAATTATATTCCATCCTAGATCGTTGTTGTTTAGTCATTGTGTCATGTCAGACTCTTTTGAGACCCCACGGGTAGTCTTCCAGGCTCCTCTGTCCATGGGATTTCTCAGGCAAGAACACTGGAGTGGGTTGTCATCTCATTCTCCGGGTGAGCTTCCTGTCCCAGGGATCAAACCCACGTCTCCTGCGTTGGCAGGTGGGTTCTTTATCACTGAGCCACCAGGGAAGCCCCCCATTTTAGATACTAGGCAGAATGTTTGCAGTTTATTATCCTCAGCTTCTGATTCCTAACAGTGGGGTGAAGACCAGATCTCTCGCACACCAAATTCCTCATCCAGTACAGAGGGGGAAGATCAGTTGGAATTCATTGAGGTTAAGTTAACTCAATTTGATTTCCCCAATGAAACCACTGATGCTCAGGACCAGAGTGGGTGACAGAGACTCACACACAGTGACCCTACTTCCTAATACAACTAAATCTTCCATGCTTGTCGACCACCAGAAAACTGGCTATCCCCTTTCTTTCCCAGTAAGGAATCTGGTGCCATGGATATATCCAGACAGGAGCGTATACCAGGGTGGAGCCTCAGGAATCATAGCTGCTATAAAATATAATGAATGCATGACCATGAGTGAATTGGAGACATGGTCAAGGAAGGAATGAGAAAACAGGGAAAGGTATATTTGGTCTGCGATAGCTGACCTCTAATAAACTACTGCCCGGGTCCTAGTCCAATAAATTCTGGTGAATTTGACTTTGATCCGAGTTAGAGTTGATAATAGAATGGAGGGGGGAGAAGTGCTTTGGTTGCATCATGGCCCAAGTTTCCACTGTTGAAGCAGATATGTGATAAACAGCACCCATCTCAGTATCACGTAACCTTGGGAAAATTATCTAGATACACAGTGTGGTCCTCAGTCTCCTTATCAGTGCAATGGGCATTATAATATTGCTGATGCCATAGACTTGTTCATCTCACAAATGGTTTTGAGCGCTGACTCTGTTCATAGTGCTCTTCCTGGCAGTGAAGACATGACAAAGAGCAAGGTAGAATAATCCCTTACTTTCCAGCCCCAGTTGCTTACATCCTACTCTGAGAGACAGGTAGAAGTAAATGAATAAACTTGACTATGCTATAGAGTGTTAAGTACTATTAAAAGCAATAGAAGAAGAGACAGTGATTGTGACTGGGCTGGATGATGTCCCAGTAAAATTGGGATCATCAGGGAAGTCTTCTCTGAAGAGATGGTACTTAGCTTGAGGCTAGGATGATAAGAACAAGGTGGCTCTTTGAAGAGCTGGGTAAAAAACATTCTAGGAAGCCGGTGCAAATGTTCTGATTGTGGAAGAATTAGTATGTTTTAGGATTAAATGAAATTATGCATAGAGAATATTTAGTACAGTGCCCAGGACATTAAGTATGAGATGAATAGTAGCTTTGATAATGATGAGGGTGAAGATGAGAAGGAGGAGAGGGGAGAGCATTATGGATTATCACTAGGGTCTGGCCAGATATTAGTCACAGGATCCAGTCTCTCTAGAAAAAGACGGGAAAGTACGAGGCTATATGTACTGGTGTCCAGAGCAGATGCTATAGACAAACTTGGTGAGATAGATAGTAAAGCTTCCACTTGGTAGGAAAACTTTTCCTGAGCTCATCAGACAGTTATCCTTGAGCCACAGGATTGGGGGACAAAGGGGATCCTCAGAGCCCTTCTCCCTCTGGTAAGTTCTGGCTCTGAAACCAGGTGGAGTTGAAGCTGCAGGTTGGAGGTGATGCTGTCTGCAGTTGAGCAGAGCTGGGTCAGCGGGAGCCCATACTTTCTGCCCTCGATTTACCAGTCTAATCCACAGCCCAGCAAAGCTTCATGCTATACACTTTAGAAGCTCTGGCAGCTCAGCACCAGCTCAGAGGGAACCCAGAGCTGAGTTTATAAACATGCAGGTGCCCACAGAGAGGCTGGCAGAGAACTGCTGTTGCCAAGCATGTCCTATTCTTGATTCTTTGCTGCTGACACCCTGGTGCCAGATCTCATTACTGCTCTGAAAAGGTCCTTGCATGGGTTGCTCCTTCCCCGACCCATCCTTCTACGTGGGCTCAAACTGTTGCCGGCTCCATTCCTCCTGATGCTGGGACATTTATATTTGATGGTGTCTGGATGAATTATGCACACACCCCACTGAACACAGTTTTAATGAGGGGATTTCATTTCTGTTCCTTGCTTTGGCTTTTAATGGATTCTAGCCTTTGAATTAAGCATTGGCTCAGCAACTTGACGCTGCAGGAGAGAGAGATATATCCCTCCAACTGAGGACTTGGAGGTGGCTGTTTTGGAAATTAGCTCCTTCTGTAGGTTTGCTCCATCTGGATTGTATGTCTAGGTCTCTCGGGGGAACCCAGGGATGAGGACCTATGTTAGGGTCAGAGAACAAAGAACATGCTGAGCAGGTGAGGAATAAAACTAGAGCTCTAGGAAGATGGATAACCTAGAGATCATGATCAATCCCAGCTGAAGAAGTACAGTTCGAAGGGAAAATATGGAGCTGCAAAAGAAAGGTTTTCAGGGACTCGGGAACTGGGGCTGTCACTGCCCAGCATTTGTTTTCTGTTTTAATCTGTTATCAATAGCTTGATTTTTTCTTATAGGAAAATCACTTCTCTATTTCAAAATGATATGATCCAAGGAGGGGTTGACTGCCTGCTCCTTCCACCTCAAAGAGAGGACTAGCCAATCAGCCTTATATTTCTTTGGCTAGATAATTGACTCAGATGTGGGTGTATTACCAAAGCTAGATGTTTGCCAAAAATTATGAAAAGAAGATGCTTCCCCCCCGCCCTCTGCAGTTGCTAAGTGGTAGGATATACATCTATAGAGTTCTTGTGCACCATCACATGGAGAGGACTCTGACCACAAAATAGCTGATTGAGAGCAAATAAAGCTTCTCTCAGAGAAATAGAGGGCAATGCTGAATGTTTATGACATTATTTGAGTTCCTGGATCCAGCCATACCTGAAGCTGGTTATAAGCTAACACATTGCAACTTTTATTAAACTATTTTGAGCTGGCTTTGTTCCTTTAAAAAAGAAAGAACCAAGACTTCCCTGGTGGTCCAGTGGCAAAGACCCCATGCTGCCAGTGCAGTAGGCCTGGGTTCGATCTCTGGTTGGGAGACTAGATTCCACATGCAGCAACTAAACCTGGCACAGACAAATGAACAAATAATAAAAAGAAAGAAGCTTTACTTATATGAAATCTGAGAGGAAACCACAAATACTAGGAAAACAGCATAAATGAGATCAAGGAGAAATGGGTCAGGACATAGCAGGGAATGAAGAACTGTTTGTACAGGGTGCTGATTTGGGGCATGAATCTACAATCTCTTGCTTGGAGATAAAGGGCTGGTCTAGCCATGTCTCATTTCCTGTGTCATTCTTGTCAGAGTCTGGCCTTGGAACTTCAATAAAAGCAAAGTTTTTACTGTGAAATTGATCCATACGAAATAATCCAAATGAAAACTGAAAAAAAAAATTGGAAGCCATTTGTACTGTACAGAAAATTGATCCAAGAGTTAAATGGGTTTGAAGAGTTAATTCCAGAAATAATTTCTCCTAGAAAAGATAGCAACTATATTAGAGTCTTGATTAAAATAGTTAAATCATCTTTCTGTCTTAATACTTAACATGGGTTCAATCATACTTAGAATGAGTTCTGAGCTCTTATCTAAATAGTACATGATCTGATTCTTGCCGACCTATTTGACGATGTGGTTTATATCTGCTTTCTGCCTAAATAACCTCAAGTCACAACAGCCTCTTTTTGTTCCTTAGAAATCAAGTTTGTTCCTGTTCCTTTGTACATGGTCTTCCCTCTGCCTGGAATGCTGTTCCTCATTGTCATTGTGTTCCTGGTGCATCCTCTCCTCAGAGAAGCCTTCTCAGAAGAGCCACCTAAAATAACTCCTGCATTCAGTCCCTGTTCCCTTGGAATATCTTCTGAAACTCGCTTGTTTGTTTGTTTACTTGCTTATTTCTGTCTCTCTAAATTAACTGTAAAGTCTGTAAGATCACGGGGCACAAGGCTCTTGCTCGCCACTGAAACCAAGTAGTTATTCAACAAATGAATTCCTACCTCACTCCCCAACCAGAGATGGCTCACTGAACACCATTACCCATTCTTCCTGAGTCTGCTTCCAGGCACGTACCACCTGGTAAACACTGAAATCTGCTTGCAGGATCCCTTGCCAAGGAGGAGCTTGTTGTCCAGTTGTGGGGAGGGTGTTCTGAAGGTGGGTTTTATATCAGCTCCTTCAGTGTCTCCCTGTCTGAGCTGGTGCCCTTCCTGGGTAGCTTGCATCTAGCAACTGAGGGATGTAGGGGTATAAAGATGCAGACATCTCAGCCCATCACGGGTCAGTTCTGATGGGCAATTCTTACTCTAGAATTTCCTACCAGGTTTTCTGAGGCATCACAATTTAACTTCTCTCTGCCTAATCCTGCTTCATACCTCCTTCTACAGATGCTAATTCCTAATGTCCATCTTCTACCCCCCTCCACAGTTCCAGCCCCTGCTACTGGAGGATCCAAACTATACCCAAATAAACTGTAACTTTATTTTTGGGGGCTCCAAAATCACTGCAGATGGTGACTGCAGCCATGAAATTAAAGGACATTTGTTCCTTGGAAGAAAAGTTATGATCAACATAGACAGCACATTAAAAAGCAGAGACATTGCTTTGCCAACAAAGGTCCTTCTAGTCAAAGCTATGGTTTTTCCAGTAGTCATGTATGGATATGAGAGCTGGACTATAAAGAAAGTTGAGTGGCAAAGAATTGATGCTTTTGGATTGTGGTGTTGGAGAAGACTCTAGAGAGTCCCTTGGACTGCAAGGAGATCCAACCAGTCCATCCTAAACAAAATCAGTCCTGAGTATTCATTGGAATTCATTGGAAAGACTGATGCTGAAGTTGATGCTGATGCTGAAGCTGAAACTCCAATACTTTGGCCACCTGATGTGAAGAACTGACTCATTAGAAGAGACCCTGATGAAGATTGAAGGTGGGAGGAGAAGGGGACGACAGAGGATGAGATGGTTGGATGGCATCACCAACTCAGTGGACATGAGTTTGAGTAAACTCCAGGAGTTTACTCAATAATTAATATGACTTGGTGATGGAGAGGGAGGTCCAGAATGCTGCAGTCCATGGGGTCTCAAAGAGTCGGACACCCCTGAGCGACTGAACTGAACTGAACTAAAACTGTAGCAACACTCAGATAACCTGACATTACCCTTCATCCCTTGCAGCTGGATGTGACCAGACGAGTGAGTTCTTGTCCGTGGAAATGAAGTATAAAACTTCTATCATTTCTTGAAAGCTAATTGCCTGCCCTTGTGTCTTTCTGTTTAGAAGCTATAATGTAGACATGATGGTGCTGGGCAACCTTTGACTGCAGATCAGAGCAGAATGATGAGACAGAAGCACCATGGCCTTTGACAAATTCAGAAGCCTCTGTCTGCCCTGGAGCCAACTCACCTCCAGACTGTAGCAAACAAACTAAAAAGACTTCTATTTTGTTTGATGAGCTGTAATTTAGCCCCACCCCCAGTTATGGCCATTTAGCTTATATCATAATTAATATGACTTGGAAGAAATTCACCCCTCTTGACACATCCATTTACTCCAAAGTCTCCTTTTGTATCCAAGCAGACCCAAGACTCAATAATCCAGAACTGAGCTCTGGATACCTAGGTAAATCTTTCATATTATGGTGCTCCTAACATTTTCCTATATGGGCCCATTTCTACCTCATTCCTCAATCTGCCAGTGTAATGATGATCAGGCATCTGACCCCTGGGTTACCACCACCTGGTTTCATTTTTTTTCTTTTATTGAAGTATAGTCATATATTGAAGTATAGATTATTCTCACACAACCTCCATCTAGAGTCGCTATAGATTCCAAAAGGTAATACTTGTGGACAAGTCAGGTATAGGATTTCGTACTCAGGAGGTGTTTACCAATCTGCACTTGAGTAAAGAGACTTGTTTTTTATTAACTGAGCTTAACTGACCAGGGTAATTCCAGTCGATTGAGTTCCCGGGGGAGCCCCAAACATCATTAATAGAAGAAATCTGATAGTTGTATCAGAGGCTTGCATTGTGTAGATTCTGTGAGTGGTTCATTAATTCACAATTCTGAGTTTTATTAAATTAATTTGAATTTTAATGAAAAAAACTAAGCCAGAGTGATTCCTGTGACGAGGAAAAAATAGTGTTTCTATGCAGGTTCAGAAAGTAGGAGACCAGAAAGGAGACAGAGACTTCCTTAATTTCCCCAGAGTTTAGAATCCACTGACTTACAGAGCAGGAAGTTTAAAAAGGATTATCTTCTACACAGAAATGGTGAGCTTGTCATAAATGGGAAAATGTCACTTAAAGACAGGACAGGATATGAGCAAAAAATGAGCTGGTAAGTAGGAGGAAGCCAGGGCTTGGCAGGACAGGGACTGGGACATTTGTCCCAGCTACAAGTAGAGCCCCCAGGAAGGTCTTTAGTAGCATATACAAGCCTGAGAGTTTGGCTTGTTTCTGACAGTGATCCAGTACACGAGCAATGTGGTGGAAGGACAGTCCTCAGTATCTAAAGGACAGGTGATGTTTCTTCTTCAGTAAGTGAATGATGCTTCGGACCTTTCAGTCTCCAAGTCTCTCATGCACCAGATCAAACTGCCTTAGGCAATAAAGTATTTGACTGAATTAACAGGGCTTCCCTCGTGGCTCAGATGGTAAAGAATCCATCTGCAATGCAGGAGTCCTGGGGTTGATCCCTGGGTTGGGAAGATCCCTTGGAGAAAGGAATGGCATCCCACTCCAGTATTCTTGCCCGGAGAATTCCATGGACAGAGGAGCCTGGTGGGCTACAGTCCATGGGTTTGCAAAGAATCGGACACGTGTGAGTGACTAACACGTGACAGAAAAGGTCAAGGGAAAGATTTTAGGAACAGCTGGATCCAGGTGTTCAAATGAAGCCCTCAGAAGCCCTGCCCTTTATTCTCTTAGGCTTTAATCCCAGGCAGGTTCCTGCCAGATGGCCATGAAGTTGGTCACAAGCAACTCCAGAGCTTCAAGCTTATATCATATCTGCCTAATAATCCCAACATGAAGAGAGCATATCTTGGTCAATACTCTGTGGTAGTTCTGAGATTTCATTTTATTGGCCCAACTTGAGTCACATGCCTTTGTTGTTGTTCAGTCGCTCACTGACTCTTGTCCATCTGACAAGTTATATTTTACTCTTTGTGACCCCATGGACTGCCGGGCTTCTCTGTCCATCACTGTCTCCTGGAGTTTGTTCAAGCAAACGCCACTGAGTCAGTTTTTCCATCAAACCATCTTATTCTCTGTCACCCCCTTCTCCTCTTGCCCTCAATCTTTCCAGCATCAGGGTCTTTATCAGCGATTCAGCTCCTCGCATCAGGTGGCCAAAGCTTCAGCATCAGTCCTTCCAGTGAATATTCAGGGTTGATTTCCTTTAGGAGGGACTGGTTTGATTTCCTTACCTCCCAAAGGACTCTTAAGAGTCTTCTCTAGCAACATGGTTCAAAAGCATCAATCCTTCATCACATGCCTTTCCCATAGTTATTGTTGTGAGGGATTGTGGTGGGATCTGATTGGCCAACTCGGGTCACCCCAAGAGCTAGAACCTGTATTTTTGAGTTTTTTTGTTTTTGTTTAGGTTGCTAAGTTGTGTCTGACTCTTTTGTGACCCCATGATCACAGGCTTCTCTGTCCGTGGGATTTCCCAGGGAAAATTACTGGAGTGGGTTGCCATTTCCTTCTCTAGGGTATCTTCATGACCTAGGGAGAGAAATCAAGTCTCCTGCATTGACAGGCAGATTCTTTACTGCTGGGCCACCAGGGAAGCCAATTCCACAAGAAAGATACAGTCATAAACTGAGGTTGGTTAGTTCTTTACAGGATGATTGGAGTTCTAGTATCTTCAGGGAAGAAAGCTGTGGTCTGAAATTCTAGTCTCTGGGGCAAAGTGAAAATTAGGATCTGAGTCAGGAGATGAATTGTAAATCTTAGAACAACTTTGCAGGATACATGTGAGAGCTTATCTTATTTAGCACTGTATCCCTAGGACCTTCCTCTGTACCTGGCAGATGATAGGCGTTCCTTAAATATTTGTAAATTAATGACTAAAAGTATACCATAACAACAACTACTACTTCTACTAATATGATGAAAAGAACAGTCATGTATAAATAATAAACTAAGGCAGGTATTCAAAAGAAGCAACCAACTGCTATATAACAATTGATGAATATGTATCAAGTGATTTCAATGTGCCAAATACTGTGCTAAGCTCTTAATTTATAGTGTCTCATTTAACCCTTACCACAATCCTGTAACAATAAGGCTTTCCTTATCTCAACTTTACAAATGAAGTTCAAAGAGATTATATATTCAAGGTCATTGGACTAGTTAATCTAGACTGTAACAAACAACCCCCAAACATCAGGGTGCAGACAGATGAGTTTTTGCTCAAGTCTGGTGTGGCTGGGTAGATCAGGTTCTCCTACATAGAGTCCAGGCATCAAGGTTGCTCCCACTGTGGAGCTATTTCTCTTTTCCAAGGCCAAGTTCTGCTTTACATCATCCAGTAGATGAGGAAAGAGAGGACATGGGGAAAGTTCACTGGCTCTTAACCAGCATGATGCCTAGGGTGCACCTCCTTGCTGCTCACATTCCACTGATAGAGTCAGTCAGGAGGCCCCACCGAGATCCAAGGAGAGCTGGGAATACGGTCTCTCTGTGGGTCAAGGACATGGCAGGGTGTGTATTGTTGCCGCAGCAGTCATGTGTTCACCAACACTTATGACACCCTTCTTAAACCATCCCTCTTTCCAACCTCTTTAATCCTTAGATTTGTTCTTAATCTCACACACAGTCACACACAAGTCACAACCACACCACACTCATGCAAACACACTCAAGCATTTTCGCTTGTCTTTTCACCTGGGCATTATTCAAACAATAATACCAGAGCATTACCTTTGGACCAAAGGTCTTATTACACAAGCTCAGCATTCCCGTGGGGGCTGGAGGCAAAGTGTGATGACCTTGGCTCTTCATCTCAATCAAATTCCACCTGCAGAAGTTCCCTCTGTTGTGGCAACCCCAAAACAGAAATAATCTGATGATCTGATTCTAAGGAGATTCAGGGATGTTAGCTGACTGAATAAGAAATACGCCTTCTAAAATCATCCTTCTCTCTGATCTCTTTGATCATTAGATTTGTTCTTAAGTTCACACACAGACATTCTGTGATTTCCTTTTCTTTTTGGCAGGTTAATTAAACCTGTCTTTAATTTTTTCATTTTCTAATTCTGTCTGAGCACTGGGAAAAAGATCTGAGTCTCTCATCCCTGGTGGCATTTGTTGTGGAATATTTCAGACGCTTGGAAGCATAAACCACTCCCTCACTGAATGTGAGTTTCACGGCGCTGGTCCTTTTAGGTTGTCAGGACTCATAGCTCACTGCTTTAGTAACTCTAACTTGGAGGGGAGGGTCACTTACCAAAAAAATTGAACAATAAAAATCTCAGGAAATTTGATATTTAAGCATTTGAAGTAATTGATGTTGAAGAAAAAGTATGATAGACTAGAATTATATCCACACTATCTACTGCCCAATAGTTGGGACGTCCACACAACCCTAATCTAAAATGATGGGAGTTCATTACAGATACAATCAGACATAATAGTCTTCATTCCATAAATCAAATCCCATGTGCTCGGAAAAATCTCCCTTGTCTTTGTGTCCCTACGCTCCTAAAGCAGAAGGGAGATCTGATTTTTTTTTTTTCATATTTGACAATTTCTAGGGCATTGTGTCCTAGAATTTCCACATTAAATATACTACTTAGAAAATTATTAAAAATAGATAGCTGGAAGTAAAAATCTGAGAAGTGATGCCCTTAGATGATGAAAAGAAAAAATGTTAAGAAAAGGAAGAAAATTGCTTTATATTTATGGCTGTAATAGGCTGTTGGAAGAACTCTTTCCCAGCTCAAATACATACTGCAGCTTTCCACAATTGCTCTCAAATGTGGTTGGTTAGCACATACCGTGATGCTTGTCTAATCTCGACATGAACCTCAGATAATGGAGAGAAAACAAAACACAGACCAAAACAAAACAACCAAAGCATGGAATCTGAGCCAAAGCCAAATAGGCTTTGATTCACTTAAAGTTTCCAGCCTCAAATATCCCCTCTACACCTTGACCTCATTCTGCCTTCTTCTATCCCTTCTTGCTCCAGTCTGAAGGTTTTCCAGCCGCAAGTGATAGACAAGAAGCCCTCTTTGATTTCACATCCTTTTTATGCTACCTCCTCAGTGTATTTTTCTCTCTCCCACCTTTCATTCTGGGAGCACCAGTGGTTTTTTGCATGCATGCCCGTGGTGCTTGGCTCACCTCTGCAGAAGAGTTATCGCTCCCCACTGTCTCTGCCTGGTGGGCTCCTCCTTTCTTTTGTTGAGAGGTGATCTCAAAGCAAGGGACTGAGTTTTATCCACAACTGCAACCCAGAACCTTGTATAATAATTATACATACTAATAGAGTACATACACAATGATTCCAGACTGGACTGAATTTACTTCGTCATCTATTACTCAGCTGATATTTAAAAGAGGCTATAAATAAGTCTATCTTCAATGCTTAGTTCAAAGATTTTCAAAATGTGAATTGCAACTCAATATACATGATGAGATCATTTTACTAAGTTGCAAGTTGTGCTAAGAGAAAAAAGTAAAATAGAGAAATATAGAATAGAATAGAATGGTATAACTAGATTGAATAGAATAAAATGGCATAACTAGATGAGGCTATAGATTAGGGCAGCATAGGCTAGAAAATGTCAGCATGCACTTCATAGAGAAGGATAAGTATTATTTTTTTAAATATATGTTGTATTGATATATATATATATGTGACAGATATATATTGTGTCACATTGTAAACATAAGTGACAATATAAATACGCATGAATACACACTTGTGTGTGTAGAAAGGTAGGTATGTTCTGAGTCATAACCTAAAATGCTTGGAGGTCCCTGATTTAGATAATTTATGCTAAGCTTCTGGTAACAAAGAGAAGTAGATGATGACAGTGTATTTTTGTCAAGCTATTGTGACCATCAGGAAGTTCAGAGTCAAACTTTAAACACTAGTAAGGCAAGTTAATTAGCCCCCATGGGCTGCTTATTTGTGTTCTATTTTTAACATTGATCTTGACTTTCTATCCCAGTTTATATTTTCCTTGGATCAGAAACATACTTATGTTTAAAATTTGTTCAAAGCCACTCTAATAGAAGCTGTGGTTTTCGATTTCCTGTTTTCTACTGCAAGCATGTTAGTTTAATACAGGGGAGACATTGGTCCCTCATTCTCAGTCCATATTGGTCAGATTTGGAGGACTCTGTCTCTCCCAAGACCTAAGAGTCCATAATCCATCAGTGGCCAGTCCTCACCCTCTATTCCTTGTCCACGGTGACGCCATAGCTCAGGTCAAGCCAAGTCCCTCCGGTTGATCCAATGAGAGCTCACTCTGGAATCTGGGCTGAAATCTGGGAGACTTTCTTCACAAGACAGTAAGACTGGAGTCCCAGCAGGCCATATGATGGAGAGAGCCCATCTGAGGACAGCATTACGGAAAGAAACACAGACCTAAGAAATAGAGTGAATTCATACAATTCAGGCAACCCCACAACCAGCCACAGCCAGATCCAGGCATCGTTTCTTTTTCAAAATCAAGCCTGTCTGAGATGCTTTTGTTTGTTGCAGCTGAAATTAGGGAGTAGTCTGGCAAACACAGCCATGTTAAAATCTCTGTGACATGGGTGTTGTGGCACATGTGTATGGTTCTTCTCAACTGTTCATGTCTCCTCCCTTTGAGAGAGTAGTACCTCTCCACCCCTTGACATTTGATGTGTCCATTTGTGCTCTGCTTCACCATGCCTTGGACTTCAGGGTTGGTCATAATGACAGGGACAGAGTAAAGGGAAAAGTAGGTGATTAAATAGTTAACCCCACCAGGGGATTTTAACTAGAAAATATATAGGAGACTCCTGTAAGTTCATGATTTCTCAAGAAAGCAGGTTTGCTTAGCAACAAAACCACACAACAGGAGCATGAGACATACCCCCAAATAGTAATACAGTGGTGGCCTAAGACTCACATTATACCTAGTGAGCTTAGTAATTTAATGCCCCCTAGGACATGCTCTCTGTATACATATATAGAAAACAATAATTTGTGAACCTAGCTTGACCATTGTGTTGTTATTTTAGTCACTAAACTGTGTCTGACTCTTGCAACCCCATGGACTGTAGCCCACAAGTCTCCTCTGTCCATGGGATTTCCGAGGGAAGAATTCTGGAGTGGTTTGCCATTTCCTACTCCAGGGGATCTTCACAACCCAGGAATCCAACTCATGTCTCCTACATTGGCAGGCAGATTCTTTTCCACTGAAGCACCTGGGAAGCCCAGCTTGCCCATATAGGGGCAAGAAAACTCCCCTGCCCAACCTGGAGGAGGAACTGATGATGGAAGCATGACATCTACTCCAGAAACAAAAGAAGGTCTTCCTCCCTCCCCACGTTTCCTTTGATTATAAAACTGTAGCCGTAAACCCTCAAGACACAACATTCTCTTGCCTACCTGCTTGTAAGCCTCGCAAGCATCCTATTCTAACAAATCCCTTCTTATCTATCATCTTTGCTTCTCGCTGACATCTTTCTGAGCTGAGACATAAAGGACTATGGTACTGGAGCTCTTCAGAGCCCTCAGAAAACCACACAAGGGTTTCAGTATGCCTTGCTTTGGCCAAGGGAAGGTGAGAAGTGGCCAGACGTCAGCACCAAGCCAGAGCTTTACAAGTTCTTATAGGAACTTTCCATCTGCCACAAGAAAGGCAGGTCTCAGATGCTCCCTCAGCCTGGGTGGTCCTGCGATGTGAAGACACATGGAACAGAGCCACAGCCCACCCCAGCCAACCACCTACAGCCTAAGCAAGAAACAAAAGCGTGTTGTTGTGGAATCGGGGCTTCTTTGCTTTCAGAGCCATAAATAGTTGACTTATTCTGTCTTCATCACTGCATTCACCCCTGTAAGTCATTTTCCAATGTAACATTGTGAGTGGAAACACACATGCACACACACACACTCACGTACACATCCAACTCCCCTCGAGTTCTTCTCCACTGACATTTTCCCGGATGCTTAACAAGTAGACCTAAAATAGAAAAAAAGAAATGTTTCAAAACCCTCCATGCGGATTCCAGAATGACAGAATGGACAGAAGAAAACGCTGTTCAGTAAACCAGATGAAACAATGCAGCCTGGAAGACTGGCTTCAGGAAACAGGAAGAGCGGACACCAGTGGCTGCCATGGTTAGCCTGCAGCATGCAGATCTAGGCCATAGAAGGACACTGGGCAATAGAGAGATGGGGTCTAAGAGGTGTGCTCAATCTTTTCTTTTAAATTGGGATATAACTGCTTTACAAAATTGTGGTCATTTCTGTTGTACAGCGTTGTGAATCAGGTGTATGTACACACACATCCCCTCCCTCTTGTACTTCCCTCCCACCTCCACCCCCTCATCCCACCCCTCTAGGTCATCACAGAGCCTTGGGTTGAGCTCTCTGTGTTATACAGCAACTCCCCACTAGCTCTCTATTTTAGATAGAGTAAAACTTTATTTAGGGGGGCTCCAAAATCACTGCAGATGGTGATTGCAGCCATGAAATTAAAAGACGCTTACTCCTTGGAAGGAAAGTTATGACCAACCTAGATAGCATATTAAAAAGCAGAGACATTGCTTTGCCAACAAAGGTCCGTCTAGTCAAGGCTATGGTTTTTCCAGTAGTCATGTATGGATGTGAGATTTGGACTATAAAGAAAGTTGAGCACCAAAGAACTGATGCTTTTGAACTGTGGTGTTGGAGAAGAATCTTGAGAGTCCCTGGGACTGCAAGGAGATCCAACCAGTCCATTCTAAAGGAGATAAGTCCTGAATGTTCATTGGAAAGACTGATGCTGAAGCTGAAACTCCAATGTTTGGCCACCTGATAAGAAGAGCTGACTTGTCTGAAAAGACCCTGATGCTTGGAAAGATTGAAGGCAGGAGGAGAGGGGGACGACAGAGGATGGGATGGCTGGATGGTGTCACCGACTGAATGGAGATGAGTTTGAATAAACTCTGGGAGTTGGTGATGGACAGGGAGGCCTGGTATGCCGTGGTCCATGGAGTCGAGAAGAGTCGGACATGACTGACTGAACTGAATTGAACTGAATGTATATATTTCAATGCTACTCTCTGACTTTGTCCCACCCTCTCCTTCCTGCACTGTGTCCACAAGTCCATTCTCTAGTCCGTTCTTTACATTTGCATCTTCATTCTTGCCCGGCAACTCTTTGATCACTGCAGAAACAGAAGGGTTCTGGCTGTCTTTGATGGGAATAAACTGAATGCGTGAACTCAGCTGCTCTGTTGTAGATGCTGCAAATATGTTGGCAACCAAGACACCAGATTCCCACTCCCATGACTGAAAGGAGGTAGAGCCCTAGAACAGACAAGAAATAAATAAATACATTAGATGATTTCAGAATGTCCTTTGAGCTGTGACGACAGAAGCTGAAGTGGTAGAGGATGTGGTAGTGAGCTGTGCGATGTACTTGCTCAGTCATGTCTGATTCTTTGTGGCCTCATGAACTATAGACCTTCAGGCTCCTCTCTCCATAGGATTGCCCAGGTAAGAACACTGGAGCAGGTTGCCATTTCCTTCTCCAGGGGATCTTTCCGACCCAGAGATCAAACCCATGTCTCCTGTATTGGTTGGTGGGTTCTTTACCAGCTGAGCCACCGGGGATGCCTGGCAGTGATCAGTGGGGAGTGCCTATTTACAGGAGTTCTTCCGTTTAAGGAAGTTTGGAGCTGAATGATGAGGAGGCAAGAGATGATGAGGGGGTGAGGGGAGAGTGTGCAGACTCTGTGGCAGAGAACACTAGCTGTTACCAATATCTGAGTTTTTCTCTTTTCTGGGCACATCACTGGACTGTCTCCAGTCCCCTGAGGTGGGGCAGGGCCACAGCCGAGTCTTAGCCAATGGCATATAGGTGGAAGTGATTCACCATTTCCAGGCCTGGCTGTTAGACCCTTCCCAGTGCTCCTCCCTGTTCCCCTTGGGTCACCAGCTTATGTAGCTCGCTGGAGTCATGATAGTTGCCTAAGTCACGCTGACAGATGGCAGAGCCTCTGTCAGCAGTTCAGTATCTGAAGGAGTGACACCCCCTGTGCACTGACTTCAGTTGAATAAGAAACAAACATTGTGTTGAGTCATTCAGCTCTTGAGAGATGCTTTTTAGAGTTAAGTCATATCCTGCTCTTTGCGACCTCATGGACTGTAGCCTGCCATGCTGCTTTGCTCACGGTATTCTCCAGGCAAGAATACTAGAATAGGTAGCCATTCCTTTCTCCAGGGGACCTTCCCAACCCAGGAATCAAACCCAGGTCTCCTGTATCACAGGCAGATTCTTTACCATCTGAATCATCAGGTTAGAGTGGCTATTGATAATTATTCTAGCTCACAATTCTCTGAGGCAGGAAAGAACTTTCCATGGTATTTGAACAGAAAGTCTGTGAGGTCCCTAAAAAACCTAGCCTACTCTTATGAGGAGGGCAAGGGACGTGTCCTGGGTACCCTGCTTCTTGACTCATTTCACTGCAAACCTGCCATAAACTTCATTCTAGGATGAGATACAACAGTCAAAAAACCCATTTGTTGGATAAACAAACTGAGTCCCAGAAAAAATATCTGGGTTTCCAATTTATTTTAAAACCTTGAGAAATTTAGCATTATACCCACATTGCTAGAGCAAGTGAGTGGTTGGTTGTTTGTCTCACTTCACCAAAGATTTATTGGCAGGTTCCCTGTATTATATTCTTCTGACCCCTTTCATACTTTATCCTTTGTACTTAGTTAAAAAACACGTATGCAGCACTTACTATGTGCCAAGCACTATTCTATGAGTTTTGCAAATATTAACTCATATAATTACCTTAACAACCCCGTGAAAGGGTTGCTATTATTACACCCGTTTGACAGAGGAGGAAACTGAGGTGGTTTAGAGATTTGCCAAAGGTCACACAGTTAGCAGAGATTGGAACCCAGATGTTTTGATCTCCTCACTTCTGCTTTTCATCACTACACTATGAGGCTTTTGTTGCTTTGTTGGTCTCTTTATTTGTGTTTGTAGCCCTTTAATAAATGTTAGATTATTTTACATGAATGGAATGGAGCTGTCATCCAGCCTTTGTTATTTCCCCTCCAAATTTCTACCTATCATCTGGCTAATTATTTTAAATTCCTTCCCACCCCTGTCTAGGCTGCTTCCTGGGTGAGAAAGTGGCTTACATGATGTCCACTGAGCTCCTTGCCTAAGTAATGTTAGGAAAAGCTTGCAAATTATTCCAAACATAAGTCAGAAAGCCTTGCAAGAGGTTGTTCGTGGGAGGGAACCTCACCAACACACACGGGTGAGAAAGTGCTCCGTGTGTCAAATCCAATGAATTTCTCTCCACCCTTTCACTTTCAGAGCTCTCAGAGTCCCGGTGTCTTGAAGAGCTGTCATTTTCTTTTCTCCCAATTCCTCAGCCTCTGCCTACAGTGTCATTCACAGTGACTGCTGCTTCTTTGAAGCCCTCCAGGGAAATGTCCTGTGAGAAGTAAGTTTTTGCTGTTTTTTCCCCTAGAACCAAAATATTTAGGTTCTTCAGAGAATGGCCTTCCCTGGAATACACAGCATCCTATGGAAAGATTTTTTCTCAATCTGGTGCTCCAAGCTTCACAGGAAAAATGTCAGGAGAACTGAACTGAGAACTTACCTTAATCAGTTTCCCACTCAGTACAGAAAGTGCCACCATCACACCCATAACAAAGAAGCACTCTGCTACCACTGAAATGAGCTTAAATGACAAGGAGCTCATTACTTTCCCATATCTAGACAACTTATAGAAACTAGGAGCCAACTCCTTACATTGAGCCAAATCTTGTCTTTTTGTAACTCGAATCCACTGGTCTTGCCTTGACCCTTGGCCCACATGTAATTAAGCAGCCCAATTCTCTCGCTCTCTTTTATTCCTATTCCTATTTCTCCTCCTTCTCTTCCACCTCATCCCATCATCTACCACACACTGGCCGTGTCAGGCACTGTCCTAAGATATTGCCTGCATTGCCTCATTTGGAATCTCATGGCAGCAATATGAGGTTGATGCGAAGAGAATTGCCCCTCTGTAAATGAGGAAAGTAAGGCTCAAAGAGGTTAAGTAAGTTATTGAGGGGCTGACTTCTCCAGGATCACCCACTGGTAAGTGGAAAAGCCACTCTATTACCGAGCGCTAGCAGGCTGGCTGACCACTATGTTAATGCTGAACTGGCAACGTACTGCAGTATTCTTTCTGAGAAATCCCATGGACAGAGGAGCTTGATGGGCTACAGGCCATAGGATTTCAAAGAGTCAGACATGACTGAAGCAACTAACATGCACACACACAACTGGATTTAATGATGGCTTCTGACCAGGGACTCAAAGGATGCTCAGATATAAACATGATTTTCCCTCTAGTTTCTCCATTAAGTCACTAAGAAAGTGATGTGTAAATGTGATCAAAACAGCATTTTTTTTAGTACCTGCACAAGGGCCTGCCCCCACCACCCAATTCAGAGCTCTATTGAAAGAGGTCTTAGTTGGACCTCTCAGCTTATACTTAAAGCCTAATAAAAACCTTGATTCTCCAAACCCAACACCATGTCCTTTTGTATTAGTCAAGGTTCTCCAGAGAAACAAAATCAATATTGTTGTTGAGTTGCTCAGTCTTGTCCAAATCTTTGCGACCCTATGGACTGTAGCATGCCAAGCTTCCCTGTCCTTCACCATCTCCCAGAGCTTGCTCAAACCTCATGTCCATTGAGTTGATAATGACATCCAATCATCTTTTCATCTGTCGTCCCCTTCTTCTTTTGCCTTCAATCTTTCCCAGGATCAAGGTCTTTTCTAGTGAGTCAGCTCTTTGCATCAGGTGGTCAAAGTATTGGAGCTTCGGCTTCAGCATTAGTCCTTTCAGTGAATATTCAGAGTTGATTTCCTCTAGGATTGACTAGTTTGATCTTTTTTCAGTCCAAAGGACTCTTAACAGGACTAATAGGAGATTAATTATTATAGGAATTTGCTCACATGGTTACAAAGGCTAAGTCCCACAGTCTGCAGTCTGCAACTGGAAAACCTAGAAAGCCAGTGGTGTAATTGAATCTGAGTCCAAGAATTAGGGCATTGATGATGTAAGCCTCAGTCTGAGTCAGAAATCTTAAGAACCAGGAGCTCTAATGTTCAAGGTCAGGAGAAGATGAATGTCCCAGCTCAAACAAAGAGCAAATTCACCCTTCCTCTGCCTTCTTGTTCCATAGGGTTTTAAGGGATTGGATGTTGCCCAACTATATTGAGAATGCTGACCTTCTTACCTCATCTACTGATTCAAATGCTAATCTTTTCTGGAAGCACCCTTGCAGACACTCCCAGAAATAATGCTGCCAGCTATGTGGGTATCCCTTAGTCAAGCTGACACACCAAATTAACCATCATGCCCTTCTTCCCCTAAATCTAAATAATAAGACAATGGTCTCTAGTAAGACTCTCTGCTGTTTGTTCTGTAACTGTCCTTCTCAACCATTCTTCAGCTCTCCAAGCTACATCTGATACTCTCAAGAGGCTGAACCTACACACTGCATCACCCAGACTCTCTTCCAGTTCAGCTACTGAAAGGCTTGGAGAAGGAAATGGCAACCCACTCCAGTATTCTTGCCTAGAGAATCCTGTGGACAGAGGAGCCTGGTGGGCTGCCGTCTATGGGGTCGCACAGAGTCGGACATGACTGAAGTGATTTAGCATGCATGCAAGCCTTGGAGAAGGAGACGGCAACCCACTCCAGTATTCCTGCCCTGGAGAATCCCAGGGACAGAGGAGCCTGGTGGGCTGCCCTCTATGGGGTCTCACAGAGTCAGACGTGACTGAGGTGACTTAGCAGTAGCAGCAGCAGTGAAAGGCACTTGCAGGAACTCCAGCATGTTCCTTGAGAACATACACAAGTATGTTTCACACATAGCTTCTGTCTGAAAGACATGGCCATGTCACTGAAGCAGCCATAATTCTACTTGTCGATTCATTGATATTGAGTCAGAAGCAGAGAATTACAGGGTTTCAGTGGGGCCCTTGATCTTAATTTATGTATACCTAAGGAATGGGGAGAAGAAGGAAGAGCCTGTATATACAGGCAGTACCTATTATGACTCAGTGAGTCCACTTACTAGCAAAAACAGATAGACCAGAATAGCAACTTCTATTGATTTGAGCAGGGGTATGGAACAAGAAGAAGGTGTGTAGAGACAAGCAAGTCAAGAGGAGAAAATTCTAAAAACCCCCCTCCCCTTACATGTTACATTTTCTCCATGATAATTCTTTGAACCATAAAATATATGCCAAGTCAAACTCATTGGTTGATTGCTGATTGAATGACTGCTTGATTGATAGATATAATCCAATACCTTCTATTGCTCTTCATTTGATATCGATTCTAGTTGCCTCACTGCTTTTTCTTTACATGCTCCAAATCGCTATGGAGGACTAGTCGCAGAACAAGAGTATGATGCCAGCTCAGATGGGGCAAGGGACAAGGGCAGGGGAAGCTCTCCTTTCTCATTCTGAGCTTAATCTGCCTATGTCTGTAGCAGTTTGCCTTGTCAAAGCATCACTAATGATTCAGAGCATGTTTGGGGTGCAAAGAATCTCCAGGTTCTTTTTTTTAATTGGAGAATAATTGCTTCACAATGTTGTGCTGATTTCCACTGTACAACACTGTTTGTGGCAGCACTGTTTACAATAGCCAGGACATGGAATCAGTCTAGATGTCTCTCAAAAGCAGAATGGATAAAGAAGTTGTGGTACATATACACAATGGAATATTACTCAGCCATAAAAAAGAATTAATTCCAATCCACTGTAGTGAGGTGGATGAACATAGAATCTATTATAAAGAGTGAAGTAAGTCGGAAAAAGAAAAACAAATAATGTATATTAGTGCATAAATATGGAATCCAGGTTTCTGAGATGTGAATAACACCTAAACCATGTTTCCTAACAGTACTACAATTGTTTTGTTGTTTAGTTGCTCATTCATGTCTGACTCTTTAGCAGTCCCACAAACTGAAAATCCTCTGGCCATTGGATTTTCCAGGCAAGAATACTGGAGTAGGTTGCCATTTCTTTCTCCAGAGGATCTTCCTGACTCAGGGATCCAACCCATATCTCCGGCAAGTCTCCTGCATTGCAAGTGGATTCATTATCACTGAGCCATCAGGGAAGTCCATATGTAAATTATACATGGAGTAGAAAGCATGAACTGTACTTGCATTGGCCAGTTGCTTCTTCTCAATCATCTTTCTTGTTTGGATCCAAAGTGGGAGAAATCCCTTTAGTTTACACTCCTGTTTGAAGGGGAAGAACTGCTTACCATGTGTCTGACACCATGCTAAGTGCTTTGCATTTATTATTTAATAGAATATGCACAACAACCTTATCAGCTGAACACATATTATCCTCCTTTACATGCACAGCACTCACACACGACTCAGTTTTGAAGGTGATTAGAACAAGTCAAGATCAGAGACACAAATTGTCCAAGGTTAGAAGTGGTGGACCTACCATCCAGACCCAGACTGGCTAACTCTTGAGAAGAAGCTTTCAATAGCTCAGCCATACTGCCTTTCATGAAAATAGAATTTGGGATCCAGATAAACATTCTCCTGTGCCAGCTCAGTCCAGGCCAGAAAGGGGATCCGTGTCCCTTGGTCTTCTCATATCAGCCAGCCAGGAGCCCTCAACCTTGAAATCCCTCTAAGCAAGTTCTGAGCCTGCGTTTCTCCAATTTGCAAAGAGTTGCATTTGGCATCCAGGAAATGATCTGAAGCTGTGCCATTGCTGGTTTCATTTCCATAGCCTCTTCGCGAATTTTGAGAAATAGCTGATATTTTATCCAAGCTTTACCCTCTAATCCCCTGGAGATGAGGACGTAAGCCAGATGAAGCTCTGTTTCCAGGCGAGATTTTCACCTTCTATCTCAGTGGTTCTTGGATATGACCACCCAACCCACACTCATTAGTTATAGAGACCCTGGGGGATTCATCCACCCATGCAAATTCTGCCAGGGCAGAGAAGAGAGAGGCCTTGCATAAACAGCCAAACATAGGAAAATGTTTCATTCATTGTGTATTGCTCCATTGATGTGCGTTGCCATGGTGACCTCTGATTATTTTTGAACCAGGAGAATTAATCCTATTGAATTTTCCTCTCCTAATAACTTAAGAAATTAATTTTCCATATTATAAAATTCAAATGCACAATCTCATGAACCAAGGTTTAGCAAGTTAAACTAATCCATCCAAATGCATTCTGGGCTCAGAAACTCTGTTTTCCAGATGGGAAAGGGCAGGTCCTGGCCACAGATGGGCGTATGCGACTGACTGCACTCTTGCTCTGATAGCTGGTGCTTTAATTACAAAATGCTGAATCTTCCAGGAAGGGCAAGGCATGCTGAGACACACAGAGCTCTCTTTCTTCTGCTTATATTGATAGCTTTTCAAAACTTTCCTGGTTAACCAGAGTATACCTCAACTCTCCTTTTCTTCACTCTAAGCTCATTCTTGTCCTAGTTTTTGAAACAAGAGCCAGAGACCTCTGAATGAATGAGTCTCAACATTAAGTTTACCTAACTGGACTCTAGAATTGAGTGACTCAGGGAACCTTTTGTGCTGCTTCCATAATGTCCTTTATGAACAATTTTGGCCCCAGGCAACCCAGTTGCCTCCTAATAACAGAACAGTCATGTTAGTCCTACATTGTCCCCCTAAACCCATCCATTTTAGCTCAGATTATAGGATTCATTTTTTCTGCCTTGGTTTCTGCCTCACTGTCTACTTTTCCCTTCCATGGTGAATTTCACCATCAAGATAATTAGATACCTCTTGCCTTAAACTATTTCCTATTTACTATCCCAACTTCAGGATAAGAAAAACGCCATGAGAAGATTTTTTATAGGCTCTAAACCAACTGTTTGGGGCTTCCCATGTGGTGTAGTGGTAAACAATCCACCTGCTAATGCAAGAGATGCAGGAGATGTGAGTTTGATCCCTTGTTCGGGAAGATCTCCTGGAGGAGGAAATGGCAACCCATTCCAGTATCCTTGGCTGGAGAATCCCATGGACAAAGGAGCCTGGCGGACTACAGTCCATGGGGCACAGAGAGTTGGACAGGACTAAGCGACTGTGCACACACAGCACACTCAGCTGTTTCCTGGTCTGTCTGCTTCCTTTCAGCTCCTTCACTGCTGCGTACCTTGTCATTGTTCCAGGGTGATGATGGAGGTTCTTGGACCCTTGGGACACAACGTGTCACAAATCTGGAAGAAAATCCAGACTCAGCCTTTGCAAATGAACCTTCTCCGCCAGATCTTATTCTGTGAAATTATGTAGGTTTTTACCAGGCTCTAGATTTAGCCTCTTCCCACCTGTCTCATTGCCATAACTATCATTATCTTCCCAACAGAAGAGTAATATCTAAACAAAACTCCCCTTGTTGGCAGTTTCGGTCTTGTTCTTTTGGTTTAAAAGAGCAGTGATACTTCAATACTGCTAATGAAAGTGTTGTGTTTAATGGCAAGATTGCTCGGAGGAGGGTGGGGCTCATGGAATCATGATAGAAACCAAAACAGATCAAGATTTGCAGAAAAAGGAGGTGCTAAGATTGAAGCATCTCAGCCTCCCATGCTGACAATTTCTCTACACTTATTGGTTCCCTCTTTAGTCACTTATGAAGTGAATCTCCCTTTCAACTTTGCCTCATATTTGGTCCTTAAGCGGCCACCAAGGCAGATGGGCACTTTTGCTTATGTTGACGCTGTAACAACTTTAAAACATTTTTGATTATATTAAAGTTTATTTACAATATTGTGTTAGCTTCTGTTGTACAGCAAAGTGAATCAGTTATACATATACCCACTCTTTTTTTAAGCTTATCTCCCTATACAGGTCTTTACAGAGCATTGAGTAGAATTCCTTGTGTTATACTGTAGGATATATATATTATATAGTAGTGTATATATAAACACTACATCAGGGTTTCTCTGATGGCTCAGACAGTAAAGAATCTGCCTGCAATGTAGGAGACCCAGGTTTGATCCCTGGGTCAGGAAGATCCCGTGAAGAAGGTAATGGCGACCCAATCCAGTATTCTTGCCTGGAGAATTCCATGGACAGAGGAGCCTGGTGGATGTATATATTTCAATTCCAGTCTCACAATCTATCCTTCCCTCACCTAGCCCCTTGATTACCATAAGGTTGTTTTCTACATATATAAAAATATTTCAGTTTTATAGATAAGTTCATTTGTACCCCCCTTTTTTAGATTCCACTTATAAGAGATATCCTTTGATATTTGTCTTTCTCCATCTGACTTACTTCACTTGGTATAATATCTTTAAGTCCTACACTATTGCTGGAAATGAAATTGGTGCAGCCACTATGGAAAACAGTATGGAGGCTCCTTAAAAAACTAAAAATACAGCACTATTTGCAATATTTAGAGCATAGAAACAGCCTAGATGTCCATCAACAGATAAATGGATAGAGAAGAAGTGGTACATGTATACAACAACGGAATATTACTCAGCCATGAAAAAGTCAGTTCTAATGAGGTGGATAAAACTTGAGTTTGTTATACAGAATGAAGTAAGTCAGAAGGAGAAAAACAAATATCATATATTAACACATATATGTGGAATCTAGAAAAATGATATTGATGAACCTATTCCCAGGGAAGGAATGGAGACATAGATGTAGAGAACGAACCTGTGGACACAGTGAAGGAAGGAGAGAGTGGGACAAATGGAGAAAGCAGCATCAAATATATACACTATCATGAGTAAAACAGATAGTTGGTGAGAAGATGCTGTATAACACAGGGAGCTCAGTTCACGCTCTGTGATGACACAGAGAGATGGAGTGTGGGAAGGGGAGGGAGGGATGTGATATATATATATCATGTGATATATATATATATATATATATATCATGGCTGAATTGCATTGTTGTATGGCAGAAGCCAACACAACATTGTAAAGTTGCTTTCCTATAATTAAAAAAAAACAAAACCCCCAAACTAAAAAGAGAGTTACCAAATGATCCAGAAATTCCACTCCTAGGCATATGCCTAGAGAAAACATGGTTTGAAAGGATACCTGCACCTCAGTGTTCACTGAAACACTAGGGCTTCCCTTGTGGCTCAGATGGTGAAGAATCTGCCTGCAGTGCAGCAGACCTGGGTTCAATCCCTGGGTTGAGAAGGAGACCTGGAGAGGGAATGGCTGCCCACTCCAGTATTCTGGCCTAGAGAATTCCATAGACAGAGGAGCCTGGCAGACTACAGTCCATGGGGTTGCAGAGTCGGGCACGACTGAGAGATTTTCACATGCAAACATGGAAACAACGATGTCCATCAACAGAGGAATCCATAAAAATATTTTAACTTAATTCTGAAATCTATCCCAGAAGATGTGGACAAAGTAGACAATGGCTATTGAGGACAGTAACTTGCTTGTTTTACTTCCCATTCTAAACCTGCAGGGATGTAGTTCAAGTTGGACACAGACCAAGGAAAGAAGAGGAACAATCAAGCCCAAGGTCTTGATAGATTACACATCCTAAGAAGCATAGGGGCTGAAGGACAAAATCTGAATCCAAAATCAAGTAATAGGAAATATTAGAGCAAGAAGTTTTGTGAGAATAACCCTGATACGATCTGTCTGATTACTGCTGTCCTAGAAAATGACGCAGGAACTGGAGGACTCAGCTTTGAAGGCTCAGCTCCTCACATGACCAACACTGGGATTCAAGTGTTGGGCTTCAGACATTTTCAAGTTACAATTTCCTAGAGACTCTCTTTGTTTCTCGTAAGTTCTCAGAGACCCTGACTTCTGAATCATATAGTTTCTAATTGATCCTAACCAAGGTTCTTGGCCTTCCTCAATCAATAGAAATTGACAAGAGGCCAGACAAGAAATTCAGGCAAGGCTTTACTGGGGCTCCCATACTGGCAGGAGGGCACAAAAGCAAATAATAGTCTCCCTAGCTCACTCCCCAAGGTGGGGAGAGCTGGTCCCTTATATAGGATGAGGGTGAGGGTGAGTCCAGGGGCTAGGCTGGTTTAGGCAGAGGTGACTTTGTGGTGTTGACTGCAGAGGGTATGCATAGTACCTTGCGTTTGCTCCCAGTACCCAGTTTCTTTTTTCTTATCTTTTCAGATGTGGAAGTTGGGTTTTTCTTAGCCTTTTTGTATCTTTTTGCCCATAATTTACCCCGACTGTTCATGCATGCAGTTATCTTTAGTCCCTTATAGTTTCTTTGTACTGTGTTACCAAAGGAGAAGTTTGTCCAGTTGCAAATGTTGCAGCATTTTCAGCAAGGGGTCCCGGTCCCACCAGCCTGTCTCATAATCAGTGTGTTTACTTAGGTGAGCCAGGCTCGCCATCAGCCTGCTAGGCTATCCTCTATGATGTCCAGATGTTGTGAATATGTTCTTAAGCCACCTCTTTTCCAGTAACTCTTAGCTAGACACTGTGCTTCAGGTGAAAAAAATCATTCAAAAGGAGAAGGAGGAGGAAGGAGAGGAGCAGGAAGAGGAGTAGGAAGTGGCTAAGAAAGCATTTGGATTCACCATGCCACAAACATTGCACTAGTTTCATGGAGTGAGAGAAGCAAACGAGAATAACTTTGGCCTCAATCCAGCGTGGGAGATTTAGTACCAGTTGGGATCAGTGGTTTGCTGAAGAGGTGGGTGGACAGGGAGGAGGAAGTAACTTCCTGGGAGATTCTAAGAAAGCTTAACTGAAGAGGTGACATTTGAACTGTCACTTAAAAGATGAAAAAAAAAAATGCATCCATTAGAGAAGGCAGGAAAGACATTCTAGGTTAAAAACAACAATGACAACTTATGAAGAAGTGTGGCTTTGTAACAGAACATGACCCATATTAAGCGGGACCATTTTATCTGGAAGTGGTGGAAAATCTAGTTCAGACTAGCTTCAATAACAACAGGACCCAATCCAAACAAAAAGGGATTCACTGATTCATGTAACTGATAATTGACACATTCAAGAATATATTAGGTTCAGGAAGGACTGAATACAAGTGCCCAAACAATATCATCAAAAACCTCTGCCCCTCTCCATCTGTCTCATGTTCATGGACACATTCATACACAAATTCAACACACAGAATTTCTAAAGTCTTTGCTCTTCACTTGTACATGCTCTGTTTTTTGCATTTTCCCCTGCCCTTCTTTCCCTACTATCTCTTCTAGTCTAAGGCTGACTTGCCTGTGCAAGGATTCGTGTGCCTATAAACATACACACATTCCCCACCCCCCTACACACACCCAACCCCACCTCCACCCTATCTCATACTGTGATCTTTTTCACAAACATCTTATGTTTGTCTCATAAACAATTCTCATGCACAGAGACTTTTCTCTCACTTTCTCTGTCCCTCTGACTCTTTCCTTCTCTCATATTATCTCTTCCCCACTCTCTTTTCCTCTGTTTTTTTTTTTTTTCTCCTTCCAAAGCTCTGTCTCTTCCCTAGTTCTCAACTCCCTATGGGGCATTTTGAAAGGGAAGGGATGATAATTTTATGTTTCTCTCTCCTTCTCTCTCTCTACCAAGATATATCCCTCTCCTCTCTCCTGCATTTACCTAGTTCAGTCCTGCTAGACCTTTCTCTGATAAATAACCAGCCGAGAGAAGGTATAATGAAGTCAGCACTGACCCACAGCCCTCATTGTATTCAGAAATTAAAATCAGCAATTGCTCAAACAAAGACTGTGGAAAAAAACATAGCCCTTCAGTCAGATAGGCTCACAAACAATTGTTTAAAGGGTAGAGGGAAACAAAAGTTTTAAAACTTACTCTCTATGTTGCAACCCCTCTTCTGATAGGCTCTGATTCTTTGCCACTGGGACTCAAGTTTGACTTTCTTAAGCACCCAAATTACCAGTCACGGTGGAGATGATGCTCATCCATTCTCACCAGTGGACTGGCCATTCTGTAGGTTTTCTATGTCCTCCCATTCTTCAAGCTAAAGCCTTAGTGGCCCTGGAAATGGATGTGTCCACAGCCAGATGTGTGCCTGGGTCAGATGATGTATGTTTCTACATGTCATTGTTACGATGTATTAATACAAGCCTCTGAGCCCTACCTATGTATTTTCACTGGGGTCTATGGTTGTAATCCATGTTGCGGGGACTGAGAGGCAGTGTTTCTGAGAGTGTCTGTGTGTGCTTCTTTGTCTGGGCTTTTGAATGAATCTGAATATTTGTGTCTGAACAACATTTATTTAACTTTCAATCCAGCTGGGGACATGTTACTTTGAAACTCAGTATAAAAAATAGGGAGATTGTTTCTTGTTTTGGGGCATCTATTCTTCCAGTGGTGGATAGTCAATGTAACAATAATTGGGTATGTTAGCCTCTTGGGAAAAAAAAAATCAAGAAATGCACTCATCGCATCTCATTTTCAGAGAACCAAGCTGTTAGCGCAGGAGAGAGTCATAAGCAGCGGGCAAGATTCATCTGGGCTTCCCAAGATACACTTTTAGACATTAGAAGGGCCACAAAATGAGACTGGATTAATTAGAGTGTGCCAAGGGAGCTGGAGTGGGCACAGGGAGAGAAGGGAAGGTGGGTTTCATGTTTGGATTCACCGGTTTCCTCTCTCAGGGTAGATACTCACCAGTCTCTGCCACTTGATGCCTTCCTTTGTCCTGTCCTTCAGCAAAAGCCCTTTTCTGTTTTCCAAACAGAGGATTAGAAGCAACGTTTTCAAGGTCACCCACAGCACAACAAGTCCCAAGCTTCCCTTTGAGGCTTGTTATGTAGAATCTGCTTGAAGTTCATGTTCCTCTGGGGGTCTCCTCCAAAGTGCTCGCCTGGCTGGGTCTGAGAGTATCCAGGTGTGAGTGCGTGCAGCACTCTGTGTGCTGGTACCCAATGTGTCTGAGATGATGTGCATGGAAAAGGACAGGGAGGATGCCTGTGGCATGTGTGTGTCTGTGTGACTTGGTGTGAAATTTGTCAGATGTGTGATTGGTCCTGTGAGACTGGCTTCATGTGGCCACTGGTCTCTAGTGTGAGTGCATCTGTGTGAGCCCAAATGACCCTATGGTGTGTCTGTATCCATAATCTGGGCCAAGCTCAGGACTACAAAGGAAAAGGCACATATGCAGCCATACACACAGAGGCACAAAGAGCTCTTCCCATAGACATAAGTCATTGCTGTCTCCCACCCCAACACACACTCCATACAAAGATTTACTCTGCTACAGAGTCACGTACAGAGAATTTGCATTCAGATATCCAGTCTACTCTATCATATGCAGTGATCCTCAACCCTCCAGAAAGCATCTGGAAATGGATGTAGGGGGACAGTTTTGATTATCCCATGACCTGTGGGTGCTACAATGCTCTGTGTGCCTGCTCAACTTATTTTACAGCCCCATCCAGAATCAGTGCATCCAAAATGCCTGTAGCCGGAGTCCTCAGTCTACAGGATTTAATGCCTGATTCTCTGAGGTGGAACTGATGTAATAACAATAGAAATAAAGTGCACAATAAATGCAATGCACTTGAATCATTCCCCCCCTCCAGCTATGTCCATGGAAAATTTGTCTTCCACAAAAATGGGCCCTGGGGCCAAAAAGTTGAGGATCGCTGGCCTATACTGCCACCACCTAGAGAAACTCTGAAGGCAAACATGAACACATCTACACACACACACACACACACACACACACACACACAGAGTTAGAATCCCTTGAACACATACACTCACAGAATAGCCGACCTCATACATGCTCCTAAACATGGACAGGCATGACCCATACAGCATCAGACAATCACAGACAATCCAAGAAAAATATATACCCAGTCATATACAGCAGGTAAACAAAGAATCAAGCAACACAGACCGCAAAGGACCAATTCCATCATAGAGTTGCAGATTAGAGGGAATTTAACATGATATTCTAGACCTAACATATAGAATCATTTTGTGCATGAGTGCATGCTCAGTCATGTCTGACTCTTTGCAACCCCATGGACTGTAGCCCCCCAGGCTCCTCTGTCCATGGGATTCTCCAGGCAAGAATACTGGAGTGAGTTGCCATTTCCTCCTCTGTGAGATGTTTCCTACCCAGGTATTGAGCCTGTGTCTCCTATATCTCCTGTATTGGCAGGCAGATTCTTTACCACTGAGCCACCTGAGAAGCCACAGAATCTTTTGGTAAAGCTTATCTACCTAATGTTGTTAATATTGCTTTTTAAAAATATCTCTAGAATAGCATGTCTTGACTTTCACCGTGCATGCAAATCACCATGGAATCTTGTCACAGTACTGATTGTGATTCAGTAGCTCTGGGTGGGGCCTGAGACTCAGCATTTCCAACAAGCACTCAGGCTGTTGATGCTGCTGGTCTACAAGTTGCTAAAGCACTGGTTCTCAAACTTGGCTACACAGTCAGCTCACCCAGGGTGGGGGATATCTGGGTTCCATCAGAAAATGTGATTTAATTGCTTGAGGGTGATACCCAGTCATAGGCATTCCCAAGGCTCCCTGATTATTCTACCATACAGCAAAGTTTGGAGACCACAGTTCCAGTGGTCCAGAGGTCCTGCCACAGTTCCAGGCAACTACTCCTCCCCCTATGATATCGCAACCAGCACAAATTCATCTGCTCTGATCCTCTGAATCCTGGTTATATGCCTCCCTGACAATACACTTTCACATAGCCCCAAGAGGGATCGTATCACTGATCCCATGCTGAAGCTCCCCTTCTGCTTCTTATAAAGGGTGTGAATTTTATTCTACATTCGACAATATGTGAATTTCTCTTATAATAGTAGTTTTCAAACTTGGCGGCACCTTAGAATTACCCGAGCCCCACCTGCAGAGATTCTAATCCAATTGAACTGTGATTCATATTTAACAAGACAAACCATACAACATAAAACTAAAGCCCAGGCAATCTTGATGTGCAGCCAGGATTGAGATTGATTGACTTATAATACCAAGCCCAGACCACTCTTGATGGTGAAGGCATCTGTTTTGTTGGTCTGTCTCCAGTGCCCCAGCCTAATCCCCTGCCTCTTGCGTGCACTGTGCCCTTCTTACCACATTTCTGGGCATTTTGTGTGTATGTCTTATTATTCCATACTTCTGGGATTTTGCACATTATATACTATAGTTCTGAAATGCCTTTCAAATTTTCTGTATTTGGAAAATTCCTCTTTCCAGGGTTAACTCTTCAGTGAAATTCTTTCTGATCCACAATGACAGATTTAGTTATTCTTTCTTGGAAGCTACCTCTGGTTCATTAGCATATATCTATGATAACGCATTGTAAGTATACTATACTTACATATATCTCATCTCATCAGGAGCTCAGTGAGGAACCTGAGCTGCAAGGTGGTGTGGGAGAAAGCATCTGGTAGAAGTGGGCAGGGATCTCTCTTCTTCTCCTACTTAACTGAAATTGTGGACAAATTACTGACCTCTGTGTATCTTATTAAAAAGCAAAGACGTTACTTTGCCAACAAAGGTCCATCTAATCAAGGCTATGGTTTTTCCAGAAGTCATGTATGGAGGTGAGAGTTGGATTATAAAGAAAGCTGAGCACTGAAGAATTGATGCTTTTGACCTGTGGTGTTGGAGAAGACTCTTGAGAGTCCCTTGGACTGCAAGGAGATACAACCAGTCCATCCTAAAGGAGATCAGTCCTGAGTGTTCATTGGAAGGACTGATGCTGAAGCTGAAACTCCAATCCTTTGGCCACCTGATGCAAAGAGCTGGCTCATTTGAAAAAATACTTATGCTGGGAAAGATTGAAGGTGGGAGGAGAAGGGGACTACAGAGGATAAAATGATTGGATGGCATCATTGACTCAATGGACATGAATTTGAATAAACTCTGGGAGTTGGGAAGGACAGGGAGGCCTAGCATGCTGCAGTTCATGGGGTCGCAAAGAGTTGAACATGACTGAGTGACTGAACTGAACTGAATTGTGGTTTGATTTCCTCCTTTGAAAATATGAACAAGAACGTATGCCAGTGAGGGCTGTGGTAGAGAAGGAATAGGAAATTATCAGAGTAGGTGTTTGACAAGTGATAGAGTTCACTGTTTCCCATTACCTTTGGGCTTAGTGTTCTTTCCAGAATACTGCTGGAGTTAAGGTAATTTCATCCACCTGACCTGGAATGTTAAAACGGGGAGGTGTGTGCATGACCAGGACCATAGTAAGTTCTGGAAAATAATTTTGGGAAATTAAATGTTCTCAATAGTAAATATAAAGTATTGATTATCTTTCATCCATGAACCTCACGGTGGTGAAGCCTAGGTGAATCTCCCTAGGCTTAGGGAAATGAGAGAACAAAATGAACAAGCTGCCTGTACAAAGGTGTTCATGGCTGTGTTATCTACAAAAAGGAAACAAAAGGCCTGAACAGCTTCTAAATGGTCAAAAATGGAAAACTAATGACAGAAAGTGAAAAGAAACTAGCTCTTGATACGGGTGAAAGAGAGTGAAAAAGCTGGCTTAAAACTCAATATTCAAACAACTAAGATCATGGTATTTGGTCCCATCACTTCATGGCAAATAGATGGGGAAAAAGTGGAAACAGTGACAAATTTTATTTTGGGGGATTCAAAAATCACTGCTGATGGAGACTGTAACCATGAAGTTAAAAGACACTTGCTCCTTGGAACAAAAGCTATGACAAACCTAAACAGCATATATTAAAAAGCAGAGATATCACTTTGCCAACAAAGGTCTGAATAGTCAAAGCTATGGTTTTTCCAGTAGTCATGTACAGATATGAGAGTTGGACCATAAAGAAGGCTGAGTGCTGAAGAATTGATGCTTTTGAACTGTGGTGCTGGAGAAGACTCTTGAGAGTTTCTTGGGCTTCAAGGAGATCAAACCTAAAGGAAGTCAACCCTTGCATTCTTTGGAAGGACTGATGTTGAAGCTCTAATGCTTTGGCTACCTGATGAGATAAGGCAAATCATTGGAAAAGACCCTGACGATGGGAAAGATTTAAGGCAAAAGGAGAAGGGAGTAAAAGAGTATGAGATGGTTAGATAGCATCACTGACTCAATGGACATAAATTTGAGCCATCTCCCAGAAACAGTGAAGGACAGGGAAGCGTGGCATGCTGCAGTCTATGGGGTTGCAGAGTCAGACATGATTTAGCAACTGAACAGCAACCAAAGATCTATAGAAATGCAGGGAAAATGCTAAGTTCCAATATTAAATTTTTTAAGACAAATATAAAATGATTATGCTGGGATTATTATTTGTCTAAATTTCATCTGCAGGTGAAAAATACTCAAAGGAAATGTGTTGAAGGGAAATGTCATGCTTCTGCTTTATGGTTGTATATATCTTGTTTTTTCTTCCTTGGTATAGAAAAGAATTTATCTTAAAGTCTCTTTTTGATAAAGCTAGTCCTTCTCTTTTCTCAGGTACAGAAACTGGTCTATTTCATAAGTCTTTGTGGAGTGCTTACATCGGATGAGAACTAGGAATTATACTCAGAAGATATACTCAGAACTAGGAATTATACTCAGCTTCTTCTTTGAGGAGCTATGGTCTCGTGGATCAGACAGGAAGAGAAATGGAAAATGATACTGAAGTGTGAAAAGGAGGAAGCAGTATCAGAATAAGGAAAAAGGGAAAGGGTTTAGAATGGAAACACCTGTGTCCTGATTGCGATCTGTGTGGGTCAGTTCTTACCACTCCTTTTAAAATCCCCCAATGCCTCCTTGGCTCTCCCAGAAAAAGCCAAACTACATACAATGGTCCCCAAAGTCCCTCTTGACCTGGGTCAGCTCCCTGACCTCATCACCTAGCTCCTTCTGCCATGCTCAGCTGTCTGCAGCTGCCCTGGTCTCTTTGGTGAAATTCCACATACCAAGCCAAGTATGCTGGTCCCAGGGCCTTTGCAATAATTGCTTCCTCTGTTAAAACCTCTTCCCTGCCACCCAGATACCACCAATTCTCTCATTTCCACCAAGTCTTTATTCAAGGGCTGTCACTTTGCTGCAAGTGGCATTATTCTGTACTTTTTTATGGCCAAGTAATATTCCATTTGGAGGGACCTGGAGATTGTTATACTGAGCGAAGTCAGACAGAGAAAGATAAGAATCATATGATATCACTTACATGCGGAATCTGAAAAAAATGGTGCGAATGAACCTACTTAAACAGAAATAGGGTCATGCATGTTGGAAACAAACTTATGGTTTAGCAGGGAGAGATAAATTGGGAGATTGAGACTGGCACCTACACACTACTAAATATAAGAGATAACTGATAAGGACCTACTACTGTATAGTATAGGGAACTTTACTTGATATTCTATAATGATCTATATGAGAATAAAATCTAAAAAAGAATGAATATATGTATATGTGTAATGAATTCACTTTGCTGTACAGCAGAAACTAACACTACATTGACAATCAACTATACTCCAATAAAAATTAATTTTAAAAATGTAAAAAAACAAAAAGCTATCCTTTTAATGAGGCTTTCCTTGACCACTCTCCAAAATATTACACCCCCTAAGTCTTCCTATGCAATGTTCTGCCTCATTTTTTATAGCACTTGTCACTATCAGATGTACTATGCATTTATCATTTAGTTTCTGCCTCACTCCATTGAAACTTAGGCTCCTCATGGGCAGGGATTTTTGCCCATTTTCTTCACTTGCAGTTTTGCCAGAGCCTAGAATGATGCCTGGCACATCGTTGGTCCTCAATAAATATTTGGTGAATAAATAATGAGCAAGCCACAGTGTTCATCTAGAAAAGGGGGCATGTTGATGCTCTCTTTTCGTTGAGTCATGGTGTCAGAGCAGCTGACACTCAACAGGCACTCAGGCAACATGGGTAAAGGGTAACTACGGAGTTTATCTTCATAAAGATCAGTGGGCTGGACAAGCAGAGCTCCACCAACCAGAATCCGCTATCAATGAATGAGACAAGGCACCAACAAAGCTTCAGTGCCTACCTTGGAGGCTGAATTTTAATGAAAAAACAGGCTTCTTTGCTGCACAGGCTGTCAACAGCCCAGGGAAGAAAAAAAAGAAAAAACGAAATGCACCTCGGCTATTTTTGCATCCAGGAAAGTGCACAGCCTTTCCTTTAAATAATAAAACCAGAAAAACAAAAAGTAATCAGTTTAACAAGTTAGATCTAGCTCTTGTCAAAGGAAATACTTTTTTAAGCCAACACTAAGCAACTCTCCCAAAGCTGTAAAGTCTTCAGATGTGAAACTCCTGCAGTTTGAAAAGGTCTGTCTCACCAGTGAAAATGCTTCCAATAATACCCAGAAACAAGATTCATTAAAAGCTATCTTTAGCAATATCAGCGATTTTGTTATTATCCTGTGTCCTTCATAAAGTGCACCACAGATCTCCACTGTGAATAACAAAAGGGGGGAGCGAGGGAAGGATGGGAAGAAAAGCTGCCCTGGCTCCAGAGAATTGCCTTCCTGTGATGGGAGAGTGAAAGAAAAATAAGAAGAGAAGGATCCAGGAATTTAAAGATAAATTCAAACTAGGAGCAGCAGGATCTTTAAAAAAAAAATAGCATCATGCCATTGGGATGCAGTTCATAAGTAAAAAGAGTTTTATATGTCTTCCATATGTCAGAGTAGTGACATAAAGTTTTAATAACATTTGAGACAGGAACAGAAGGCAGAGTTCAAGGGGCTGTTGGGATTGTCAGAGGGACAGAGGGACAAAGGGACAGTCCTAGCTAGAGTGGAGTTAGCACTCGATCAATATCTGTTGAATGAATACATAAGTGAATAGGTGGATACAAAAATGAAGCCATGAACTGCCAAAATACTCTCACATACTCATATCCCATTAGCTATCTTAAGTAACCTGAGATTTAATTGATGGAGTCTCCCCAGACACGGGGAGTGGAGAAGAAAGAGACCAGGACAGCTGAATCCATATCGGATAGTTTATTACACTCCCTCCCACCACCAAAAAAACAAAAGGGGGGGGCTTGATCATCATAAGAACCAGCAGAACAGGTATAGGAATCAAGTTTCTGAGGTTAGTCTAAGATGTGTGGCAATTAACCAGCCATAGGTTCTGCAGGAATAAAATCAATAAGCAAAGCTACTTAATTCTCTGAAATTCTTCATGGAACTGTACTGCCCAAACCCTCTGTTCCTTGTGAGACTGTAAACCTATTTTTCGATGTATGTTAATTAGCTAGCAGGCACTTACTGTGTACCTGGCATTGTACTAAGCACTTCATATACATGAACTTAATCCTCCAAACAGCCTCTGAGGAAAATGTGGTTAGGCCAAGGACTCTGGAGTATCAGGGCCAGAATCTAGCTCTATTGCTTACAAGTGGAATGGACTTGGGCAGTTATGCAACCTCAGTTTACACATCTGTAAAATGGGAATAATAATAGTACCTATCTCATACACTTTTCAGGCTAAAGAGTTAATCCATACCTACCACTTAGAACATATCTGACACCAATTAGTGCTACAGAGGTATTAAGTAATAATACTGCTATTGTGCGGATGAGGAAACTGAGACCCAAAGAGGCGAATATCACACAATCACGATGCAAAGAGCTAGAATTACAAGAGCAATTTTTTTTCTCCTACATTCATCTTCATTCTCTCCATTCCTCAGATTTTTATGTCAAGGAATCCAAAATCCTGAATCATATAAAAATAGCTCTTACATCAGCTCTTAAGCTGTTATATCACAATTTTGGGAAACTAGGAATGGAAACATATGGATACCAGAGATTTTTAGAAGGCAAGAATTTATAGAACTTGGAGCTTTGATCGGTTGCACAGGAAGAATGAAAGAAGTCAGTGTAGTTCCTGATTTTCCAGCATGGGAACCTGGGAATGAAGGAGGAAGACTTCATTTGAGGTGATGGGCTGGGGAAAGGATGCCAAGTGCTGGGTTAAACTTCTGAGTTTAAACTTTGTTTGATACATGTTACTTAAAAGGGAGCAAGGTATCTGGGTCCTCACCTAAGCTTAGAATCCTGGGATAAAGTTCAGATCAGAGAGTCATCAGAATATAAGAGGGTGAAATTGGAAATATGATGGAGGTCCCCCCAGGTAGAGTTCTGAGCATGGGAGAAGTGGGGGATCCAGCAGGGAGCACTCAGAAATACATAGAGGAATAAGTGGAAGAAAAGAAGCCCCCAAGCAGATTGAGATTGAAACATGTAAATTATCATATGTGAAATGAATCGCCGGCCAGGTTTGACGCATGATACAGGGTGCTCAGGGCTGGTGCACTGGGATGACCCAGAGGGATGGAATCGGGAGGGAGGTGGGAGGGGGGTTCTGGAAGGGGAACACATGTACACCCATGGCGGATTCATGTCAATGTATGGCAAAACCAACACAATAATGTAAAGAAAAAATAAATAAACAAAATCAAGGGTATGTTGTCACACATCTGCTCTCCTCAAAATAAAATGCATATAATGCATAGCAAGGAATTCAACTATGCAGTTTGGAGAGACATTGTTGTGGTTCAGTTTCTAAGTCACGTCCGACACTTTTGCAGCACCGTGGACTTCTCTCTCTAGGCTTCCTGTCCTTCATTATCTGCTGGAGCTTGCTCAAACTCATGTCAATTGAGTCAGTGATGCCATCTAACCATCTCATCTTCTGTTGCCCCCTTCTCCTCCTGTCCTCAATCTTTCCCCGCCGCAGGGTCTTTTCCAATGAATCAGGTCTTCACACCAGTGGCCAAAGTATTAAAGCTTCAGCTTCACATCAGTCCTTCCAATGAATACTCAGGGTTGATTTCTTTTAGGATTGACTGGTTTGATCTCTGCTGTTCAAGGGACTTTCAAGAGTCTTCTGCAGCACCACGATTTGAAAGTATCATTTCTTTGGTGCTCAGTCTTATTTATGGTCCAGCCCTCACATCCCTACATGACTACTGGAAAAACCATAGCTTTTACCATACAGACCTTTGTGGGCAAAGTGATGTCTCTGCTTTTTAATATGTTGTCTAGGTTTGTCGTAGGTTTTTTTTCCAAGGAGCAAGTGTCTTTTAACCTCATGGCTGCAGCCGCTGTCTGCAGTGATTTTTGAGCCCAAGAAAATAAAATCTGTCACTGTTTCCACTTTTTCCCCATCTATTTGCCATGAAGTGATGGGACCAGATGCCATGATCTTAGTTTTTTGAATGTTGAGGTTTAAGCCAGCTTTTTAACTCTCCTCTTTCACTTTCTTTTCACAGAGAGATAAAGAAACATACCTACAAAGACAGGAAAACACACAGAGAAAAAGTAAAGAGTAGCCATAATTCACCTGTGATTTTTCTCAGTGAAAGTAGGTGTTTGGAATGACTACGAAACAGGACCTACAAGTCAGTGGCTCTCAACTGATCTCCGAAGCTACACAGAATATAGATATCTTGCTACTCTAATTGACAGCTATTAATAAACAAAACCACTAGATTTATTCTGCCTTATGGTTGAGCTAAGAGATGCAGGAATGTGGGGTGGCTTATGATATATTTACTTGAGGATTTATCTCTCTGGGAAACTTGGATTCTATTATGAAATAAACATCAATGTTGCAGGAGCAGGTTCCCTGAGTGGTATAAAAGAGAAGAACCAAGGGAGATGGACCACCCAATGAGTATTTCACAGCTGTTGAAAAAGCTATAGATTTTCCCTGGACAAGTCTGGCATGAGAAGTTAGGCTGTTTTATCTTCCAAAACTAGCTATTGAGGATTCAGTCACTCCACAGGCTGGGCTCAACCCAGAGAATGCAAATTTGGCAAACACCACTGCAGACCTTATTTGCAGATAATTTGGCTAAGACAGACTTGCAAGGAGGAGACACAGAGGGTAAATAGAATCATGAGATTTAGAATCAGTAAGTTAAATTCCCTCTCCTACAACATACCAGCTGCGGGATCCCAAGCAAGCCTTTTCTCCCAATCTGTGTCTGGATTTTCTCTTTTTCCTGTGCAATATCACTATAGTGCTTGTCTCTCAGTACTGTTGGGAGGATGTATGGTGGAATGCCAAGCTTCTGGTCCACAGGAAGTGCTCATTTACCACTAGTCCTTCCAAGAGGATACACCGAATGACATATAACTGCAGACTAATGGAGCTCTATCAACCTCCTTATAAGCAGGAACTTTGTCAAGAAACCTATGCATAGTACGTATAGATGTTTTATTATGCTTTAACATAGTAAAAAAAAGTTTTAAGTAGAATGAAAACCAGATAAAGAAAATTTACAACTATTGAAGTCTATTCGGTCCATTACATTAATTCCTTTAATTCTCTGAGCCATGAGGTAAGTAAAATCATTCCTGGTTTAAAGATAAGGAGGCTAAAAGACACGGAGTCATTTACATAAGGATGAGTTGGAGAACTTGGAGCTGAACCAGGTTAGTCAGATACTTAAAGTGAAAGTGAAAGTCACTCAGTCATGTCATACTCTTTGTGACCCCATGGACTATACAGTCCATAGAATCGTCTAGGCCAGAATACTGGAGTGGGTAGCCTTTCCCTTTTCCAGGGGATCTTCCCAATGCAGGGATCAAACCCAGGTCTCCCATATTGCAAGTGGATTCTTAACCAGCTGAGCCACAAGTGAAGCCCAAGAAAACTAGAATGGGTAGCCTGTCCCTTCTCCAGCGGATCTTCCTGACCCAGGAATTGAACCAGGATCTCCTGTGTACCAACTGAGCTACCAGGGGAGCCCTGTCATATACTTAAGTTGACATTATCTCTCTACTGCTTCCTTTGAACAATGTCTGCTATCAATCACCCTTCAATCTTTGATAGCTAGTCCAGGAGAATAGAACCAGGACTGGCATAGACTTCTCTGATGCTCAGAACTAATTTCCTCATTTTATTCCTATTTAATAATCATGTTATGTGTATTTCTTTTGCATAAGACACTTCAAATCCTTCTTGGAATACTCTCAGTTTTAAAAAAGATAGGGATTTCCCTGGTGGTCCAGTGGTTAAGAATCAGCCTTCCAATGCAGGGACACACGTTCTAGCCCTGGTTGGGAAACTAAGATCCCACACGTCCCAGGGCAACGAAGCCTGTCTGCCACAACTACAGAGCTTACCCACTGGGGAGCACATGTACCACAGAGAGAAGCCTGCATGCTGCAACGTTCAAAAATAAATAAAACATATATTCAAAAGTTGAAAAAAGATATCTTTTACACGTGTTAATGTGTACATATTAGCATGCATGTAGCTACATGTATATGTGAATAAATGGACAACATGGCACCCAGTAGGTCTTCATGATAATGACTGTGCTTCACCCCTTACTTCACTGATGAGGGCACTTGGCAGTTTCCACTGCAACTGATACGAATCACTGTAGTAGGCTCCAGGCTACTTGTGCCAGCAGTCCTGTCTTCTGAAGTAATGAATAGCCCTGAATACTGGTAAATGCCATTTTGCAGAGGGAAAGGATTTTATTTTTCATCTGCCTGCCATCGCTGCTGGAAAATTCCCTCTCTACTCTGGAAGCCTTCCTCACAGTCGGTGGAAATTGCAGGATCCAGACGGGAGGCAATTAGACACTAAGAGTCAGTTAGCAAACATTCCGCCCACCCATGCCCCCAAGATCAGGCAGATTTGCAAGACAGCAGGCAAGCCTAGACTTGCCAGGACCCTCACTGACTCAAGGTCTCTCGCTGCAGCTGGAAACCGCTCTCACCTGGGGCAGCCTGTGGGTGGTTCCTCAACATTGGTACGCCCTGACTTCTGCTCTGCCTCCTTGACTCCTACACTCCCCTTTCCTTATTCTTCCCTTTCGCTCTCTCTGCCAAATCACCCCCACTTTGTGAATGTGGAAACTGAGTGTGGTGGCCTTGACGGTGTAAGCTCCATTACCCTTTGAGAAAGAACTTGTTATTTATCTGCAAGGAGGGCACCAAACTGAGATGCCCTCTGTCTTAAGCGGAAGATTGAAGGGTGATTGATTTCAACAGATTTATAAATGAGTCCCTACTATGTTCCAGGCATGATTATGGGTCCAGAAGACTCACTTTATGAAAAACAAAGATGGTACCTACCTCCATGGTGCTTGATTCTCACCAAGCCGGGAAAGAGATGATGACAATAAAATAACTAATTAAGTCATGTTTCAGGTGGTAAGAAGTGCTACAAAGAAAATGAACCAGGGCAATGAGATCCAGAAGGATGTGTACAGGTTTGTGCTGATGTACCATTTTAACATGGATGGTCAGGGAAGGCTTTTGAGCTAAAACCTGAAAGATGAGAGAAAGCAAAACTTATAAAGGTCCCAGGTGGTGCGAGTGGTAAAGAACCTGCCTGCCAACACAGGAGACAGAAGAGACGCAGGTTTGATCCCTGGGTCTAGAAGATCCCCTGGAGGAGGGCATGGCAACCCACTCCAGTATTTTTGCCTGGAGAATCCAATGGACAGAGGAGCCTGGGGGACTACAAAAAGCCAGACATGACTGAAGTGACTTAGCTCTCACAAACACATAAAGATCTGGGGAGGAGCATTCAAGGCAGAGGGAAAAGGAAGGTGAAAATTCTTAATAGCTGTCGTCAAAGAGCTTTCCCAAAATTCCATTTTGTGCTATATCAGGAAATCATCTCAGGGTCATCAGTAGTTTGTCTTATATTTTGGGAAGCAGAGGGTGAAATGATCTCTAAATTCTTTCTTTAATATTCTTTTATTGTGAATCTCCCCAGGCAAATCCAGTGTCCACATGCAGAGAAAGGTTTGGAGGAAAAGTGCTAAAGGCCATGATATTTCCCACAACTGTGCAGCCCCCAGCTTTCCTTATCCTTACCCTTCTTCCCATTCAGGATCAGAGAGTAAACATCAAAACACGAAATAATTTTGTTCCTTCGCTTCCATCACCTCCTACCATTCACCTCAATCATCTCCCAACCTTCTAAGCTTTTTGGATCTAGAAAAGAAAGACCAAATAATATTGGTTGAATGCACTGTTAAGATTCTGAAGACTCGGGCCCATATTTCATGCTGGACTTTGCAATGGCTCATCCTCAAAAAGCAACAATGGCTTCTCACCAAGGTATAGCAACTCCCTCTCTGTACAGTTCACTCAGCTTCTGAGGTATGATTGTGATTCTTGGGTAACAGCTCTGTCTCAATCTGTGGAAGAAAAAGTCAACGCCTTCTATGGATTCATAGTTTTCATGATGTAGTGACAGCCTGCATATGAACCTTCTCAGTTTTATGTAGAACTTTGGGTTTTCATGTTCATGGTAATCTCCTGGACTCCTGGTCTATCAGAAATCATGCAAATGTTCTCTAGCCTAGGGTTTCTCAACTTTAGCACTACTGTTAGCAGGAGGTATTTGATTGGAAATAAGAACACATTTCTGATTCATTTACACAAACTGAATATGCACTGACTCCACAAGATCCTTGTAAGACTAATTTTAGTCATTTTTAGTAAAAAAAAGGTTGTTTAGAGCTCTTCAATCTGTACAGTCTATTCAACTGAATGTCCATACACTGGAGGAATCAAAAACTGAAATTAAGAGCTCATATAAACTGAAAACTATTAAACATTCTCAATGTCACACATGACAAGAAGCGCTCCAACAGCCCGTGGACTTGAAGATGCGTCCCCTTGAGCAATACTAGGACTGATCGGCCACACTGACAAGGAAGTAGGGGGTTCGTATGGTCTTGTAGTGTGCCAGCTTGGCTATAGTGAAATTCACATCCCTGAATTTACCTTCTTATGCATTTCTGACTAGAACGGCCATAAGCAAGATTCTCGGGAGCTTTGAATGGTTAAGGGAGCAGTAGCCACTTTGCAGCTGATGTTGCGGATCTCCTGACTCACCTCCTTGGCATGAAGCCTGGCCCTCCATCGCTTTACCGTCCCCTAGATTCTCCTTCACCTCTAACACAAGGCTAGAAGTGTGTGTTTAACCTCATGAGGAAGGGCCTTAGCTTTGCAGGACACTCTCATGACCAAGGACAGAGGCAACGAGAATGGACATGGGTTTCAATCCATCCCCATGGAGGTCCAGCTCATGCTTATGGGTTCTAGCCTACTCATGACCTTCCATTCCTGACCAAATGCTTTGTAGACCACAGACCACAGCATTACACACAGAGCAGCAGCTTACAGACTGTTTAGCTCCCGCAATCACATTAGCCAGTTTTCTAACAAATTCCTTGCGTATATATCAGACACAACTCTTTCCTTTAGGGATTTACACTGTACCATTATAGTATGGGAAATGGATAAATACACTGTTAATTATTTCATAGGCACACATTAGAATGCTGAATATGTACATACCCACTGGTGGTTCAGGCAGTAAAGAATCTGCCTAAAATGCAGGAGACACAGGTTCAACCCCTGGGTCAAGAAAATCTCCTGGAGAAGGGCATGGCTACCCACTCTAGTATTCTTGCCTGGAGAATTTCATGGACACAGGAATCTTGTGGGCTATACAGTCCACGGGGTCACAAAGAGTCAGACATGACTGAGTGACTAACGTACTAACATACAAATACCCACATGGGCACATATATGTACATGCACACACACACACACATATGCACACACATAATCTTCTTCTACTTCTCTGGCTGAACATTGACTGCTACACAACCATCCCCACAGTGATCAACACCTGAATAGCATCCAAAGATCTGTCCTTAGAAATACTAGGATTCTCGGTATGGCACTCCAAGGAAGCTCTGTAAGGAGTTGTATGATTACTGATTGGAGCTCAAAAGACATATTTTTGACACCTCGTCTTGCTGTTGAAGAGCTGTGTGATGCTGGATAAGTGTGTGATGCTGATTTCTTTGAATCATAGTTTATTCCCCTGTATTTCGTGGGAAGGGACAGGTCTCGCAAACATACACTGCCAAGCTTCACTGTTGTCACACCCACCACTCGTTTCCCAGGCTTCTTGTGATCAGGCAGGATGATTAACTAATTCTGGCCAATAAGCGTCACGTGGATATGAGGTCCCACTTGCTGCTCAGACATTTAAGAGCCACTGGGCATCTCTTCAGTTCTTGCTTCCCCTGACACAACAATTGTAGTGGCTACATGATGAGTATTCATCAACCCGGGTCCCTGAGTGACTACGTGAAGCAGGGCTCCCCGCTGATGTCAGCTGGACTTTTAGCCTCAGTGATTCATAAGCTGTGTTGAGGGAAGCCACTGACATTTCAGGGTTAATTGGTAAATATACCATACCTGAAAATTGTGACCAATACACACTACACTGTGGTTGGTTTGAGGACCATCTGAAAGTCCTCGAGCGAAAACATCTAACAGGATGCTAGACATTGAATAAGTGCTCAATAATCACTTACCCTCATTTCTTGATATCCGGTTTTCTATCGGGTGGTCTGCCAACATCAAGCTCTCCTTTCTTCCCTGCATGTGAAAACCCACTTAGGAAAATGTGGATCTGTAACACCTCTAAATGAGGGCAAGAGGATTTTCTGCTTGGCAACATGTTCATTCAATTTTTAAGAGGATTCTGTGTAGGGATCCTGAGAAACAGCAGGTGCATCTGCACAATGGATATGTTTGCTGATAAACGGTGGTTGAAAGCCACCTGCTCTGGAACCTACAAACTGTGGTTCACCAAATGAGCAGCTGGTTACAGGTGCTGTTGGAGATGCACAAGCATTTTGTTATAACAAAAGCCCCAAGACCTGAAGAACAAGCTCTCCCTGGGAGAGAGAGAGCAAGGCCTCCTATTCTGGGATCTCTTAACAGCAATGATTTTATTGCCGCTGAGCTGCATATAGTGAAAATTGGAGCTATGGTGGACTCTTGTCAATGGCGCAGTTGAAAAGTACATTTAGGCTGGTGACTAGCACAAAATAAACCCTCAAGTCCAGCTCAGCACTAACTACCTGTGTGAATCTGAGCCTGGCTTTCATCTATAAGATAAGGATAAATTATCATGCATCCTGTCTACCTCATGGCTTACTGAGAAGACTGAGTGAGACATACAGATAAAGCAAGGACTATGGGCACATAATACATTCTTAATAAATGTATTATAGTAGTACATGCTTATAGTAATGTTTATAGCAATAATTGTGATTACTGTCATCATCACCATTATTGTTTTCAGGACCTCATCTGTTGCTTTGCTCTGTCTTTCAGGATTGTATAGACTAATATGGAAGTGCTAATAATTACACTTAAGAAGAAAAACTTCAAGTTCTATCTAACCTAAATTAAATTTAACAAATTAAATGTTTCTCAGTCACTGTATTATGTTTCCTACAAAAGTTTTTTTCATTTTTATAAAACTTCTATATAATCATTAAAACTCTACAGATGGAGACTTATAGGCTAAGAAGGATTAAGTTATTTGGCCCAATTCACACAGTTCATGCTTTTTTGAATTTTAAATTTTAAATTTTTAAATTTTAAACTAAGATCTTCTGGTTCTACAGACCTTGCATTGCCTTTTCTTCACTACAGTTTCTAGGGACTTAAGACAACCAGCCACCTCAAGATATGGGTGCTCTTCTTCCCCTGGCCTGTGTAAGTTTGGCAAAAATACATCCCTCGTTCCTCTAAAATTAAACATTTAGTAGAATTGCAACTAAAGAATCAACCTGCAAGGCGGGAGACCTGGGTTTGATCCTTGGGTTGGGAAGATCCCCTGGAGAAGGTCATGGCAACCCACTCTGGTATTCTCACCTGGACAATTCCCATGGACAGAGGAGCCTGGTGAGCTACAATTCGTGGGGTCGCAAAGAGCTGGACACAACTGAGCAACTAAGCACTACCCTGTGCTTTAATTCAAAACTGTACTTATAGGGACTTCCCTGGTGATCCAGTGGTTAAGAATCTGCCTTGCAATGCAGGCGACGCAGGTTCAATCCTTGATCAGGGAACTAAGATCCCACATACCACAGAACAACTAAATTCACAAGCTGCAGCTATGAAGCCAGCACGTTCTGGAGCCCTTGTGCCACAACTAAAGAATCTGTGCACAGCAACAAAAGATCCTGCACGATGCAATGAAGATCTCATATGCGGCAACTGAGACCCAATGAATCCAAATAAATTTTTTTTAAGTGTATTTAGAGACATGCTCTCATTTGAGTCTGGCAATAACTTTCTAGTCCAGTAGAGGTTCAGTGATCTTCTTTTTCCCCACTGAGTAGGGGGATTAAGGCCCAAAGCAGGCTGGGGGTCTGCCTGAGGTCCCAAAGGTACTCAAAGAGGCAGTGCAGAGAACGCAACTCAAGTCCTCAGATCCCCAGCGTATGACTCCTCCTCTTCTATCCATCATCACAGAGGCCACCTCCATCATAATAAGAGAAAATAATATTAAAATTTGGTTCTGAATGCATCCCAGGAAGAACAAAGCACTTTACAGTTTTATGCAGCCAAACTCTTTTCTAAGCCCTGTTTTCTATGCTGTGAAGAAAATGCAAAAGGAAACACTGCTAGAAAATAACCCCCAAGGGTATACCAATGAACTCTTTGCCTAAAAATAAACTCAATTTGGCAAGAGCCACCTGCTGTTTCTTGTAAAGTAGCTGGGGAAACAGATTTGAAAGCCTCAGGGATTTGTCCTCTTGCACGTTTCTTTCCAAACTCCCTATATTCTTTTTATTTTAAAATCAGCATCACTGAGATACAATTAACATACAACAAAATGCACATATTTTAAGTATACAGTTCTATGAATTTGGCAAATATGTAGTCCTACGTCACCATCAACCCAATAAAGATACAGAGTTTTTCTTTCACTTCTGATACCTTGCTTAAAAGCCTTTGCAGTAAATTTCCTCTAACTTCATATTCCAGGGAGTCACTGGTTTGATTTTTTTTCACTATAGTTTTGCCAAGACTTTGAGTTAATGGAACCGTGCTTTTTTTTTTTTTTTAATCTGACATCATGTATTCAGCATAATGTCTCAGAGTTTCATTCATGTTAGTCTGTGTATCAGCAATTTGTTCTTTTACATTGGTTAAAAGCACTCCATGTACAAACACATCACGTATTTTAATGCATTCATCTAGACACCTAGTTGTTTCTAATTCTTGGTTATTATGAGAAATGTTGCTATAAAATATTGATGTAGAAGGTTTTTTTGGGAACATAGAATTTGATTTATCTTGTGAATGGCTAGGTCAGATGAGAAATGCATGTTTAACTTTATAAGAAACCTCCAAATCTTTTTCCAAAGTGGTTGCAAAGGGTGAGGGTTGTAATTTCATCACATCTTTTATCACTGTCTTCTCCCAATACATCCTCAGGCAACCACTGGTCTGCTTTCTGTCCCTAGAGCTTAGCTGGCCATAGCATTCTGTACCTATGAATAAAGGCAAAAGGAGAAGAGGATGGCAGAGGATGAGATGGTTAGATAGCATCACCCACTCAATGGGCATGAATCTGAGCAAACTCCAGGAGACAGTGGAGGACAGGGAAGTCTGCTGTGCTGCAATCCAGGGACTCCCCAAAAGTCAGACACAGCTTAGCGACTAAACACACACCTACACAGCTATAAATAAGTGGAATCATACAGCATGTCCCTCCTAAAGATCAGTCCTGGGTGTTCATTGGAAGGACTGATGTTGAAGCTGAAACTCCAATACTTTTTCCACTTGATGCAAAGAGCTGGCTCATCGGAAAAGACCCTGCTGCTAGGAAAGATTGAGGGCAGGAGGAGAAGGGAACGACAGAGGTTGAGGTGGCTGGGTGGCATCATCGACTCAATGGCCATGCGTTTGAGTGGACTCCGGGAGTTGGTGATGGACAGGGAGGCCTGGCATGCTGCAGTTCATGGGGTCGCAAAGAGTCGGACATGACTGAGTGACTGAACTGAACTGAATACAGCATGTATTTTTTTTGTCTGGCTTTTTCTGTAGCATCTAAATGAGTCAGATAGAGAGAGATAAATACTGCAGGATATTGCTTCTATGGGGAAACTTCAAAAAATGATACAACTGAACTTATTTACAAAAGAGACTCTCAGACTTAAAGAATGAACTTATGCTTACTCCAAGGGGAAAAGTACAAGGAAGGATAGTTAGGGAGTTTGGGACTGATGTGTACAAGCTACTGTATTTAAAATGTATAATCAACAAGGACCTACCTTATAACAGAGGGAACTCTACTCAGTATTCTCCAACAACAATTCTCTAAATGGGAAAAGAATTTGAGAAAGAATAGATACATGTTTAGGTATAACCGAATCACTTTGCTATACACCTGAAACACAACACTGTTAACTATACTTTAATATAAAAGAGAACATTTAATAAATAAGTAATAAATGTAGTCATAATATGTACCTGGTTTTTTTCACTCAGCATAATGATTTGAGATTCATCTATTTTCATATGTTATTGCTGAATAGTATACCACTGTGTTGATACACCACAATTTGGTTTTTCATTAACCTATTGATAGACATTTGAGTTATTTCCAGTCCTTGACTATTATAATAATGTTCCTATAAACTTTCATTTACAAAGTTGTATGGACATTTGCTTTTGTTTTTCTTGAATAAATACCCAAGAGTGAAATAGCTGGGCCATTTATTACGTGTAAATGTAACTTTTAAAGAAACTGCCATACTGTTTTTCAAAGGGGTTATATGATTTTACTAGCTGCTTGCTATCTTTGCTAGTATTGGGCACGATTACTCTTTTTAATTTTAGGTATTCTAGTAGGGACATTAAACTGTCTTATTATGGTTTTAATTTGAACTTTCTCAATGGCAAATGACCTTTTCTTGTGCTTATTTTCCATCTGTATATGCTTTTTGTTTTTGTGAAGTGTCTGCTCAAATCTGTTTCCCCCTTATTTTTTGAAATTTAGCTCTTATTACTGAGTTGTGAGAATTCTTCATATCTTTTAGACACAAATCATTTTATTATGATTTTTATTATCAAATTGTAATAGACCTAGGCTTCCCAGGTGGTGAGGTGGAAAAGAATCCTCCTGCCAATGCAGGAGACATGGGTTCGATCCCTGAGTTGGGAAGAGCCCCTGGAGAAGGGAATGGCTACCCACTCCAATATTCTTGCCTGGAAAATTCCATGGGTAGAGGAGCCTGGTGGGCTACAGTCCAGGTGGTTACAGAGGGTCGGGCATGACTGATTGCACAGCCATATAACTGACCTACAATTATAGTTACAGTTGGTTCCAGGTGCACAGCATAGTAATTTAACACTCTATACATAAAAAATGATCACTGAAATAAATCTAGTTACTCTATCATTATACAAAGTTCAGTTTGGATAATTTTCACTACTCTGTTTTGCAGTGTGCTGATCTGTTCTTCTGTATCATCTAAGTTTCTGTTAATTCTGTCTAATATATCTTTTATTTTTGTTATTTTAGTCTTTATCTCTGATTGGGCCTTCTCTTTATTCTCTAAATATTTGTTAAATTTCTCGCTGTGCTCATCTATCCTTCTCCTGAGTGATCATTACCTTGAACTCTTTGTCAGACAGATTGCTTATCTCCACTTCACTTAGTTCTTCATCTGGGAGTGTATCTCATGCTTTCATTATGAATATATCCATCTGTTGGCTCATTTTACCTAATTCTCTCCTTTTACTTCTATGTACTAAGTGGGTCTGTTTCATTTCTCAGTCTTGGAGAAATGGCCTTATACGGGAGACACCCTATGGAACCTGGGACGTCCCAGGTGGTGCTCATGGTAAAGAATCTGCCTGCTAACGAAGGAGATGCAGGAGACATGGGTTCAATCCCTCGGTTGGGAAGACATTTTGGAGAAGGAGATGGCAACCCATGCCAGTATTCTTGCTTGGGAAATCCCATGGACAGAGAAGCCAGGTGGGCTACAGTCCATGGGGTTGCAGAGTCAGATGCATGCAAGCTTAGGCTTATGGGGCCCAGCAGGACATTCCCTCTGATCACCAGAACCCTATTCTCTAATGATGCCCCCTATGTGGGTTGTAGAGACCCTTCTTTTTCAGTGGGGCCAATTACTGTCAGTACGCTAGTAGGCTGACCTGCTCCCTGTACCAGGTGAATGCCAGGCTCTGCATCATTTAAGGAATACTGTCTGCTGGTGGACAGGGCTGTGTCCTGGCATGAGTGGAAGCAAGGTCCGCTGGGGCCCAGAGTTGGTGCTAGCCTGCCGTTGAGTAAGGGCCTTGTCTCTGAACGCATTAGTGGGTGGAGTCAGGTCTTAGGGCTGCTGGTTGTGGGCCCCCCAGAGTCCCACTGCTGGGACCAGGTCACTGCTGAGCAAACTCTCTCCCCTGTAGTTTTGTTAGTGTATCAGTATAGGATATGTTAGGGCTGATCTAGAAAGGTCTTCCCTCCTAGGCATAACTCTTAAGCTATGGACTTTCTGGTGTTTCTTACTAAAAGGCTGGAGCGGGGTGAGTAACAAGTTGCTAAGGAATGAAGCCTCTCTTCTGACCAAACTGGGATTCTAACATCCTGTTGTATTTTGACCTCTAGTTTCTCTTTCATCCCAGTAGTAGCCACTACTTTGTAAGCCCCACATTGCTTGCCCTGCATATGTACAGTCTAGTCTTTAGCTAAGAACTCATGAGGACCCCTCACACAGACTTCTGGGATACTCTCCTGTTCGTGTCTCCCTTTCGTTTCAGTGCGTCACAGATTACAGCTCCTTCAGCTACCCCAGAGGCTATCGTCTGCTTCCCTGATGCAGTACAACTGATGTTCTCTGCTTGGACCACAGTTGCTTCTTCAGTTGGGAAATAATCCCCTGATAGAAAGCTAGGGCAATTGTAGGACTCGCCTGGTTAATTTTCCTCCTTTCAGATATTGTGGACTTGTGCATCTGCATCTTTATGTCCAGTCTCTGAAAACCATTACCTTAATTTTGTTTAGTTTCATAGTCAGATACATTTAAAAGGTAAGTCCACTACTATCACAGCTGGAAGCAGAAACTCACACCAACTTCTTTCGACAAAGAAGAATAGAGAAGGCCAATGGGCTAACCTCACCTGCATGTTCTAAATGACTGGTCCTGTCCTGAGAAGGATTTGGGGTCTGGGTCCCAAGCCATGGAGCTGACTAGTAAGTTCTTCCATAGTTAATAGAGGTTAAAGTGAAGACTCATATTACTTACCAGTGTATGGCCTTTTTCTTGAATCCTAGCTCTTTAAAGGAAGAAAGGTCATCTTGTTTTAATATACACAAGACAGTCAATCTTTGATGGATAAGTAAGTTTGCATTTTATTTTAGTCCGAGCACTCCCCTGGACCAAATGTCATACTAAGAATGTAATTCTTGGTTTTCTTGGTTCCAGACTTCTTATAGACAATTCCCAATGGCACAAAGACTGCTAGTACTCACCTATGTCTGGTTTTATCATCCTTGGAAACACAGAAAGAGTATGATTCTTAGCTCATGCCCGTCAGGCAGGACCACATGACTAGATGGAGGTAAGAAAATGTGAGCGGAAGAGGTAGGTTTCACTTATGAGTTGAAGCATTAGGGGGCCAATATGCTACCTACACACATTCCTCTTGTGCCATGGTGATGTTGGAAGCCATGCCATAGCCAGAAACAAAGGAAGTAGACTGGGTCCCTGAGTCACTGGATAGAGCAGAGCTCCTACCATTGCAAACTGACCCTTTTAAAAGTGCTAAACAAGCATGTATTGTGCTGAACTACTGAGGGATTACCTGTCACAGTAGCTATTTAGCTTAATACACCCTATTTCTTCGCAAATTGTCTCCTGTTCCACTAAAATATCAGCATCTATCCTTTCTTTCTCATCATTCTTGGATGACTAAAGTTCTGAACCCTTAATGTGGCTTTTGCAAATGACTCAACTTCTGACATCATCAGTGACCTTTGCCAGTTTTAACCCAAGAGGCTCTAAGGTCCTATGCGATGGCGTGTATCACCACTCTGGTCTTGCCTTCAGTGGTCAAGTAGTATGTTTCTGTTCCTCAAGGACCTCATTCCAAAGCTGAAGTCTTACCCAGGCCTTGTATCCAAATGCAGAGACAAGGGATTTGGTGGTGGTGAAGGGAATTGCCTTACATGGTGGAGGCAAATCTCCTGAGGCAAGTCCCTTCAGTGTTTTGAAGTAATTTTCTTAAGTTTGGATCTTATAAAACCTCTCTATCTGAATAAAGTCCAGGCTGAGACATGGTCATGTTCCCAGGCCAGGGATATGGCATGCTTGCCAAAAATCTTTGTAAGGCCAATTGTTTCTTTTTAAATTAGGTTATCCCCAGAAAATGAACCAACAAGCCTCGGCAGCCCAATGTTCAGGAAGCATTCTCTACAACAGCCAAGACAGGGAAGCAACCTAAATGTCCATTGACAGAGGATAAAGACATTGTACGTATATACAGTGGAGTATTACTCAGTCATTAAAAAGAATGAAATAATGCCATTTGCACCATCCATAGGGACGGAGCTAGAGATTGTCATACTGAGGGACGTAAGTCATACAGAGAAGAGAAATATCACCAGATTCTTTATATGTGGAATCTAAAAAGAAATGATACAAATTTTCTTATAAAACAGAAAGACTCACAAACTTAGAGAATGATCTTATCATTGCCAGGAGGAATAATGGGGGAAGGGATAATTAGGGAGTTTGGGATCGACAAGTACATACTGCTATATTTAAAATGGATAAACAATGACTTAACTGTATAGCACATGGAGCTCTTCTCAGTGTTACATGACAATCTGGATGGGAAGGGAGTTTAGGGGAGAATGTATACATGTATATAAATGGCTGTTCATCTGAAACTATCACAGCATTGTTAATTGTCTATCTACCTCAATACAAAATAAAAAATTTTAAAAAAAATAAGAAAAGAACATTACCACCTGTTAGGGAAATTAAATAAATAGTATTGTTTAGGCTTTAGAGACAAAGCAAAGCAGCTTCTGACCTTACTTCTAACATGCCTGGACATTGCCCTGACCAGGAGTAACTGGGAATGACTGCCGGCTGTGGGTGCAAGACTGGCAGCACCTTAAGTACGATGGGGGAGGAATCTTGAGATAGTTGAGCCCTTGGAGGGGGCCTAGCCAACCAAGCCCCAGGCTTAGCAACATTCCAATTTTAAGGCAATGCCAAAAAATGCTCAAACTACCACACAATTGCACTCATCTCACACCCTAGTAAAGTAATGCTCAAAATTCTCCAAGCCAGACTTCAACAGTATGTGAACCGTGAACTTACAGATGTTCAAGCTTGTTTTAGAAAAGGCAGAAGAACCAGAGATCAAATTGCCAATATCTGTTGGATCATTGAAAAAGCAAGAGAGTTCCAGAAAAACATCTATTTCTGCTTTATTGACTTTGCCAAAGCTTTTGGCTGTGTGGATCATCACAAACTGTGAAAAATTCTGAAAGAGATGGGAATACCAGACCAATTGACCTGCCTCTTGAGAAATCTGTATGCAGGCCAAGAAGCAACAGTTAGAACTGGACATGGAACAACAGACTGTTTCCAAATAGGGAAAGGAGTACATCAAGGCTGTATATTGTCACCCTGCTTATTTAACTTATATGCAGAGTACATCATGAGAAACGCTGGACTGGATGAAGCACAAGCTGGAATCAAGATTGCCAGGAGAAGTATCAATAACCTCAGATATGCAGATGACACCACCCTTATGGCAGAAAGGGAAGAAGAACTGAAGAGCCTCTTGATAAAAGTGAAAGAGGAGAGTGAAAAGTTGGCTTAAAGCTCAATATTCAGAAAACTAAGGTTATGGCATCTGGTCACATCACTTCATGGCAAATAGATGGGGAAACAGTGGAAATAGTGACAGACTTTATTTTGGGGGGATCCAAAATCACTGCAGATGGTGACCGCATCCATGAAATTAAAACACACCTGGCTCCTTGGAAGAAAAGCTATGACCAACAAAGACAGCACATTAAAACTCAGAGACATTACTTTGCCAACAAAGGTCCATCTAGCCAAAGCTGTGGTTTTTTCCAGTAGTCATGTATGGATGTGAGAGTTGGACTATAAAGAAAGCTGAGTCTTGAGGAATTGATGCTTTTGAACTGTGGTGCTGCAGAAGACTCTTGAAAGTCCCTTGGACTGCAAGGAGATTCAACCAGTCCATCCTAAAGGAAATCAGTCCTGAGTATTCGTTGGAAGGACTGATGCTGAAGCTGAAACTCCAACACTTTGGCCACCTGATGTGAAGAACTGACTCATTTGAAAAGACCCTCCTGATGCTGGGAAGGACTGAAGGCAGGAAGAGAAGCGGATGACAGAGGATGAGATGGTTGGATGGCATCATCAACTCAATGGGCATGAATTTGAGTAAGCTCAAAAATTGGTAATGGACAGGGAGGCCTGGCATGCTTCAGCCTATGGAGTCGAAGAGAGTCGGACAGGACTGAGTGACTGAACTGAACTGAACTGATCTGAAGTTTTACAAGACAAAACAAACAGCATTAACATAAAACCAGGTTTGCAATTTGGTCACAGATTGATAGTGATATCACTTTGCATCCATCACTGACTCAATGGACATGAGTTTGAGCAAACTCCAGGAGTTGGCGAAGGACAGGGAGGCCTGGCATGCTGCAGTCCATGGGATCACAAAGAGTCAGACACGACTGAGTGAGTGAACTGAACAGAACTGAACTGCAATCTCTGAAGTCTCACCCACAGAGCCCAGACCCTGCCTGGAACCATTTCCCAGCTGGAACTCCAGGGACTTCCCAGCGCTGTTTGAGTTTGGTTGTTGGTCAAAACCCAATTTGGTAATGTAGTCTCTGTTCTTTCTTTTTCTGTTTTCTTTTAATGTTAGTATGTTGAGAGTAAGCTAGATGATTCTCTAATAAATATCTGTATTATTTATTTACATAAAACCAGTGGCTTATTTTATTAACAAATCCTTTGAACATGAGACAAAAGTGAAAACTTTCTGCAAAACACCACCATTTAACAGATGAGGACATGAGGCATCTATAAGGTGGTACTTTCCCAAGGGCATTCAGCTAGTAAACGGTAGCAGCCATACCATGCCTGCTGCTCAGTCCTGTCTGACTCTTTGCCATCCCATGGACTGTAGCCTACCAGGCTCCTCTGTTCATGGAATTTTCCAGGCAAGAATACTGGAGAGGGTTGTCATTTCCTACTCCAGGGGATCTTCCTGACCCAGGGATCGAACCGATGTCTCTTGCAACTCCTGCATTGACAGGTGAATTCTTTACCACTGTGCCACTTGGAAACCCCAAAATAAGAGCAGACCGAAGAGACCTTTGTATTGGTTAAACACACACACAAACAAGCTTGGGAAATATTTGTATAATCACTATCAACACATGTGTCACTCTTATCAGTTTCAACACTATCACTGTCATCAGGGGAGCATCGTTATCATCACCACGACAGTAGCCACTATTAAAATTAAAATCAGTACCACATCCTTCCCTGGTGGCTCAGACAGTAAAAAATTCGATGTGCAATGCAGGAGACCTGGATTTGATCCCTGGGTCGGAAAGATCCCCTGGAGAAGGGAATGGCAACTCACTCTAGTATTCTTGCCTGGACAATTCCATGAACAGAAGGGCCTGGCAGACTACAGTCCGTGGGGTTGCAAAAGAGTGGGACACAGTTGAGCCAGTAACACTTCCTCTCAGCACATCCTTACCACTGATGTAAACACCTTCATCCATATAAAGATCACTTCTGTAGCAATTTCCACCATCGTGCCACCATCTTTGAAATTTTCACCTTTATAATCAACCATTAGTTTTGTATCATCTTCTATAAGGAATTGTTATTAATATCATAAGTATAGCTATTACCTTTATCAGTCAGTCTATTCATTAAACCAACATGTATTGCTCATCTACTGTGGCCAAGCACCAATGACAGTAGTGAACAAGTAAATCAGAAATGACTCTTGTCTGCCAATGAAGACAGATGTTTAAACAAATATTTACAGCAAGTGTTATTAATATTGATATTCACGAGGTACGGTACTGTGACAAGGCATAGGGAACAATTTTGTTTGGATGAGTCTGTGATGGTCTCTGGGAAGAAATGATTTTAAGTTGAGCCTTAAAAAAATATGTGGGAGTTATCTAGATAAAGATGGTATGGAGATAGGAAATCTCAGGCTGAAGAAATAGTAATTCACAAAGGCAATCAAAAGCCTATGGCAGATGTATGATGCTCTAGCCTCATTAGTAATAAATATTTAATTAAAAAGAAGTGTCATCGTCACCTATCAGGTTGGCAAAGATTATTTAAAATTAATGCCCAGTTTTGTTAAGAATACCATCAGAGTAGCATTCCCTTAGACTACATGAGAAACTTGCACAGATTTCTGGAAGGCACTGTCGAACAGATCAAAAACGTTAAAAAAAGTTACAATTTAAAAAATTATTTTCTAGGAATGTATCCTCATGTAAAAATAAAAACCACAGAGACTAAAACGGTAAAAAAAAAATTCTGGTACAACCACATGATGAATGAATATTGCACAGCCATTAAAATTACATTTTAGGAAATATGTATTGACATAGGAGATTGCTTATGATATAATGTAAAATGACTAATAATAGAATATGCATCAGTGTATGCAGAGTCTGTAGTCAGGATAGGCTGGGGCATGCTGTACTGATAAACAGCTCTTGAATCTCAATGGCCTAATTCTGCAAACGTTTGCTTCTTACTCTTGTCCCAGTCAGGTGCAGATGACACAGCTCTCCTTTGATGAGAAAACCAGGTACTCAAGGATGCTTCTACTGTAAGATAAATGAGGCAGAGATAGCATGGAGCTGATAGTAAAGGGAGTTTCGATGTCAGACTGGGAAAGGTATGCATCATTACCCTCCCATTCTTTCTACCAGGTTGTCTCATGTCCCAACCAACTTTAAAGAAAGCAGAGAGGGACTTGCCTGGTGGTCCAGTGATTAAGATACCACACTTCCAAAGCAAGGGACGATCTCTGGTCAGGGAACTAGATCTCACCTGCCTTGTGGTGCAGCCAAAATAAACAAACTGGATAGATGTACATATGGATAATCGGTGAGAATGAATGATCTCTGATACACTATGGCCTCTATTTTTAGAAAATCAATCTGCATATCTATTAACGTATTTATTTATCATCAGTTTGACTGCCCACCTATTCACCCATCCATGCCTCCATTCACCCATTGATTTGTCAAATTATATTTAGGAAGAGATTGGAAGGAATATACGGATGTGCTTAGAATGATTATGTACAGATGCACTGGGTGAATTTTTTTCCCTTATCTTGTTCTAAATTTTCTAAGTTTATTACGTTGTAGGTGCACTTATATAATCAGAAGAAAAGATGTTCCATTTAATTTTAAAAAGAGCAAGCCAACACACTTCAGTAATTTCCTTGATTGAGGGGGAGACTAATTTGGATTAGCAACATCCTGAGTTATAGACTGTTTGCAAAGAGATACAGCTTTATTACTTTTAACTAGCATCTTGGACCTACTTTAATGAATAGGTAGGAATGATTTATAATTAGCCTAGTAATTGTTTGTATCTAATTGAATGCATCTAGAGTGGCTTGAGAACTTCCTTACGTGCTTCCAAATGTCAACTAAATTTCTCGTTTTAGTGTCACAAATTCTTGAATGGATAGAATCCAAATTCATAAGCTTTTATTGTGAACAAATCAAAATAAATGCTCACACTAATAGGAAAATGAAACTCTGCACGATAGGGGAGAAGGATTGCCCAACAGAGACATTACTAGTGTCTCCTATGAGAGGCTCAGGAGTAACATGATTTCCACCATGTAGGAATGCACAGGGACTTCCCTGGTGCTCCAGTGGCTAAGACTCTGCATTCTCAATGAAGAGGGCCCAGGTTTGATCCCTGGTCAGGGAACTAAAATTCACATGCTGCAGCTAAGAGACCGTGTGTATTAATTAAAGATTCTACATGCTGAACGAAAAAGGATCCTGAAGATCCCACGCACCACAACTAAGACCCTGCACAGCCAAATAAATAAATAATATTAAAAAAAAAACCCAACCCAAGAATGTACAGAATTATTTTTCTCCAACCTACAGATGTAAAGGGGCTAGATCCTATCCTCTACCCTAAGACAAACTCAAAGACCCCTCTTATTTTCATTTTACCCATCCAAGAACACTTTCTGAAGGAAAGTCTGAATGTGTTTGACCACCTGTTCTGTTTTGTCTTGGAGGACATACTCTCTCAATTTTGCCAGAGTGGCCTTCCCAACAGCCGGATTGGCCTTCTCAAATAACATGCTTCCCAGCACCCCAGGGCCTTTGCATATGCTCTCACCATAGTCTCACTGAGCTTTGTTCCTCTTTTTCTCAACTTAACTCTCACCAATACTTCAGCACTCAGTTCAGTTTTCTTAGCAGAACCCCCTGTTTAAGCCAAATCCCCCCATCACATACGATGTATCTCTCTTTCAAGGGCTCATCTTAAGAATAGCATTACAGTTTATGTGGAATTTTGATTTCTTGCCGTTTCCCCAATTAAAATGCAAGTTCCACGATGTCAGGGTAGCCTGTCATTTTGTCCTTCTTTATTTCCCCCAGGTGTAAATACTGGGCTTGGCACAGAACAGGCACTCAATAAATACGTGGTGAACTCGGGGATAAATGAAGGATTTGGTGGGAAAACCTTGGCCCAGAGAGTTTAAGTAACTAGCTTTGTAAGCAGAAGAATCATTCTGCCTCCTTACACAGTTGTATTATGAAACCAGAAAAGAAAATAATAATTGGTAATTCACTTGAATAAATAATGCTAGAGATGTCTAATAGAGATAGCCACCATTTATTGTCACAAACTTGGTGCCAAGAGCTTTAGTATAATAGCCAATCCTCACACAACCTCTGTGGTTGGTCTATTACTCAAATTTTGCAAATCAAAGGTTCAGAAAGTTAAATAACTTTGGGGGAGGCATATGCAAATTATTTTAAAATATAAACTATTTCAGACTTGTTGAGAATAATGTGACAAAAAGCCATAAGATCAGACAGAATTAACTAGCAGAATGAAGATTCAAATTCAAAACTGCCTGACTCCAAACACCTTAAGTATAACTTAGGCTCCCCTGGTCCCTAAAATTCAAACAATGATAACTGAAATACATTATAGAGAGTGATTAGGGAAGGACGGTGAGACTATGAGAGTTCAGAGAGTCTTGGCTGGAGGAAACAGGGGAAGCTTGGTAGGAAATTTGATATTTGAGTTGGTCCATCTGTGAAGACGTGGAGATGGGCAGTGACATAAGAAATAGCATAGGAAATAGCAACTAGACTCCAATAGCACCAGTGGTAAAGAACCCGCCAATGCAGGAGACATAAGAGACAAAGGTTGGAGCCCTGGGTTGGGAAGATCCCCTGGAGAAGGGCATGGCAATCCACTCCAGTATTCTCGCCTGCAGAATCCCATGGATACAGAGCCTGGCGGGCTGTAGTACACAGGGTTGCAAAGAGTCAGACATGATGCACACACACACACACACACACACACACACACACACACACACACACACATATATATATATATATGAGAGAGAGAAGAGGAGAGAGCGTTTACAAAACTGGCAACCTGTTTACCACCAGGAATGAGACAGGCTGAGATTCAGCTTTAGATTCTTGGTCAAAAGGAACTTTAGTTATCTCTATTTTGGTAATCTGTTGCATGGAGAAGATATTCATGTAGAATCTGTGGCAATTAAATTTTAATTTTAGAAGCATAGAGATCAGGTTCATTTCAAGAACAAATTTGGAAGCCAGACTTTCTCCTCTGTAGACTGGAACTTATTTTCAGAACAGTCAGGTCGCAGGATGGAGTCCAGCCTTAAAAGTAACAGTCTACAGAGGACTATGCACAGAGGTAGGGGAGGGACAGAAGAGCAGATAAAGGCAAGCTAAAGAAGAAAAAGAAGGTCATTTCCTGCTGCAGGGTCAGTGTTCTGGACAAGCCTAATAAAATGCCTGCTGGTGATACCGTCCCGTTGTGGAAAGTCTCATTAATTCTAACACTTCCCACAAACTTTCTTTTGAAAGACTTTTTCTCATTATTATTTTTTTCCCAGTTTTGTTTAGATATAACTGGCTTGTAGCTCTGTGTAAGCTGTGTAGCATAATGGCTTGACTTACATATATTTTGTTGACGAACTTTCTATATGGACCTCTTCCCTGCTGGCTCAGACAGTAAAGAATCTGCCTGCAAGGAAGAAGACTTAGGCTTGATCCCTGGATTGGGAAGATCTCCTGCAGAAGGGAATGGCGACCCACTCCAGTATTCTTACCTGGAGAATTCCATGGACAGAGGAGCCTGGTGGGCTACAGTCTATGGGGTCACAAAGAATTGGCCACGAACGAATGGCTAACACACACATACAGTTTGGTTTACAGGTTACCCAGGTTTCTTGGGAGACAATTAGAACAGGATAAGCACTTGACCTCCTGATCTATAAATCTATGGTAAGCAGCCTACAACATGGCTGATACTTTTCTGAACCACTCAGACATTTCACTCCAGGAGCTTAAAATGCAAGATAGAGAGAGAATGCAGTTTATAGAAATCAGCTTTTGAAGCAACAGCACAAGTAAAGAGGGTAGAAAGGAAAAGTCATGACCCTGGTTCGATTCCTGGATTGGGAAGATTTCCTGGAGAAGGAACAGACTACCCACTCCAGTGTTCTTGGGCTTCCCTGGTGGCTCAGATGATAAAGAATCTGTCTGCAGTGCAGGAGACCTGGATTCAACCCCTGGATTGGGAAGATCCCCTGGAGGAGAGCATGGCAATCCACTCCAGTATTCTTGCTTAGAGAATCCCCATGGACCAAGGAGCTACAGTAAATGGGGCCCCGAAGACTTGGACATGACTGAGCAACTAAGTACAGCACAGACATGAATAAGGGAGACATCCTAGGTCACCAGGTGCTGTGGAAATATTGATGGGGAAAAAGTGGAAACAGTGACAGACTTTATTTCCTTGGGCCCCAAAATCACTGTGGACAGTGAGTGCAGCCATGAAATTAAAAGACACTTGCTCCTTGGAAGAAAAGCTATGACAAATCTAGATAGTATATTAAAAAGCAGAGACATCATTTGGCTGACAAAGGTCTGCATAGTCAAAGCTATGGTTTTTCCAGTAGTCATGTACAGATGTTGGACCATGAAGAAGACTGAGTACCAAAGAACCGATGCTTTCAAAATATGGTGCTGGAGAAGACTCTTGAGATTCCCCTGGACAGCAAGGAGATCAAACCAGTCAATCCTAAAGGAAATCAGTCCTAAATACTCATTGGAAGGATTGATGCTGAATCTGGATCTCCAATACTTTGGAAACCTGATGCAAAGACCCTGATGCTGGGAGAGACTGAGAACAGGAGGAGAAGGGGGTAACAGAGGATGAGATGGCTGGATGGCATCATCAACTCAATGGACATGAGTTTGAGCAAACTCAGGGTGATAGTGAAGGACAGGGAAGCCTGACATGCTGCAGTCCATGGGGTCCCAAAGAGCTGGACAGGACTGAGCCATGGAACAATAATATAGAAATGGAAGAAGAGAGTCAGGAAAACTGGAGACACAAATGTTCTGTTACCAGAACAGTGGAACAGTGAGTAGAGAGCGGTGGGGGATGGTGTTCAGATCTGTGCTCACAGTGACCAAGATTCTGTTGATGAGAGACTAGACAGCCTGGATATTACAGAGATGCTGTATCTGAAAACTTCCAGGTGGTGTTCAGTCACTCTGGGGTTCCCACTTTCTCCTACATTTTACAGAGAAAGAGAAAATTGCTAAATGTGTGGCTTTGAAACAAGATTATCTGAGCTTCTAATTGTGACTCTACTAATATATCAGCTAAATTGTGTAGGTCATAGATCAGAAATTTTAAAAATGCCACAAGTTTTTGAGGCTCAGAACAATAAAGTTTTATTTCTTGCTTCTTTTATATATTCATTAAACATCATTGGGAGGCTCTGTGCCTGGCGGCACAGTGGTAGAGAATCCACCTGCAATGCAGGAGATACAGGTTCAATCCCTGTATCAGCAAGATTCCCTAGAGAAGAGAATGACTACCCACTCCATATACTTGCCTGGGAAATACCAGGGACAGCGGAACCTGGGACTGCAAAGGGGTGGTACATGATTTAGCGACTAACAACAGCAGCAGCATGCTATGTCATGTTTGTCATGCTCACCAGGTTGATGAAGCTGCCACCGCCGAAAGTCTTTGCTGATGGGAAAGGTGAATACCGACTTCCATATGGCAGGGAAGTCCAATAATTCCGACAAGTGGAAATCCAAGAATATTTGGATGTATCCCACTGCACGCTGTGTTAGCAGTGTGACCTTGAGCAAATTTCTTAACTTTTCCCTACCTCACTTTTCTCATCCTCAGGGTAGCCTGTAGAAGTGATTAGCCCAAAAAATAACTCACAATATACTTTCAGTAAGTATTGGCTTTATTGTAGTTTAAAGAAACTGAAAGTGTTAGTCACTCAGTCATGCCCAGCTCTTTTTGATTCCATGGACTGTAGTCTGCCAGGCTTCTCTGTTCATGGGGTTTTCTAGGCAAGAATACTGGAGTGGGTGCCATTCAAGACCCCCATCTCTAGGGGATCTTCCCAACTCAGGTACTGAACCGAGGTCTCCTGCAATGCAGGCAAATTTTTTTTACCATCTGAGCTATTATCCAGAATTATTGTAGTTTGGATTTAACCAATTCCTATTGGTTAAGTGGCTTGGTTCAGCTTTTCTCCAAGCTTAAACCAGTACAATGAGACATCTCTCCTTAAAATTTGTATAAGCTAAGTTCTCTGATTAGCCATTCACTGTCAGGATGTCCAAAAGTTATGTCTAGAAATCTGTGGCTTTATAAAAGAGTTTGAGTGAATTCAGAAATGCAGCCAAATTTTTTTGATGGGTCATTCTTTGAGCCAAGGAAAGAGAAATATGTGATTTGGAGAGTTAAAAATTGGACAGAGAGAAAGCCCAGCTGGGAGGAATGGGTCTAAGAGGTAATCTCCAAAGCTTACTCAGGGCCAGGGACAGCAACTGGGGAAACTCAAAATGTGGAAACAGAAGGAAGAGCAGGAGGCAGACGGGCAGATGGGAGTTATTTTTTAAAAAGAAGCAGCAAAAAAGTCGTGGGAGGAGAATTCTATAGAAAAGGGAGCCCTAGAACCACAGGTTGGAAAATGGTTCGGAAGTCCTATGGGGAAAAATGTTTGTCTGGATTGTGAAGTTAGATCATTATCCTGGGAAGAGAAAAATTCTTTGAGATAATAGGAAAATGCATTTCAGAAGTATCTCCCACTTTCTATGCCCCAGTGATCTTTGCCCGGTGGCTCAGATGGTAAAGAATCCACCTGCAGTGCAGGAGACTTGGGTTCAATCCCTGGGTTGGGAAGATCTCCTGGAGAAGGGAATGGCTGCAGACTCCAGTATTCTTGCTTGGAGAATTCCATGGACAGAGGAGCTTGGTGGGCTACAGTCCAGGAGGTAGCAAACAGTCGGGCACGACTGAGCAACTAAAACTTTCACTTTGACTTTCCATGCCCCAAGCTTCAAAAATAAGAACATCATTGTTTAAATAAGGAACAAAGTTCAAGGGACAGAAAACCAACCTTGAGTGACTTTATTGGTTCACATAGTTGCAAAGTCCAAGGCGGGCAACAACTTGAGGCAGAAGTCCATGTGAATGCTAAAACAGCATCAGCAGTGGTATTGATTGCTCTCCGGTTTGCTTTCTCAGCGTTGTTTGCATTCTCAGGCAAGTTCTTCCTTCGCAGTGCCTGAGAGCAGGCTAACCCCTCTGGCTTACTTCTTTTCTTCCCATCATTCTTATTACAAGAGCATACCTCTCTCCCAGTCCCTCTAGTGGGCATTCTGGGATAGTCTGTGATCACTGTTGTCAAGGGGGATGTGGCTTTCTGATTGACCAGGCTTGGGTCACATAACGAACCCCAGACCACACTTGGAATCAGCTCTACTTGAATTACATGTGCTGAATGGAAAAATAAAAAAGAGTAATTCTCTAAGGAAAAAATACAGTGTTTAAAATGTGGGAAAAACTGGGGGCCAGCCGAACAAGATAAATGAACAATTTTTGTACATCTTAGGAACAACTGCATTTTCATCAGCAGCACCACCGCCACCACCCCACCACTTAGAAGAGCACCATTCTCAGCGATATGGAGGACATCTGTCAGGTAAGCACATCTCCAATCTGGCAGGAGTTTCAAGACCCATGATGCCTTAGAGCCACAATCTCCCTCAGTCCTACCAATGGGCAATGAATATTGGTTTCCCTTTCTCAGAGAAGCCCAAATCTTTCTTTGAATCCCAGAAAATTAGCTGAAAGCATAAGAGCATGTTTATTTGTTGCTTATTCCATATCCCCAGACCTATACATCTTTCCCTAAGACATTGGCTTATGTCTCGCTCTATGTTAGACACATAACCTAGAATCAATATACCAAATCCACTTGATATTTGGAGTGAAACTGAGAGGCAAACCCTGATCTTATTTGGGGATGTACTTGGAAATTCCCTCCAAGGACTTCCCTGGTGGTCCAGTGGTTAAAACTCAATCAGCCAGTGCAGGGAACATGGGTTTGATCCCTGATCTGGGAAGATTCCACATGCCACAGGGCAATAAAGCCCATATGCCACAACTGCTGAAGCCTCTGCAGGCTAGAGCTCATGCTCTGCAACAAGAGAAGCCACCACAGTGAGAAGCCTGTGTACTGCAACTAGAGAAAGCCCATGCACAGCAACAAATAAATAAATAAAATTTATAAATAAAAATTTAAAAGAATATTTTCCAAAAGTCCCTCAGAGAATGGGAATTTTCCATTTCTGGTTGGAGCCATCACAGCACAATTTGAGTTATGCAGAATCTGGAGTAAAAGCATAAGCATCTTATTTGGGACCTTCCTTTTCAACAGGAAATCCTATATTGGATCAAGGCTCATTTTAGATATCACCTATTTTCTGAGTCATGGCCAGATCCTCTCAAAACTAGTTATTTCCTTTTTACCTTGCTCCCATAATGTATGGGTCATGTCCAAAGAGCCCTGAGTTCCTTTAGGTCAATTTTATTCATTCTGGTATCATCAGTTCTTGGGTGGTGTTAGTAGCTCAGTTGTGTCCGACTCTTTGCAACCCTGTGAACTGCAGCCTACCAGGCTCCATGGGATTTCTCAGGTAAGAATGCTAGAGTGGGTTTCCATTTCCTCCTCCAGGGGATCTTCCCAGTCCAGGGATAGAAACTGAGTCTCCTGTATTGCAAGTAATTTCTTTACCACTGAGCCACCAGGGATCTTGGTGGTAGGTACTTAAATAAAAATGTGTGAGGGATGAATGGAGGATTTGCTTATGCAGATTGAGGGGGAAGAAACATTACACATGTATAAAATCCCAATCATTAATTATATTGAAGAAAACTGTCAGCCAGCAAGGGCAAGCAGCTCACATAAGAACACACAGAAAATTCATAGCTATGTGAGAACTGAGATGTCCTAATTCTCAAGTCAGAACTCTTACAGAATATTACAGTTCTGTCCCACCTGAAGCACTCAGTCTTGGCATATTATATACAATATTTCATTCATGCTTCCTGGTAAGCTTCCTTATTTTAATGACAAGGAAGCAGAGGGTCAGAAAAATGATTGCTAATGTGTTTTCCAACTCGGTGAAAGCTTTAGGAACTGACCATCCAACTCTGTCTCTGAGACTTTTCCTGATTGGTAGAGAAACTGAAAAGTATCTGGAACCCAGCCTACTATCAGAATGTGCATTCAAAGGAAAACTGTGTCAAGATCCAGTAATCTGAAGTAGAAATGCTTTTAAGTATTAATACAAACCTGTGTCATGATGCCCATGGCATGGAAGCCTACTTCTGGATGCCAAAGAGAGCAGGAAGACTTTGGAGGTTTCCACTGATTCTGCCCTGGTGGCAGAACAAGACCTTGACACAGGGCTTCATACAGCTCCCAACCTAGTTCTATTTGAGAGACGGAAGAGATAAGAGAACATACAACAACAACAACAATCAAAAAGATGGTTTATGTTGAAATTTTTCATGGAATGTCTTTATTTTCTTCCCTGGAAACCCAGTAACTAAGGCAGGATATATTCATTCTTAATCATAATAATAACATCTTACATGTTACCTGCCATATGTACATTATATATATTCTCAGCTGATCCTCAGGACAACTTCACAAAGAAGTGCCATAATTATCCCCATTTTACCAGTGAGGAAAAATGTAATCATGCCATGGTAAGCAACTTGTCTAAGGTCACGCACTTAGAAACTGGTAGAGCACAGAATAGAACCCAAGAAGTCTGACTACAGATTCCATCTACTTAATCATTGAGCAAAAATGTGTCATGAAAAGATCAGAAATATTTGAGTTCACATCCTGCTTTGAGTTCTCTATAACTGTAGAACTCTGTGTAAGCCTTGGTTTCCTCACCTGTAAAATGGATCTAAAAATGCCCCACTAATGAAGTTTTATGATAATCGATATTGTGTCCCTGGATATGTAAGGTGAAAGGTAGTTTTTCAGAGGTAGTATAGAAAGCTCTTGAATGCAGACATGGTTTGATATCTAGTCTCCTTCATACACTAACTCTGTTAATAGACAAATTAAGTTCTGTGAAACTCAGACTTGAAATTAGATGTGAAAAATTTTGTCTGTTAAACAGGAATAATAATTGCTATTTATTAAGTGTGATTGTGATCAATGAATCAGAAACCACATGAAAATGTCCAGGATAGTGACTTGTATACAATCAGCTCTCAGGGATGCTAGTTTCCATTCTTCCCGTTTTGCCAGTTGACTGCCTGTCTTGTCTTTAATTATTCAGCCTCAGTCTATGGGGAGGGCCAAATCCAAAATCCAAGCTGCCAGATGCAGACTAGAAGCTTCAAACCCAAATGAGATCCCGCTTTGATTTATGTCAGAGAGTGTTTTGCCTATGTTATCCTCTAGGAGTTTTATAGTTTCTGGTCTTATGCTTAGATCTTTCATCCATTTTGAGTTTATCTTTGTGTATGGTGTTAGAAAGTGATCTAGTTTCATTCTTTTACAAGTGGCTGTCCAGTTTTCCCAGCACCACTTGTTAAAGAGGTTGTCTTTTCTCCATTGTATATTCTTGCCTCCTTTGTCAAAGATAAGGTGTCCATAGATGCGTGGATTTATCTCTGGGCTTTCTATTCTGTTCCATTGATCTATATTCCTGTCTTTGTGCCAGTACTGTACTGTCTTGATGACTGTGGATTTGTAGTATAGCCTAAAGTCAGGTAGGTTGATTCCGCCAGTTCCAGTCTTCTTTCTCAAGATTGCTTTGGCTATACGAGGTTTTTTGTATTTCCATACAAATTGTGAAATTATTTGTTCTAATTCTCTGAAAAAGACCTCTGGTAGCTTGATAGGAATTGCATTGAATCTATAGATTGCTTTGGGTAGTATACTCATTTTCACTATATTGATTCTTCCAATCCACGAACACGGCACATTTCTCCATCTGTTTGTGTCCTCTTTGATTTCTTTCATCAGTGTTTTATAGTTTTCTATATACAAGTCTTTTGTTTCTTTAGGTAGAAATACTCCTAAGTATTTTATTCTTTTTGTTTCGATGGTGAATGGAATTGTTTCCTTAATTTCTCTTTCTGTTTTCTCATTGTTAGTGTATAGGAATGCCAGGGATTTCTGTGTGTTGATTTTGTATCCTGAAACTTTGCTATATTCACTGATTAGCTCTAGTAATTTTCTAGTAGAGTCTTTAGGGTTTTCAATATAGAGGATCATGTCATCTGCAGAGAGAGTTTTACTTCTTTTTTTCCAATCTGGATTTCTTTGATTTCTTTATCTGCTCTGATTGCTGTGGCCAAGATTTCCAAAACTGTGTTGAAAAGTAGTGGTGAGAGTGGGCACCCTTGTCTTGTTCCTGACTTCAGGGGGAATGCTTTCAGTTTTTCACCATTGAGGATAATGTTTGCTGTGGGTTTGTCATATATAGCTTTTATTATGTTGAGGTAAGTTCCTTCTATTCCTGCTTTTTGGAGGGTTTTTATCATAAATTGGATGTTGAATTTTGTCAAAGGCTTTCTCTGCATCTATTGAGATAATCATGTGATTTTTATTTTTCAATTTGTTAATGTGGTGTATTACATTGATTGATTTGCGAATATTGAAGAATCCTTGCATCCCTGGGATAAAGCCTACTTGATCATGATGTATGATTTTTTTAATGTGTTGTTGGATTTGCCTTCAGAATGGGAGAAAATAATAGCCAATGAAGCAATGGACAAACAATTAATCTCAAAAATATACAAGCAACTCCTGCAGCTCCATTCTAGAAAAATAAATGACCCAATCAAAAAGTGGGCCAAAGAACTTAACAGACATTTCTCCAAAGAAGACATAAAAATGGCTAACAAACACATGAAAAGATGCTCAACATCACTCATTATCAGAGAAATGCAAATCAAAACCACAATGAGATATCACTTTACACCACTCAGAATGGCTGCAATCCAAAAATCTACAAGTAATAAATGCTGGAGAGGATGTGGAGAAAAGGGAACTCTCTTACACTGTTGGTGGGATTGCAAACTAGTACAGCCACTATGGAAAACAGTGTGGAGGTTCCTTAAAAAACTGCATATAGACCTGCCATATGACCCAGCAATCCCACTACTGGGCATACACACCGAGGAAACCAGAATTGAAAGAGCCACGTGTACCCCAATGTTCATCGCTGCTTTGTTTACAATAGCCAGGACATGGAAGCAACCTAGATGCCCATCAACTGACGAATGGATAAGAAAGCTGTGGTACATATACACAATGGAATATTACTCAGCATTAAAAAAAAATTCATTTGAATCAGTTCTACTCAGGTGGACGGAATTGGAGCCCATTATCCAGAGTGAAGTAAGCCAGAAGGGAAAATAACAATACAGTATACTAACGCATATATATGGAATTTAGAAAGGCGGTAATGAGAACCCAGCATGCGAGACAGCAAAAGGAACACAGATGTATAGAACAGACTCGTGGACTCTGTGGATGAGGGCAAGGGTGGGATGATATGGGAGAATGGCATTGAAACATGTTAATTATCATATGTGTAATCAATCGCCAGCCCAGGACTGATGCTCGGGGCTAGTGCATCGAGATTTCCTGGAGGGAGGGAGGAGGGAGATAGGAGGGAGGGGGGTTCTGGAGGGGGAGCATATGTAAACCCATGGCGATATCATGTCATTGTATGGCAAAACTAATAAAAAAAAATCCCAAATGAGAGAAAGTCCTTGGGAAATAAGGACATTCTGGGAGTGGGGATGAACTCTGAGAGTTAATAAAGGATTTCAGATTTTGAAGGTCACAAAATGATACTTGATTAGATACTACTTAAGTCAGGAGCTGCTTAAGGCAAGGTAAAGTTGAGTTGTCAATATCTAAAGACAATTTATATACATTTTGTTGTTCTTGTTGTTGTTCAGTGTGTAGGGAATTTTAGGGAACAACCTGCTCCCCCCAAACACAGACACACAAAACTTCTGGAATTAATGAGCAAGTTTGGCAAGGTCACAGAATGCAAAACTAATATACAAAAATCCTTTATGTCAACAAAGAACAATCTCAATGAAATGAATAAAGCAATTCCATTCAAAATAGTATCAAAAAATAAAGTATTTGTGAGTAAATTTAACAAAATAAATGCAAGTCTTTTTCAATGAAAACCACAAAACATCACTGAGAGAAAGTAAAGATGATTTAAATAGTGAAATATACCATGTTCATGGATCAAAAGACTCAATAATTGTTAATATTTCAATTCTCCCCAGATTTATCTATAGACTTTGTTCCAGTTATTTAAACTCACCATGATTCAATTTTTCTTTGGCAAAATATAAATTATGATTGCACTTTACATGGTGATAGTATTTTATATTAAGAGTTAACTTAACCACAGAATATATCCATCAAATGCTCTGCTCAGCTAAAGCAGAAGGCCTGCTATACAATGTTGTTGTTCAGCCTCTATGTCATGTCTGACTCTTTGCAACCCCATGGATGGTAGCCTGCAAGGTTCCTCTGTCTGTGGCATTTTTAATATTGGGATTGGGAGCCATTTCCTTCCCCTGGGAACCTTCCTGGACCAGGGATCGAACCTGTGTCTTAGGTACTGGCAGGAGGATTCTTTACCACTGAGACACCTGGGAAGCTGTGATGTACAAGTATTTAACAAACTTCTTTTGGAAGAAAAAATACAGGAGTTTTCCAACGTAATCTTCTCAATTTTAATAATTTTCTCAACTTCAATTAATTTAGTAGAGATTGCTACCAGTTTTCAATCCAGCCAGCATGACCCAGGTAAGAAATGTAAACCACAATTGAAGAGGATGAACTGTTATCTAAGACAGAGCAATTGCATATGCATATACTAACATATATGTGTATACATAATATGCATTAAATATAAGGATATATAAATATTGTATATGTATGAATATATATATGAACTATGTCACTATAAATATAATGTACATAGTCTGATTGGTTGGGGAAGTAGTACAGACAGACATATTAGGAATTAGTCTAGTTTCTTGGCATGAACACTGGGTAAACGTTGGGACCTTTCACTAAGAAGATGGAACCCCAGAGAGAACAAGTTTTGGATTGTTATCAGCAAATTCATCTGTCAAGACCTGGAAATGAAGAAATATTTGAAAGTATCAAGGAGCTACATCATTCAGATCTGTTTTCACACTTCCTAATATCTCACTTGGCACTGGGCTACTTTAGTTTCTAAGAGCCAGAGTCCTTTCCTGCTCCATTTCTGCCAGCTACTGTGCTTTCTTGTGCTTATACAAACCACTATCTCTAAACTTAACCCATCACCTCTGTCAGCCCATCCCTCAAACGTTTTGGAGAATTCAGCTTTGACTCTGAACCCCTGGCCTGGGGCTCTGTGTCCTTGGCCTCATGCACGTTCTTCCCAAGTGCTATTAATCTGTTTAGGAGATTCGTTTACAAAGAGGTTAATGATGGTAGATGGGAGGCTGTATAAAATATGGGCCGATTTTCAAACACGAAGGTGATAAATGAACAGATTTTCCCTCAGATTGCTGAGCAAACATCAGCAGAGTAAACTAATGTAAAGATATAATCGTGATTAATCTCTTGATTAAAATAATTAATCTTGGTTAATTCTGCATTTAATCATCTCTTTTTATCAATGTCTAACATGCAGCTTTATAGAAATATTCATTTAGACTAATGGATATTTCATTCCCCCAATTAGTCTGTTTATTCTGAGCTTCTAAATGCCTTGAATTCTAGCTCTTTCATTTGCAGCAAACTTTGGATCATAGCTCTAGGCAGAATGTTCTTTTTATACTCAAGAAGTCCCTACAATGTTTAGTTAAGGACAAAAAGAGGAGTACCTGGATAGGTATTAAGGAGATCTGAGGGCTTTAGGGCCTGAAGGAGGCTAGAGATGATCCTTATCAAACATTTGCTTTAGGATCTGGAGTTTTACTTTGTGGCCACTAATTGCTTGTATTGTAATGATAATATCATGCACTTGGTAGGAATTTACAATTCATTCTTTCATATCTAATATCTGACTTAATTCCTGCTAATAGAAGAACTTGCTTTCCCATTTTATTAATGAGAAAACAGAAGTCTAGAGTGATTACGTGGCTTCCTCAAGTTCATAGAGATAGCAAAAAAGGCAACATTGGATTCTGGCTTCTCAGACTATGAGCACTCTTTCCTGCTCTGTGTACAGTTATGCAAAACCCAGAAGTGGCTGAGAAGGTCAAGGGCTGTGAATCGGTATATAAACTCTGAAGGGAGCAGACTGGGTGAGGCTGAATCAGTATTTCTCCCGTCTGTGCGAAGCAGCAGATCATTTATGGCTCTGATTTTCACACTTGCGTTCAGTGAATATTTATTAAATATGTATCTGCTTTATAACAAGCATTGACCTAGGGATAAGGGATATATTGTGGTTGTTGTTTAGTCTCTAAGTTGTGTCCATCTGTTTGTGACCCCATGTACTGTAGCCCTCCAGGCTCTTTGGTCCTTGGAATTTCCTAGTGAAGAATAATGGAGTGGGTAGCCATTTCCTTCTTCAGGGGATCTTTCTGACCCAGAGATCAAACCCAAGTCTCCTGCATTGCAGGCAGATTGCTTACCACTGAGTCAGCAGAGAAGCCCCAAGGAATACGTTTTTGTTCAGTCACCAAGTTGTGTCCAAATTCTTTGCAACGCCATGGACTGCATCTCGCCAGGCTTCCCTGTCCTTCACTCCCTCCTGGAGTTTGCCCAAGTTCAGTGATGCCATCCAACCTTCTCATCCTCTGTCACCCTCTTCTTCTCCTTTCAATGTTTCCCAGCATTAGAGTCTTTACCAATGAGTCAGCTCTTTGGATCAGGTGGCCAAAGGATTGGAGCTTCAGCTTCAGCATCAGTCCTTCCGATGAATATTTAGGTTTGATTTCCTGTAGGATGTACTGGTTTGATCTTGCTGTCCAGGACACTCACAAGAGTCTTCTCCAGCACCATACTTCTAAAGCATCAATTCTTTGGCACTCAGGCTTCTTTATGGTCCAAGGATACAGTAAGGAACAAAGAAAAAGCTTAAAACTGTGATTTCCAATCCTAGTGAAGCCACATAGTTCAAGTGTCATACCTGAATCACTAAATCACAGCTTGTTCAACACAGCACTACAGAAATACATGATAGGACAGGGGTTCAAGGAAAAGAAGTGGAGAGGGGAGGGAACTATTGGCTTGGGGACAGAACTGGAGGAGATGAAGTTTCCCCTTCTTAGTCACTCACTGTAACATTTCCCTCCTACCCTTCTTAATTTCATCATATCTCTTTTATTTTCATTAGATTACCTGTGGGATATGAATATGAATTTATGTGATTTATTCATTGATCTCCTTGCTTTTCTTCTTCTCCTTCTCTTTCTCCTCCCCCCTCCTCCTCCACCTCTTCTTCCTCTCCCTCCTCTTTCTTCTTTTCTCCTTCTCCCTTTTTTTTTTTTGGTCTCTCTAGTAGAAAATAAGCCTCAGGAGACATCAGACAAGCACCCTGTTTCTTGTTTCATGCTTAAAACATGAAACTGACTGATTCACAGAGACCTGGTAAATTCTTGCTGAATAAAGGAAGGGGAGAATATAGTGTCTGTGTGACCTTAGGTAACACTGAGCACTGATCAATACCATGCTCTATACATTTATTATTTCATTACATACTCACCATAGTTTTAGTTATTATTGTACTCACTTTACAGATGAGAAAACTGAGGCATAGAAAAGTAATTACCTAGCTTTTGAACTGTGATGTTGAAAAAGACTCTGGGAGTCCCTTGGACTGCAAGGCGATCAAATCAGTCAATCCTGAAGGAAATCAGTCCTGAATATTCATTGGAAGGACTGATGCTGAAGCTGAAACTCCAGTACTTTGGCCACTTGATATGAAGAACCGACTCACTGGAAAAGACCCTGATGCTGGGAAAGACTGAGTGCAGGAGGAGAAGGGGACAATAGAGGATGAGATGGTTGAATGGCATCACTGGCTCAGTGGACATGAGTTGGAGCAAGCTCCGAGAGATGGTGAAGGACAGGGAAGCCTGGCATGCTGCAGTCCGTGGGGTTGCAAAGAGTTGGACATGACTGAGCTACTAAACAACAAAAGCTTGCTCATAGTCGCAGAACTATCAGACTGTCTGACCCCAGGGCCTGCCTTCCTGAGTACTATGCCCGAAAGCCACTGTGTAGTAGCTATGAGACACCCTGGAGGGAATTATTGACCCCATAGGACATCTTACAGTTTCCCTAGGAGCTAGACCTTAGGAGATCCTCTTGCCAAGAGCTTCTCCATCCTGATGTGTAACTGTCATTTTGGGAAAGATGTTGCAAGCACCATGGATTCTAACATAACCACTCTTTCTATAAATTATAAAAGATTCAAATCTATAACTATATGGTAAGTACCTTTCTCCTTATTTTTATTTTGATTTCTTTAGTGAGAAGTGAAAGCCATGTGTAGCTAAAAAGGCAGGTCTCCACTCTCATTCTATGATGACTCATACTCAGCAGATAGGGCTGTCCTAAAAATAACACTATTTCCCTGAAAAAAACCTTCAGGCTGTGTCACATGGGCATATATCTTTTATTAAGAAGAATAAAAATCAGTGGCTCTGATTTAGTCTGCACACCACTCTCATTTTGCTTATAAGGCATCTGAGACTCTGAGAGGGAGTGTGGCTTATTCCAGGACACACACAGTTTGACTGTGACTGTCAGGCTTGCCATCAACACTGCCATCCATCCAGTTCAGAACTGTGCGTGCATGCTGAGTCACTTCAGTTGTGTCCAGCATACTAAGGGCTAGTCCTGTGCTGAGACATAATACTGGACAAGGAATGTGACCCAGGGACAGAGCTCTAGCTCTACATTCATCAGCTGAGGGTTTCCTTAGGATGTCTTCTCTTCTCTCTTTCTACTCTGTAATTCCCATCTCTTGTGTGGTCAGGACAAATATGATGGACCTAGAGCTTCCTTCTGATTAATGGGAGCTATCCCCTCTCTCTGAAAGGCAACTCAAACAGCTCAAATCAAGTCTTCATGGAGACAGACTCTCTATCTTCACATTAGCGGTGGTTACTATTATGGGCTGAAATAAACTGTGGGTCTCAAGAAGTGGGCCTGTGTAGCTGCCTAAACATATTTAAAGCTCATAGGTCTAGGTTTTTTCTAAACCAGTTTGCAGGCTTCCCTGGTGGCTCAGTGGTAAAGAATCCACCTGCCAGTGCAGGAGACGCAGGTTCGATCCTTGGATAAGAAGATCCCCTGGAGAAGGATATGACAGTTCACTTCCTGCCTGGGAAACCCCATGGACAGTGAAGGCTGGTGGGTTACAGTCCATGGGGTAGAAGAGTAGGACACAACTGAGCGACTAAACAACATCTGGGCTCCTGGACTCTTACAGCTACTTGTAATACCCAGTTCACTGGAAGTCTGCAGTGTCCTTTGGAGCAAAATCCTGATAAAAATGATTCTCAGCTTCAGCTGACCTTCTGAATCAACTGGAGTGAAAACAATGGGTGTATCTGTCCTATCCCTAGAAATGCTATTTCAAAGGGTGATAGCAATACACCTTCCCTCTGTCCGTGGGATTCTCCAGGCAATCCACTGGAGAGGATTACCATGCCCTCCTCCAGGGGATCGTGCCGACCCAGAGATAGAGCCTCTGTCTCATGTCTCTTGCATTGGCAAGAGGGTTCTTTACCACCAGTGCCATCAGAAAAGCCTTCCAGTACACATCCAGGGGTGGTTTAAAATGATAATATCAATGCTTTTGTGTGGGGTATACCTTCCCCAAGTCCATCTTTTGGTCTTATTACAAAAGCAGCAGCTGGCTGGGGATTTGAACATCTGGACATCCAAGTCCTAAGCCATATACCATCTCCTCATTACTATAGGGTTTGTTTGAGGTCCAGAGCTGGCCTCCTTCCCTTAAGGACTTTGCTTTTGTTAGCAGTCTAAGGACTTTGAAAACGAAGGAATGGGTTGAAATATGATGATGGAATAGCATCACCCTCCCTCTCTTTTCCTGTCCCCCAAGAATTCAGATCTAAAAGAGAATTTCAACTCTTTCTGCTTTGGAGCCATTCCACAGCAAAGAAAATGCCAGTTTCTCTTTCAGTGAAACTTGGAACAAAGCGTACCTGCCTCGGTTTCTCCAAGATCAGAAGAAGAGCTGAGATGTTCTTCTCTCTGGGGAAGGAGAGGGGCAAGACATGCTCAGAGGCAGAGGAATAGCCTGGATGACCTGTCACCTTACTAGGTGCAGATTCAGACAGAAATCCTGTGTGTCATTTGGAAACTGCATCCTTTTTTTTTAAATTTAGTTTATTTTTAAAAATTTATTTATTTTAATTGGAGGCTAATTACAATGTTGTAGTGGTTTTGCCATACATTGCCATGAATCAGCTATAGGTGTACATGTGTTCACCCATTCTGAACCCCCCTCCCACCTCCCTCCCCATCCCATCCCTCTGGGTCATCCCAATGCACCAGCCCTGAGCACCCTGTGTCATGGATCAAACCTGGACTGGTGATCTGTTTCACATATGATAATATACATGTGAAACTGACATCCTTTAATCAATCTCATAAACTTCTTCATTCAGGAGGTGCAATTGCAGCTTTGAGAACTGAATATAGTAGATTGGCGGGGTGGGGGGGGGCGGGGCAGGGAATGGTGTCACCAGTGTCTAGACACAGAAGTAGCTGTGTTGTATAGACTACTGTACTCCAGGGTCTAGAGCTACAGGGCTCAAGATTGGAGGATGTGTGTATCATTTGCAGTATTGAAATTGGAGTCTTCCTGGCTGGGGACCCATCACCCTGTGGAGTCAGATCAAATGTTCAGAGCATGATACAAACTCATCCTGGGTTTCCACACAGGTGCCACCTCCACCGCCCCTTCCCAACCTTTGACAGTCAGCTGTTCAATCAATAAACAATTATTGTGCACCCTGTTGTCTTCTAGGCCCTGAGATTTACTTATTGCTGCTAAGTTTAAACTGTGCGTGGGACCCTGACCTAGGTCTTCATTCATTTGCTGTTGCTTCCTGAACCTCTACATAACCATTATAATTTCCTAAAGTAATGCTAAATTTTTACCAGGTGCTATTCTACATGCTTGGTGTATATTTAGGTGTTTGATCCTCTCCAAAAACCTATAAGATATATATTATCTTTATTCCAATTTTACAGATAAAGAAACTGACTCCTGGTGGGGTCACAAAGATAATGAGGAGGAGCTCAGGGATTTAACTCAGGCTGGGTTGATACTCATTTTTTTAAATAAGATTTTGATGTGGACCATTTTCAAAGTCTTTATGAAATTTGTTAAAATCTTGTTTTTTTTTTCAGTTTTCTATTTTTAAATTTTTAAAATTAATTAATTAATTTTAATTGGAGGATAATTTCTTTACAATATTGGGGTGGTTTTTGCCATGCATCAACATCAGTCGCCGATGGGTGCACATTGTCTTATGTTTTGATTTTTTGGCCTCAGGGTGTATGGGATCTGGGCCCTTTGACCAGGGATCGAACTCACATCCCCTGCATTGGAAGGTGAAGTCTCAACCACTAGCCCACCAAGGAAGTCCCAGAGTTGATACTCTCAACTATGTGCTAGGCCCATATCATGATACAGGAGTAAGAACATTGAAGTTGGTCAGGGTCTGGTTCACACTGCCACAGTTCAAAGCTTGTGTCCACTACTTACTCCTTACAATTCATTTAAATACTCTGTGCCTCATTTCCTTCATCTGTAAAATGAGATAAGTAATAGCTCTCATATTCAGAGTTATTATTAGGATTGCATGCCAGTGTGTATCACTTTGTCAAGGATAAGGCCTGTAGATATAAATCAGAAAATGTTAGTAATGACAATAACTACTAATAATTATAACATATATAATACAGTAATACTATAATCAAGTAATATAATCACACAAAGTAATGCATATCTGTCCTTGAAAATTCATCGTCTAGTCAAAAGAAAGAGTTTCCACCCCTAAATCTTTTACATTCTAGCTAATTTACATGTAAGAGTTGGGGGACAGACAAAGATGTACAGAGAATGGTTCTCAGTAAGTTCCTTGAGGGCAATGAACTTGTTGTTGGGTCACTAAGTAGTATCTTTATGACCATAAGGACTGCAGCGCCCCAGGCTTCCCTGTCCTTCCCTATCTCCCAGATTTTGCTCAAACTCATGCCCACTGAGTTGGTGATGTAATCCAACCATCTCATCCTCTGTCATCCCCTTCTCCTCCTGCCCTCAATCTTCCCCAGCATCAGGGTCTTTTCTAAAGAGTTAGTTTTTCACATCAGGTGGTCAAAGTACTGGAGCTTCAGCTTCAGCATCAGTCCTTCCAATGAATATTCAGGATTTCTTTCGTTTAGGGTTGACTGGTTTGACCTGCTTGCTGTCCAAGGCATTCTCAAGAGTCTTCTCCAGCACCACAGTTCAAAAGCATCTTCAGCTCTCAACCTCCTTTATGTTTACTGTATGTACATCCTCAGTACCTAAGCATATCTTTCACAAAGTAGGTGGAACCTAAATATAACACATTTAATAAATCAACTCACCAAAAATCAATGCATGAAAATACCAACCTGAATCTGATCCAAGTCTAAGTATCATGAATCCATTATATTCTTACTGGATTTCCAAAAAAAAAGAAAGAAACTGTACAAAGCATTTTGAGGTCTAGACCTAAAAGGACTCTAAGATTGCACAGGTGGGAAGTACAGTGTTGAGAGTGTTTGGCAAAAGTGAATGACAAGATATTAAAAAGTTTAGGATGCATCTGGGAGAACAGGACTGGTTTAGTCTGGCTGAGACAGAGCATGTTATTATTTATATTAATATGAGTAATAGAATGAGCCTGCAAAAGAAGTTTTGAGTTTGATTGTGAGAGAGTTTGGACTTTATCAAGTCATCATTTTAACTTTTCCACTAGTTGTGACATACTTGAATAAACCTCAGAACTGGCTGGATCAGAAAGGGTGTGACTAGAGCCTGGGATATTCCACAGAGACACTTACAATTAACCAAGTGAGAGGCAAAGAATCCAGGAAAGGGACAGGGTCAATAGAAAGGAAATTAGCTAGTCTATTGCTGGATTCTGCTAATAAGAAAGAATGGAAGATGAGACACTGGATTAACAATAAGCAGAATCTACCTCTACTCCACCATCATCTCTGGGAGCTATACCATGGAAAAAAACATGGTATCAGATGATTCTGAAATTGAACCCAGATCATTTCTTATTGACTATATGAGCATGGGTGGGCTGTGTGTGCCCGTCTTTAAGAAACTAACAGCAGTGAGTATTATATGCATTATATTAGTAAATGTGTGTGTGCAGGAGTATATGTGTGTATAGAGGGAGTGTGCCTGCGTGTATATCACCATGCCTGGCCTGAGTAAAGATCCTATTATGTACAGCAACTTTTAGTCTTCTTTGTCACTTATTACCTTACAATTGAAGAACAAAGACTGTAGCATGTCTTGCCTTTAGAGGTCAGGTGCTGATTCTGAAGATAACAGTGCATTTAGGAGGAGGCAACGTGAAACGAATCTTCCTAATGTCCCGAGCCTTAGTTTATTTGTGTTTGTGATACAGCACGATGGTATCTGCCTCATAGTATGGCTGAAAATGTCAGCACATAGGACAGCAAGTGTCTGGTACATCATAGGGACACAGGGTAAACCAAAAATTAAATGCTCTCTCATGTTTTTACCCTTTGAACATAAAAGCATTGGCAAATGCTTGAGGGAACATGTCCCAACTTTTTGAGAAACATCTAGAGGGGTACTAAGTTTGGGGTACACGTCAGTGCCCAGTTTGGGGCCATCTGATATGTCTGTGGTCTAAAAACCTACTAAAATTATGATTTTTCAGCCACAAGAGCTGATATATTTGACAAAAAAAAAACAGTGCTAAGTGAACATCACCTGATATCCCTCTGGAATTTAGATTTTCTCTGAGTTTTTCACAAAGCTGGGGCATGACAGGTAGCAGCCTATTTTCGAAATAAAAGCCCCAATTGCATTTTTATTGCAGATGTCTGCTTCAAAGGAGCAGTACCTCCACCCCTACCCACTGCCTCTTTTCCACAGAATCAATCTGAGGTTATTTTGGTAACTCTATGTCTTTATCTCAAAATCACTGCCCCAAATATAGATGCAAATATTTTTTTTTCTTTGTTAAAAACACCTCCTACGCTCACATTGTGACTTAGCAGTTCCCTGCCTCTCCGAAGCTTTTGGAAAGCCTCTCCCTTTCTTTCAAAGGGGTCTTCTCTTGACCTAGTTTACCACATAGGCTAGACTGGACCAAGGGCCACTGTCCAGGTGCTGAAAAAAGATCAGTTTCCTCCCATCCCCACTCCTAGGAGGGTATGTGCAGAAGGAGAGTACGTGCAGTGCCTGTCAGGCAGGCCCTGATTTCCCCAAAACATTCAGCCTGATTTTCTGAGGGGCACTCATCGACCCTATAGGTTCAGGCCTGAGTCAGACCTGATTTTAAAAGCTTTAGCTAAAAGGTGGATTGAAATGGTACAGCCCATCAGAACCAGAAAGCCACAGACTTTGACACAAGGCTCTCTTCGACCCCCACCTGGGCACCAACTGATGAACTGGTAACTTTAACTGCGTGTTCTCTAGGTTTCTCTCCCTTGACTGTGGCTTCCCTTTCTCTCTTTACTCCTGTATTCAGCAACCATTTCCCTTTGCCAGGTCACCGTTAGTGTGAGGAAGGTAAACGTAGCTGGCACTATTCTGTGGAGTCGCAATGTAGCACTACAGTATGGGAGACAGCTGCGTGCACTGATAATTATTTCATCACCACACAACGAAATCTGTGTGTGTGAAATTTTACGTAGAATTATGCTCAAGAAAAAGTTGAATATAGGCTGAGGCAGCTAGTAGCTTTGCTTGAGGTGGTAAGCAGGAAGATATACGCAGAACCTAAACACTGGATTTTGGCTTTGAAGGATAAATAGGAGATCAACATCTAGGCCAGGTTAGCATAAAATCTTCTGGGGGAAAGCAACAAGGTGTAAAAGAAATAGACATAATTTCATACTAGATTATCTGGGCAGTCTTGACTGCGCCTTGGCGGCTAGACTGAGCAGAAGAAACCACCAACTGATGAGGATGGCAAGGAGGTTCTTATGTGAGAATAAACATTGTAAAAATATTTCACCTCCTTGATTACATTTATTTCTAGGTATTTTATTCCTGATACTATTGTAACTGGGGTAGTTTTCTTGATCTCCTTTTTTGATTGTTATTTATGGTTGATGTATTATTGTTTTTATTGTAGTTCAGTCGTTCAGTCATGTCTGACTCTTTGCCACCCCATGGACTGAAGCACCCCAGGCTTCCCTGTCCTTCACCATCTCCCTGAGTTTGCTCAAGCTCATGTCCATTGAGTCGATGATGCCATCCAACCGTCTCATCATCTGCCACCCTCTTCTCCTCCTGACTTCAATCTTTCCCAGCATTCAGGGTCTTTTCCAATGAGTCAGCTCTTAGCATCAGGTGACCAAAGTATTGGAGCTTCAGCTTCAGCATCAGTCCTTCCAATGAATGTTTAGGGTTGATTTCCTTTAGAATGGACTGGTTTGATCTCCTTGCGGTCCAAGGGGCTCTCAGAAGTCTTATCCAGCACCACAGTTTGAAAGCATAAATTCTTTGGTGCTCAGCCTTCTTTATGGTTCAACTCTCACATTCGCACATGACTACTGGAAAAACCATAGCTTTGACTATATAGACCTTTGTAGCCAAAGTGGGACAACTAATTCTATTTTTGTGTTAATATTATACTCTGCAACTTTGGTGAATCCATTTACTAACCCTAGTGAGTTTTGTGTGTGTATGTTTTCTTTTGATTTTTCTACATGTAGAATCATGTCATCTGTGAATAGAACAGTTCTTTCTTTCAAATCTATATGATTCTTATTTCTTTTTCTTGCCTGATTTCCAAAACTTCTAGTACAATTTGGAATAACCATAGTAAAAACAGGTATCGTTATCTTTTCCCTTATGTTAAGTGAGTCAACCTTTCTTCATTTTGTACAGTTTAATTCACTTTCTAATATCATTGAATAATATTCCATTGTCTGATTTATTTTTAAGTTAAAATATTTGCTGTTTCTAGAATATATTCATTATAAGGAGTGAAGTAAGGCTCTATTCATATAGAACAGAATCTATATGAATCCATCTTCATATTTGGAATATGGTTTCCAAATTTCTCAATAAAATTTATTAATTTACATTTGGAGAAGGCAATGGCAACCCACTCCGGTACTCTTGCCTGGAGAATCCCACGGACGGAAGAGCCTGGTGGGCTGCAGTCCATGGGGTCGTGAAGAGTCAGACAGACTGAGCGACTTCACTTTCACTTTTCACTTTCCTGCATTGGAGAAGGAAATGGCAACCCACTCCAGTGTTCTTGCCTGGAGACTCCCAGGGATGGCGGAGCCTGATGGGCTGCCGTCTGTGGGGCTGCACAGAGTCGGACACGACTGAGACAACTTGGCAGCAGCAGCAGCCCCCCACTGAAATGCATTTCCTATATCATCATCTCTGTAAATTTATCTTTATACTTGTTTCAGTTTTTACATTCTCTATTTCTCTCCATTTATCTGTCATTATCTGTATGCTACAGCCACATAACTTTAATTATTGTAGCTTTTGAATATTTCATTGTATATGATAACATATATATGGTAACATTAATCCTCTCCAAAGTTCTTACTGGTCTTGAGCATTTTTACTTTTATATTAATTTTAATATCAATTTCTTTGGCTTAAAAATGGGCTTGTTGGTACATTTTAATGAAACTATATTGAATATATAGAAATAATTAATAGTTTATATTCATTTATAACCCAAGAAAAGAATATTACTTTCCATTTGTTTATGTAACACTTTATATTCTCTAACATCTTTTAAAGATTCTTTTCATGTGTATCATAAGCATGATTTTTTAAAATGTATTTCTAGGCAAATTGAATCATTTCTTACAGAAAACCTTTCATCTTTATTTGATTTTGAGGTTTGAAATATCCCCACAAGCACCAGTAAATCCGGTGTTATTATCCTTGTATTATGCACAGAGTATCAGAGCCAATATTCCTACTGAAGTCTGTCTGACACCAACATCTGTGTTCTTAAACACAATGTTACAACACGTGGTTGAGGGGGAAGGACTGGGTTGGACTCAGCCAGTAAGTCTTTCCCAAGGAAGGTTGGAACATACACGCACTGTCTATGCATAGAGCTGAACCTTCAAAGCTTAACTAATAACAATGAAAATACAGGCAGCCCTTCCCATTCCTTTTGTTTAAAAACCGTCTTCAAAACCAGTCAAGGCTCTTTCCTTTCCATCCCCCATCTCCAGCATGACTCACATATCTATTTCAACACTGAAAGTATAGGAGAAGAAAGCACATCCTACTTACCCTGATGAAGGAAGTGTTGATGGAGGAGATGATCTTTGAGTGTAGGATCCAGGATGCCAGAAGGTAGAGAGCTATATAGCCCGGGACATATTGCATTCCAAGCTTTTTAGGAAAAGTTAGATTTTGCTCCACAATGATCTATTTGTGATGATCAGAACCATGAGTCAGTATGAAGGAGGTGGGAAGCTATGAAGCAAAAATGGTAAAAATTTCTCAAATAGTTGATGTAACTGGAAATATGTGGGGAAAAAAAACACTTAAAAAATTCACACTGATTTATTTATGGGGTCTGGGTTCTGAAATTTTTGCAACAGCCACACAGCAAAGAATTTTGCCTGTATATTGAATCTGATATGTAAAGATACTATGCTTTAATGCAGTGGCATGTTAAAGAAAATAGGATTTCTAAAAAATTTAGAAGACATTTCTCCATGTGGTAGGACATTTCAGGCTATGGTTTGATACTGCCTGAGGATTTTGATTTAGTTTCTAGGCATTTGGGAGTCTTCTGTCTATGAAGCACTTACATATAAGTAACTAATGTTAATATTTTGATACAGTTCCTCTTTTATCTATTATCAATGTGTTTGTGTGTTTGTATATTTCTGTACTGGGCTCATTCTGCATGCATGCATGCTCAGTCGAGTCCAACTCATTGTGATCCTATGAACTGTAACTCTCCAGCCTCCTATTTCCATGGGATTCCCCAGACAAAAATATTGGAGTGGGCTGCCATTTCCTTCTCCAGGGGATCTTCCCAACCCAGGGATCGAACCCATGTCTCCTTCATCTCTTCCACTGATAGACAGATTCTTTACCACTGAGCCAGCTTGGAAGCCTGGCTCATTTTTCAGCCCGCTTTAATTTTTTATATCACAATATGCCTCATATAGTCAAACACTTGTTTGAAATATTTGTAAGTATGTAGCATTTATATTATGAATATACATGATTACTTTTCTTATTTTTCTTATGTGGGACAATGCTTTATTATTAAGCATGAGGCTGTGAAAATATCTATTTATGGTTTGTTCAATTCTATGAACAAAATCTAGCCAATATTATCTTATTACTTCTACCTTGAAATATAGGCTGGGAAAAAATGCATGAATCAGGGATCCATGTGAGCTCACTAATGCCAGTGGCTTTCCTCTGTTACTCTGAGAGGGACCAATGGACAAATACTCCTGGCAGTAACTCTGACTTCTGTAAAGATGAACTAGAAGAAGTATATAGCAATAATAACAATAAAGTACTAACAACTAACTCTCATAAAGTACAAAACACCAGCCAGGCATTATCCTCAACACTTCTCATACTGCCAGATTTAATCGTCTTGACAGCCCTGAGAGATATTGTCACCATTTAATGGGTAGCTAAATGAAAACACAAAGTTTAAATGACTTGCACAAGGTTAAAGAGCAAGTGAAATGGCAGAACCACGGCTCAAGCCCAAGTGATGTGACCTCAGAGTTTACATTCTAACAGCTGCATCAAATTCCCTGATGAGACCATCGAATCAGATATGAATGACTGGTGAAGAAGCCAAAACAAGGGGCGGAATGAAAGTGAATGGCAGGAGGGATGGAAGAGGCTGCAAGAATGTACAGGCACTGTGCTGGTTACTTCCATATATCTTCCTAAAGTCTCCAAATAATACTAATTGGTAGAAATGTTTATCCCAATTTATAGATGGGTAAACAGAGGCTCAAAATGATATTTTATTTACCTAAAGAGACAGAGCTTTGGATGAAACCCATATTCTCCCAGGAGAGCCCCCACAGAGTCCCCTGAAGACTTTTTTAAAAGAGGCTTTATGGTCCAGATTTGGTTTCTGTTTGGGTGCATCTTTAATTTATCCAAGCCTTTTGCATGCTCATCCACAGAGCATCTCCCAGGCTTCCACCACAAGGAGACATTTGTTATCAAAAAAATGGCTCTCCAGCCACCCAGCCAATCTGCTGAGGACCGAACATGCTGAAGAATTGCTTACCACCTGATTTTATTGACTCTAACCCCAAATCATCCTTCTTTAAATAGGCTGTTTTCAAAGGGTGAGTGGAGAGGAGTGACATTCTATCACACAACAGCCAAGACAAATCATCAAAGAGGTTGGCAGCCTGGAAGAAAACCCTTCCTGAAGTTACAGATGTGGAATTAACCTTTACATCCATCCTACACACAAGAAAGTGAGATGTAACTGGGGAAATAAAAAGATGATTCTTACCCAAGGTTCAGACAGAAAGCAGAAAATGCCAGCGGAATCTGTTACAGTCTAAGGCAGGCATCTCACAATGTTAGAATAGCCACGGGCTTGGCTTCCTCTAGCACCTTTCATCTCTGAGCTCTTGACATCAGATAAATACACCGAGCTCTCTTCACTTAGTGCTGTGAAGGTGTCACCTGGGAGAGAGAAGGTAATGGTCATTTAGCACCAGAGCCAGCATCTAAACTTCCCTCTTTTAAAATTCTTGCAGACAGGAGGGCTTCCTCAGGAAGCCACTTGATGACTTGATGATCGATCATACCCTTTGGTGCATTCAGTGTGCTCAGTCTGAACTCCACCCACTGTTTTGACATCACCTCTCTCCATCTGCCCCTCTAATCTCTACATTTCAACCACCTCAGGCTCCATTCCAATCCTTCCCAGCTCCGAAAGCTTTTCTGCCTCAACATTATGAATCATTATTTTTTCCTTTCCACTTTTGACAATATTGCCCTTCTCTCATCCTTCAGATCTTAAAATAGATCCAGTCCCCATAAAGATCTTCTCTGTCTCCATCATGTAAAGTAGCAATCTTATCCTTCTCAAACCCAGGTATTCTCTGTCACCTCACTTGCTTGGTGTCTTATTCAGCTTATCATGACGTACCCTCTATGTGTTTTCTTGTTTATTATCTTTCTCCCCTGTTAGCCTGGAGTTCCATAGGAACAAAGGTCTTGTCTATCTTGTCTTTTTTCTCCCCTCACCTCCTTGTATTTTAACATCCAACAGAGATTTTGGTTTGTAGGAGAAACTCAGTAACACGTATCTGAATGAATGAATCTATGAATTCATGAAATATGTGAAGTAGCCTTGTCATTTTAATGAGCTTCCCTTTCCTTCCTCATGCTGTGGCTTAAGCTATCTTCTCTGTTTCAGTTCCCAGTAGAAGTGGAAAATATCCATTGAGAGAATGCAGGCAAGAGGAAAAGCTCACTAGAACTGGAAATAAAAGAGCAGACTGTAAGTCTTTTTTCTGTTACTTAATTACTGAGTATTTTACAAAACTACAAACTCTTAGAACATCAGTTTCCTCAGGGAGTTAATGGGGCTTCTGGGCAAATGTAGCAAGCTCAAGTTGAATCACACATTTACATTCCCCCCAGTACTCAGGAAATTAATAAAAATGGTAAAAGCCAGGAAAAAAATGCTAGCAGAAACTTTATAATGAAAGGGATCCAACTTAAAAAGCTTAAAGAATGAGGATGAGGAAAAGAAACAGAATATTCTGTCAAAGAGCAGCAGACTAAACCAGCTTGAATTCACTAAAGAAGTACTGGGTGTTGGGGGGGGGGAGGAGAGAAGTCACTAAAATGCTTATCGACACTTCCTAGTTTAAGGAGATATGGCCTGAGGAGCTGCCCATTACCAGTTATAGAACAGCTTATCTTGGCTACTTACCAGACAATTCCTTTTGCTGAGACCAGTGGAACCATTAAGTTCTGCCCTTTTTTTCAGCTCCCTTAGACCTAATTAGGCATAATATCCAAAGTGTGAATTAATATTCTCAAGGCATTGACATATAACTTCAATTAAGGGGAGAAAACCTAGATCTTGGGCATTTAATGAGCGATACACAGAGACAGAAATATAAGGATGAGAGGGAGAGGAAAGAAAAAGAGGGGGAGAGAGAGAAAGAGAGTGAGAAAGAGAGAGAGGAATCTTGGAGATATAACAATTTCTATAACAAAGCCTTCTCTCTGCCTTATCTCACATTCTTCTTATGTTTGTGTATGGAAAAGGGTATAAAATCAATGCCCAGACTCAAGATCTTGCTCATCAGAAAGATATGCAGTTTTCAGATTAAGAACAAAAATGACAAAGCCAATTCACTTATATATTAATATATACTTCATATAAAAGCATTGAAAGAGCACTTAGGGTTAGTATGAACAAGAGGCTTATAAAAGCATCACAACACTGAAAGTATGCTAATGCAATTAAAAGAGAAATGGAGAAGCATGCAATATGACTCACAAAAGATAGGTGAAGAAACCTGTTGGAAAGGAAACATAGCTCATAGAATTGCATGAAGAGTACTTCAGGCTACAGAAAAAACTAATTAAAACAAGATTTCAATAATATGAAGGCTCAAGGTTGAGATAATAGAACAACAGAATGAGATGAAAGGGCTATTGCAGACTTCAGGAAACAAATTGAGACCCAAAACAATGTTATTATAAAATTAATGAATTAAATAGAAATCACAAGAATAAAATAGGCTCAGCTACAAGTAAAATAACTGTACAGAAAATCAAGTTTAGATAACCACACAAATAAAAAGGAACTACACAAGAGATTAAAATGTTAAAAAGAAAATAATAAGTGTGGGTTTTTTTTTTCATTTTTTGCCATCACGTGGGGAGAGCCGACTTCAGCATAAGACTAACAGAGAATAAATAGGGGCCAAGAAATAATAAAGACAAATTTCAGACTGTATCACTTAATCACCTGATTAGACTGTGCCTGCAACTAGAAATTCCCTCTATGGAGTTTCCAGTTACCAGAGCAATAAATCCTCCACTTCTTTGCATAAAACGGTTTTAGTTATATTTTTTCACTTGCACCTAAAAGCAAACCTTTTAATAGAGTGCTTAAGCTGAATGATTTGAAGTAACATTGTAAGATTTTAGTGTCTTATTTCTTCACTTGCAGCATGGAAATAATAATTATATCTATCCCATAAAGTTGTTGTAGGTACACAGGTGTGGTACCTAGCACATTTGCCACATAGTAGATGGTACTGAATTCAGGGTGAATTCCACTACACTATTACACCTAGAGAGATAAATTGTGTTCTTATTATTTGATTTTGAAAGATTTTATTGGCTAACTCTTTTATGGCACTTAATGTCTAACAAGGGTTTTGTTAAGCATTTCTGTGTACATTGATTTGTTTAGCCCTTACAAAACCTATGGAGTAGATATTTATTATTCCCACTCACTCTCATTTTTCAGAGATGCAAGAAGATTAAGTAATCTTCCCAAGATTACATAGCTAGTTAGTGATGTAGGAGGCATGACTTCAAAAGGCATGCTCTTTGCCAGAACTTCATGCTGTCAGTAAGATAGCACTGTAAGAGCTTGTTGCAGTAGGAAAGAATCATTAAGAATTCTTGAGCCAAGAAATGACATGATAGGAGTAAGGTAGGAGTTCCAGGCAACATAATTCAAAAGTTTCAAAGTGCGATGCTATTGCAGCTGTGTCTGTCAAGCTTGTCTGTGAATAAGCATCTTCTGTCCACCCTCTCAAAGAGAACTAAGTGAAGACAACCAGTGAGTTCAAGTTTCAGCACCTTGGAGAGAACTTTTAAGCCAGCCAAACTTTACCTGATGACTTCCACGCAATCCTACTTCTAGCGTCTAAAACAGTCCTTTGACAAAGATAATTAAAATGTGCATAGAGCAAATATGCTTTATGAAGACAATTTCTGAAGTTCATGAAATGTGACTCTTTTCTTTTGTGATGGGTAGTCAATCATCTTAGCAATATAACAAGTTACCATTGTGCATCTCAAATGGAGGAACAATAAAAATCCAAGGAAGGGCTGTTAGTGGTTGGAATGAAAGGAGCTGCTTTACTGAGCTGCGGGGGTGAAGAAGGTGCTGATACAAAGCTGACAGTAAAAAGGTGGGGGTAGAAGGCAGAGGGCGGATGCCAAGGAGCTAAGTGAGGAAACAAGAGCAAGAAAAGAAGAGGACACGTCCAAAAGAACAGGAAAAGGAAGAAGAGCCTGCTATATCCTGGCAATGTTAGACATCTTAAATGTATTCTTCTACACCTTAAAACAGCTATAAAGATTCAGTTATTTTTTTCTTGCTATACAGATGTAAAAATAGGAAGAAAAGGTGAAGTATGGGGGGAAGGAATGTGTAAAGCAAGGATGTGGAGAAGAGGAAAAGGAAAGAGAAAAGAGAAGCAAAAGGCCAACATATAAATGGAGAGGTTAAAAAAAGAGAGGGGCTAAAAGGAGATATTGTTCTTAAAGAGAAAGAAAAATAAGAAAACCAAGATAAATCTAAACCCAAGTAACCCTAAAGATAGGACAGCTCTTATTTTCCAAGAGAGGTTCCATAGAAAAGAGGTTGTTTTGATTTGTATCTGTGCAAAAGATACACAAGGGAGACTTCCCTGACAGTCGAGTAATTAAGACTCTTCACTTCCACTTCTGGGAACTCGGGTTCGATCCCTAGTTGGGGAGCTAAGATCCCCCATGCTGTGTGGTATAGCCAAAAAGTTGAAAAAAAAAGACACTTAAGAAGGAAGAGATATCACATTCGTTGAGAAGGAGGCAGAAATTTGAAAACTGCTTCCAGAGGGGGAAAAACAATCAAAGGATCTGCTACAGAGGCTTAGATGATGGGTGGTTGGGGAGCCTGTCTTCTTTCTACGGTGATTCTCATTCTTGAAAGAAATCATCAAGCAGTTCTGAGGACCAATTACACCACCCAACTCTTGAAACAACGGTAGGAGGCAGATACTGTTATTAACACCATCACAAAGCTAATAGGCAACTGAGATGGGGTGCAAATCTGTATGTTTAACCATAGACCTGATGTTGTAAATATTGCTGCTTTTATTGCTGAGTGAATAGAAAGAAAATCATTATGCTTCACTCATCTTTTGAGGACTGCAGGATAAAATGCTCAGCCATCCTCTTTATTTGCCCTTCTTAGACCACTCTGGATGAATAGTTCATAGGGCTGATCTGCAGGCATGCCTTGCGGAAATGTCTGTGCCAGAGGTTACAAAAGGCACCACTTACTGGTTGCAATCATCCCTGTAAATATGTTTTGTTTGGAATGCATATGGCTTCTTTTTAAAATTGAATTAGTTGCAAATATTAAAACATTGGGAGATTTCACATAAAATCCTAGGTAAGCTTCTCTTTACATGGTGGATTCTGAAAGCTACAGAAGACTCTAGTAAACAGAATTCTTCTCTTTTATAACACAACTAGCAGAAGCCTGGAAGCTGATGTCTATTGGCTCTCAACCAATCAGAGTTTCCTTGTGAATTAAATGCCCTGACTTGCCAGATTTTGATCATATGTCCGCCATCCTTATATCTGGGGTTATGGTCATTCTTATTAAAGCAACAGGACAGGTGCATTGGGGAGAGTGGCTTCTCAAAATAAAACCAGGATACTGTCACAGAAGGGTATATCCACAGTATATGGATACTACAGAAACAAATGTCTACTACCATTCTTAATAAACAATGTCTGCCATTAAACATGTTTAATGTACAAATAAAAGTAGAACAACGAACAGAAGCCAGTACAGGTAGGACCTTGGCGATCTTTAGATGTGGCTGTGAGTTTTCGGGGCCTCCCTCATGACAAACACAATCCAAGTACCTGAGAACGACTTTGGGCATTTTCAAGGAGCCAGGCATGACGGTATTCTACCTCACTAAAGATCACACTGGGTCTGTTCAGACATATCTCTTGGCCAATACTGTTCAAAAATAATCAATTAGGAGTTTGAGATTAACAGACACACACTATTACATATAAAATAGCACAGGAAACTCTATTCAAGATCTTTAAAATAACCTATAATGGAAACGAATCAGAAACAGAACACTCGCACACACCCACACATGTAGGTACATAATTGAATCACCTTGCTGTACCCCTGAAAGTAACTCCGTGTAGCATAAACATACTTCAATTTAAAAAAAAAAAGGTTAATAAAATAAATGGATTCCCTGGTGGCTCAGTGACAAAGAATTTACCTGCCAATGCAGGAGACATGGGTCCGATCGCTGGGTCGGGAAGACCCCCTGGAGAAGAAAATGGGAACCCACTCCGGTATTCTTGCCTGGAAAATCCCATGGATAGCAGAACCTGACAGGCCACAGTCTATGGGGTCACAAAAGAGTCAGGCATGGTTTAGCAACTAAACAACAACAACTAATAAAATAAATACTGTTCAGTAATAGAAGTTACCTCATTTACTCTCAGGGGGTGAAGCCTGAGAGGTGAAATGGATGTAGGTTTGGGAAAAATGCTTCCTTTCCAACACCTGCAACCTGTCTAATATCTGAAGAAAAGGCACAGGGGAGTGATTCGAGGAGAGAACATCAAAGGTACCTTATTTCACCAAGATCTTACCATTTTCCGGTACAATTTGTATTTACTATTTCAATCAGTCTTTACATCAACCCTGTAAGTTAGAGGGGTTTTAGCACAATTAAAAATGGGGAAACTGAGTCCAGAAGTTTTCTATGCCCTGTGATCAAGGTCACATACCTAGGTACTTGTTGTTTCCAAACAAGCATAGATAACGATCCCCTACTGCCCTTCTGAAAATTTCCCATTAAAGCATTTCTCACACTATCGCATTTGCTCATTTACTCACACCTAACATCACAGCAGACTGCAAGCTGCTTGTAAGTATATATCATGTCCATTGTATTTGCCTGGCAAAGAATCCACCTGCAATGCAGGAGACCTGGGTTTGATCCCTGGGTTGGAAAGATCCTCTGGAGAAAGGAAAGGCTACCCACTCCAGTATTCTAGCCTGGAGAATTCCATGGACTGTATAGTCCATGGGGTTGCAGAGTCAGACACAACTAAGTGACCTTTACTTCACTTGACTTCACCACTGTAATACCCAGCAGGGTGTTTGGCTCAATAACTTAAATACCTATATGGATGCATGATTTAACTCATAAAATTCAGGGCATTTATTTTATTCGTTAATCATTTTGTGTATTTCTGTAAAGTATCTCTTGGCTACCCCAGCCATTACTCACACAATCATATGCAAACCTGTACACAGAACAATGTTTTGTAAAAATTGTTTATTTTACAAAACTAGGCAATACTCAAATAAGTTCTTGCTCTTTGTTTTTCTCGCTTAACAATACATAGTATACATATCTCTAGAATAATGTGTAAAGTCTAATTCAGTCTTTTTTTAAAATAACTTCATATTATTTCATGGAATAAATATACTGAGATTTGTTCAACTCTTCCTTTATTCGTCAACATTCAGGGTGTTTCTGACTTCTGTATTTGTCATTTTAAACATGCATTGATAACATCTCTGCATCCATATTTTTATTCACTCATACAGTTGTATTTATGGAATAGATTTCCTGAAGTGGGCTTTCTGGTTTGGAGGCTACATGTGAATTTTTTTAAGTGTAATAGACATTGCCAGACAGCTTCCCAAATAGACTGTAGCATTTCTTATTTATAGCAGAAACACATGAAAGAAACTCTTCTCCTCATATCTTTGCTATACTTGTTAACACTTGTTTTTTTTCAGTCTGTTGAATGAGAGGTGGTATTTTAATTTACTTCTCTCAAATACTTATATATGCAAGGATATTGTCCTTTGTCTATTGGCCACTAATACTTGTTCTTGTGAATTGTCAAATTATGGCCACCTGCCAGCTGATCATCAGATCCCATTTTTTTCTTTTTCTGGAGCATGAAGAGACCACACTTTCCAGGCTTTCTTGCAGTTAATTAGGGTCATGTAACTGAGTTCTGGCCAATGAATTGTGAGAGGAAATAATGTCCTTCTTCACTTCCAGGTCTGTTCCTCAAAATCCTCCCATGTGTGAACTTTCATCCTTTTGCTTCCAACTGTCACCCTAATGCAGAGACCTGAGCCCTAGAGATAGGCACAGTTGAGATGGAAAGAGCCTGGTCCTGTAACAATTGTATGAATAGCCTCTTAATGCACAGAAAGACCTAGTCTAGTCTTCATGCTACTGATACAGAGGCTTGTATAATGTTCAACAGTGGAGACTTGGATGTCATCGAGCCCCTACGGTTACCTTTAACGGTTACCGTACTCATGGTGGATTCATGTCAATGTGTGGCAAAATCAACACAGTAATGTAAAGAAAATAAATAAATAAATACATTTAAAAAATAATAATAATATTCTCTTGGTATCATTTGACCTTGGTTTTTGTATTTGTTAGATGCTTGGTTTGTTTCTAAACATTTCTGAATCGCCTGTGTATGAATGTGCATGCGTGCTGAATCGCTTCAGCTGGTCTCTGACTCTTTGCACCCTGTAGATCATAGCCTGCCAGGTTTCTCTGTCCGTTGCATTCTCCAGGCAAGAATACTGGAGTGGGCTGCCATGCCCTCCTCCAGGGCATCTTCCTGACTCAGGGATCAAACCCGCATCTCATACATCTCCTACACTGGTAGGTGGATTCATCTTTGGGTACTTACACCACCTGGGAAGCCCTGCATATAATCTTTTATTTGCAATGTTTCATTTTATACATTTTCCCAATCTATTACTAGTCCTTTGATTTTTATAATATCTTTTTCCGTCATTTATTTTTTCAATAGTGGATTTTGAAAGTTTTCTGTTATTTAAGAAGCTTCCCTTCAACCTGAGATCTTACAAGTATTTTCCTTGAATTTGTATTCATATTTTAGTATGAATTACTTTCATTACATCTTTTGTCCACCAGGAGTTCATTTCCATATGTTGTGGTCGTATGTAGTAGGGATTAAGCTCTGTATCTTCCTAGATACAGATAGAGGGAGGATTTGTTATGCCGGAACCTTTAATTAAATGGATCTTTATTTTCTCACTTAATTAAAATATCATCTATGTTATGTATTAAGTTTTTTGCATACCAGGATCTATTCTATATTCTCTATTACTTTCTACTACAATATCTATTATTACACTAATACTATTTTGATCAGCGAATTTTTAGAGTATGTTTTTATATAGGTAATAGCATAATTTCTTCTCCTCTGTTCTTCTCTTTTAAAAAAATCCAAAATTTTTAGTGAACTTATTTTGCTCTATTCCTCTAAGAAATAGTCAAAACAAAAAAGAGAAAAAGACAAGAAAACATGAGAAATTCTGGAAATTTTAGTAAATGGTTTTATTAATTTGGAAAGGGTAGACATTTTATGATACAAAGTCATCCCAAACAGGAGCATGCTATGTCTCTCTATTAATTCAGATCATGGTTTATGCTCTTCAATAAAATTTTATAGTTTTATTCAGATAAGTGTCTTGCTTGCTAAATTTATTCATAGATATTTTATAGTTTTTATGACTATTGTGAATGGGCCTCCCCTCCTCCCACTTTCATTTCTAACTGTATATTTTTAGTATTGAATGATCTTTGATTTGTTGCTTCTATAATTCACACTACACTGGGAAGCCCTCCCCATAATCAGTGCCATAGAGAATGTGGAGGAATGCTTACTCCTTTATTCTGACAAAATCCAGAGCTTCACAAGCTATGCATTCTAGTTGGAATATTCTGGGAACCAGATATACAAATTGCTGGGTCACATGTGTCTAAAGAATGGAAGAGTGACTGGGGTATGGACAGAGGTTGTGCTAAAACTACTTACCTGTTGCAGCTGAGCTGCTCCCTTTTGAAAGTAAAATGTCTTGGGAAGGACGTCTCTTGGGTAGGAGTTGATACCTGGGGGGATACATAGAGTGTCATAGCACGTTCCCAATGATGCACTTAGGATGAACTTGGCCATCATGACGAGGATGAGAGAAACAGAACCAAGAACACACGCAAGGGCACTGAGACTGAGGCAAGTAATAAGAAATACTAAAATGCTTCACAGAACAATTGAGCATAACAAGAATTGGAGACCAGTGAATGACACAGCCAAATAGGTTTAAAGTAATTTACAAGGTATGGGATATAAGTTCCATTGTATTTCTGTATATTAGTAGTGAACAATCAGAAAAACTTTTAATGAAATACATAGGAATAAGTTTGCTACAAAATGTTCAATACCTGTACACTAAAATTTAAATTGACAAAATAAAGAAGACCTAAAAATGGAAAGATATAGTTTGTAGCTAAGAAAACACATTGTTTAAGATGTTTATTTTCCTCAAACTCTAATCAAAATCCCAGCAAGCTCTTTTCTTTTAGTAACTGATAAGCTAATTCTAAGCTTTATATGGAAGCTCAAAGAATTTAAAATATCCAAAACAAATTTGATAAAAAGAGTGGGAGAGCTTTTACTATCTGATTTCAACACTGATTACATAGAGGAATCAAGGCAGTGTAGCATTTTTGTAAATATATACTTATATCAATGGAACAGAACAGAGGGTCATAGACCCACACATGCATATATATATGGTCAACTGACTTTTCACAAAGATTATAAGACAATTCACTGGAAGAAAGAATAATCTTTTCAATAATAATTGATTAGCTATAAAAATACATAATAAATATAAAAGAACCACAATACTTGCATGACATGCAAAATTTAACTCAAGTTATGGATATAAATATAAGAGCCAAAATATAAAACTTCTAAAGGAAAGCACAGGAGAAAATCTCAATGACTTTAAGTCTGGCAAATATTTCTTTAATAAAGCATGCAGACACACACACACACACACACACACACACACACACACACACACACACACAACCCAGAAATGATAAAAGAAACGATATCAAGAAAATAGAACTTATTAAAATTTTAAAATGCTATTCTTTAAAAGACAGAAATCAAAAACAAACCAGAAGCTAAAAGGGAATATTTTCCAAACACATATTTGACAAAAACTTGTATCTAGAATATATAAAGAACTTTTATAATTCCATACTAAGAAAACAATCAACCTAGCAAAGTAATGGGCAAAGTATTTGACATACACTTCACCAAAGAAGATATATAAATAGCAAATAGGCCTATAAGGATATGTTCCTCATTAATCATTATAGAAAATAAAATCAAAACTCTAATGATATGCAATCATTGGAATGGCTAAAAATTAAAAGACTGTCCATACCAAGTGTTGACAAGGAGGTGAAGCAAAAGGACTTCTGTGTTCTGGTGGCAGGAATGTAAGCGATATGTAGAAGAACCACTTTGCAAAGCAGTTTGTTAGTTTCTTTGAAAGTTAAGTGCTCACTTATTATACAACCAGTCATTCCACCCCTAGGAGTTTTCCCAAATAAATGAAGGCAAATACTACAAAAAGACATTTGCATGAGAATTCATGGCAGCTTTATTCATAATAGACTTAAATGGGAAACTATCCAAACGCCCATCAGGAAGTGAGTGGGTTAAAAAACAAGATGGTATAGTCATACAGTGGAATACTATTCAGCACTGAAATGTCATGAAATGTATTACATGGCTGGAAATCAATTATCAGGAGTTAAAGAAGCCAGACTGAAACATAAAGCCTATTCTGTATGATTCTCTTTGTATAAAATTATAGAAAGCACTCGCTAATCTTTAGCGACAAAGCAGGTTGCTTGGGGATGGGAGTTATGTGACTGGAGGGATTACAAAATAGCTCAAAGAAACCTGAGGGCACGATGGTTATGTTCATTAACTTGATTTTGATAATGGTTTCAACAGTATATACATCTGTTAAAACTCATCAGAGTTTACACTCTAACTAGTACAACTATAATATGTCAGTTACACCTTAATTAAGCTGGGTGTTGTGTGTGTGCGTGTGCTCAGTCGTGTCCGACTCTTTGCAACCCCATAGACTATAGCCTGCCAGGCTCCTCCATCCATGGGATTTTCCAGGCAATCTTTTCCAGAGATGTTCCAGGTAATCTTCCCAATCCAGGGACTGAACACGTGTCTCCTGCATCTCCTGCATTGGCAGGCAGATTCTTTACCACTGAGCCCTACAAAGATTCAAACACTGCCACTCTCCCCCTCTCTTGGCTGTGCTTTTTCTCTCAGGTAGGCTCTTCCTTTGAGCTGGAGGTTTGGTCCAGCAATTACAAGTTTCCATTCTATGTACTTAGCAATCCCCAGGGGAGTATGTCTCTGTCTCAATAACCCCAATGAAAAGAGCACATGGCATTGGACTTCATCACACATCCATCTATGAGACATGATGTGTGACACAGATAGACCAAGATTGCATTGTGGGTGCAAATCTGGAACCAGAGAGTAGGGCCAACTTGAAACTGACTCTAAGGACTAAAGGCTAAAGGTAGGGGGTCACAAAGGAAAATCAGGACACTGTTACAAGACATATGGAGGGATGGATTCAAGGCACATTCAGTTAAGAGGTCTTTACCACCATTGCTCATTAAAGGATTTTAGGTGGGTTTGATGATATAGTAATTCCAAGCCAGACTGGACTAGATTCTTGTAGAAGGTCTGGTCTACAAGCTAGTGATGACTTCATCCAGCAGATATGGCTTTTGAGAGGAACCACTCAGAGATGAAAGTAAGCTGGTAACTTGTGTTGAAACCATCAACTTCAGAATGATTTTCTTTCCTCTAGTTTTGAAGGTCCTGAAAGAACTGAAGCTGATGAAAGAAGTAAAAATACTTGGGCATACTTATAATAAATATTTTGCAAAGGTGGCCTCTGCCTAAGACCACAACAGTGCCAAGATGAGCAATTTAGAGCACCAGATTCTAATAAAACGGGGAGCTAAACTCAAAAAGAACGACAACAGCAAATGTCAGGGGCATGAGCAACTGCAATTCCATCTTGCTTCTGGGGATATAAAACAAAACAGTGTAACCACACCGGGCAGACTGAATGGGGAAGTGGATTGGGATAAAGTAACTATCCTTGAAAACTCCTCAGCAGTAAAAAGGAACCAATATCAGATCCACAGAGCATGTCCATAGCCCAACATTCACAAATCTTAAAATAAAAATTATGTTGAGAAAAAGAAGAAAAATCTGCACTCCAAAATATACTGTGATTCCATTTCTATGATTTTCAAAGACAGATAAAACTAATGTATGATGACAAATGTCAAAAAGTGGTTGCCTCTTGGGGAGGGATGAGAGAACTTTCTAGGATGTGATAATGTATTCTCCGGGTGGTGGTAACGTGGTTGATGTCACACTAAACACTTAAAATCTGTGGATGTATTGCATATGAGTCATACCTGAACAAAAATTTTTAAAATGTGTGAATAGTCATAATAAAGTAATTTTTATTACTATAGTAACTAACATTACCTGAATTACCTCAACTCTGAAGGATTACTATTCCTATTATCCTTATTTTTTTTAAATATTGGAGGGTAGTTGATTTACAATGTTAGTTTCAGGTGTACAGCAAAGTGAATCAGTTATACGTATACATATATCCACTCTTTTTTAGATTCTTTTCTCATATGGACCATTACAGAGCATTGAGTAGAGTTCCCTGTGCTATACAGTAAGTTTTTTTATTAGTTATCTGCTTTATACAGAGTAATATGATAAACTAGAAGTTTTAGATGAATATATATCCTTATTTTTAGTTGAAGAATTTGAGACTCAGAGAGTATAGGACATGCCCAAGGTCATGCATGAGTCAGTGGCAGGTCTGGAATCCAAAATCTGACTTTAGAGTCTGAGATCTCAGCCACCTCCTCAGAGCACCTAGCATATTGGATTTGAGTCAGAGGTGTGCTGTCTGGGCTTCTCTGGAGGCTCAGACAGTAACAAATCCTCCTGCAATGCAGGAGACCTGTGATTGATCACTGGGTTGGGAAGATCCCCTTGAGAAGGGAAGGGCTACCCACTCCTGTGTTCTTGCCTGGAGAATCCCATGGACAGAGGAGCCTGGCGGGCTACAGTCCAGGGGGTTGCAAAGAGTTGGACACGACTGAGCAGCTAGCAGTCTTCATAATCCATCCATGCCATCCCTGGTACATCTCCCAGGTGAAAGAGGTCATCGTGGGTGCACGTGAGACCCCAGGCTCCACAGCCTGGTGGGAACAGATGGAGGACAAGAGAAAGCTTCATGGCCCTGGCGTGGTGACCCCCTATCCACAGAACTGGTCTGCATCTGGGCAATTTTGTTGGACCAGAGCATGTGAAAGAAAGCATGGCGCCTTCAGGGCCTCTGAGAGACTGGGATTTTTTTTTGCCCTATGGCATCTCTTTAAAGCTCTTCTTTATCTTTCAAGATGTGTGCTTTTCCAGGGACTTCACTGGTAGTCCAGTGGTCTAGGTTCCACACTCCCAGTGCAGGGAGCCTGGGCTTGATCCCTGCTCAGGGAACTAGATCCCACATGCTGCAACTAAGAGTGTGGATGTCACAGCTAAAAACCCTGCCTGCCACAAGGAAGATCCTGCACGCAGCACCAAAGATCCAGAACAGCCAAAGAAATAACGTCATTGTTTTGTCGTTGTTCAGTCACCAAGTCACATCCGACTCTCTGTGATCCCATTGATGGCAGCACGCCGGGCTCCCCTGTCCTTTACTATCTCTTGGAGTTTCCTCCAATTCATGTCCATTAAGTCAATAAATATTTTTTAAAAAAGGAAGATGTGCACTTTTCTGGAGTAAGTTGGAGGGAGACCCTGTCCAGGATATCAGTCGCTTAGGTGTGGGGATCTTCTCTGTCTTATTCACTGGTAGCTCTCCAGGGTAGAATAACCCTCACTAACGATTTGGTATTAAATAAGTCCATCCACCCCTCCTTCCATTACTTCATCAGCCTCATGCCTTCTGACAACTGTCTGCCTTATTGAACCTTATCATAAATTTAGGCCTGGCATTTATTATAGCTCATGGCCATTCAAACCCTCTAGAAGGCATTGCTAAGACCCAGATATTGGCTAGTACTGATGGCCTCTCTCCCAGGGAATGAGAAACGTGGATCTCCATGGCCCCCTGCCCAGGCCAAATGGAAGAGGACCCCCAGCCTCTCCTCCCTTGGCCTCCTGCCTCTTCCTGGAAGCTCACAGGGCCAGCATTGGACAGGATTAAGATTTGATTTGACACCCCTCTGGGGCACCATTCAGGAGCTCAATTGTGCCGAGCAATGGAGTAGCACTTATTGGTTTCAGAGGGGATGGAAAACAATTTAAGCAACCTCTGTTCTCTTCAGCCCAGACACACACCGTTGCTCTGTTGACTTAGGAGCAGCTGCTGATACTGAGCAGAGATGGGAGCTCTTTATGAAACCCATCCCTCATCTGTCTTCAGCACATCAAGGGAGAAGCTGCCTGCCCAGATCAGTCAAAATCCTTTCTTCAGACTATCCTACTAATTCAAGTCCTGGCTGCTTTTCTCCAGGAAGGCAGGGTAAGGCTGGATGATAGCAGAAGTCCTTGAGCCTTGAGGGGATGAAAGGCAGGAAGAATGTCAGAGCTGTTTTTTTTTTTTTTTTTCTTCTTTAAGGGTGTAAGTTAGGCTACAGGGAAAGTTGAAAAAAATCTGGAGAAGTAAAGGGAGCGAAGAGATGACAAAGGGACTGTAACTTAGACTCAGTGGGTAATGTCTTCATTGCAAGCAGGAAGACACTAATTTATTTATTTTCCAAAGTCCAAACAGCAAAAGAAAAAGAAAAAAGCAAATAACAACCACAAAAAAACCAGTTCAATGAGGGCCAGAATAATATCCAGGTTGTGATAGTTTTTTGTGTCAACCTAACTGAATGAAGTGATGATTAGACAAAGAGTAAAATATTCTTTCTGAGTGTGTGTAGGGGGGTGTTTCCAGAAGTGATTAGCACTGGAATCAGTTGATGAGGAAAGATCACCCTCACTCATGTAGGTGGGCATCGTCCAATCCGTTGGCAGGAGGATAGAGCATAGAGGTAGAGGATGGGCAAATTTGCTCCTTGTTGTTTTGATCTGGGGCATCTACCTGCTCCTACCCATAGACGTCAGTGTTGCAGGTCTGTAACGAACCTGGCCCTGTCCATGTTGTCAGGAGTTTACGGTCTAGTGGAGAGAACATAAGCTCTGACAACAGAGTGAGCTGTGGAATGCGTAGTGATGAAGAGGCATGGGGTGCAGGGAGTGGAGATCAGGTATGTTTTCTTGAGGATTTGAGCAGGACTTAGCAAAGCAAAGGCAACATGTGTGTGTTGTTTATAACACCCTCAGAAAAGATGACAATTTGAACAAGGGCATAAAAATAATATATCTTAAGGTCCAGGTGAGAAACTACAGCTTTCGGGGGAGGCAGAGGTTAGAACAGTGGTTTTCAAACCTGGCAGCAATTTGGAATCACTGAGGATGCTTTAAAATACTGATGCTCAGTTGCCACCCCCCAGAGATACTGATTTCATTGATTTTGGAAAGGATTTTAGAATTGGAATATTGGTAAATTTCCCTGGTAGTTCAGTCGGTAAAGAGACCATCTACAATACAGGAGACCCAGGTTTGATCCCTGGGTTGGAAAGATCCCCTGGAGCTCCTATTACAAGAACCTCCCAAACTCTCTCATCCTTGCTCTTTCCAAGCATTTCCCTCCTGCCTTCCTGTTGATTTAGTACTTTGAGAAAACAGATGCAGTTTAGGGGAGTAGTATGGAAAAGGAGAAAGGTACTAGTTTGGGTAGGATGGCAAACTTATTGGTAGAGGCGATACAAGAAACTACACAATTCATTAAAAAAAAACACCTTTTTGTGTGTGTGTTGGGGTATAGCTGATTAACAATATTGTGATAGGCTCAGGTGAATAGCAAAGGAACTCAGTCTTATATATACATGTATCCATTCTCCCCCAAACCCTCCTCCTCTCTAGGCTGCTACATAACATTGAGCAGTGTTCCCTGTGCTATACAATAGGTCCTTATTGGTTATCCATCTTAAGTATAGCAGTGTGTACAGGCAACAGTAAGTTCATTCTCTAAGTCTGCAGGTCTCCTTCTATTTTGTAAGTAAATCCATTTGTATCATTTCTTTTAGATTCTACCTATAAGGGATATCATATGATGTTTCTCCTTCTCAAAGCCACACAGAGTTCTGATGGAGGAAAGTTCCAGGCAGGCGGGACAGTAGGAGAAAAGGCCCTGAGGTTGGAATGAAAGCAAAACATTTGAAGAAGTCTCCATGACAGTGGCGAGACTAGACAGGGTGAATGAGAAGGACAGGGTTAGGAGCCCCCAGACAGCATTATGGTATGGGAGAGGATGAGGCTGTGGGCCCAACCATATTGAATTCACCACCTTCCAGCTGTGTGTCATCGTTCATATTACTTAACCTCTCTGTTTTGCAGTGGGCTTCTCTTGTGTCTTGGCTGGTAAAGAATCCGCCTACAATTCAGGAGACCTGGGTTTGATCCCTGGGTTGGGAAGATTCCCTGGAGAAGGGAAAGGCTACCCACTCCAGTATTCTGGCCTGGAGAATCCCATGAATTGTATAGTCCATAGCAGTCGCAAAGAATCGGACATGACTGAGTGACTTTCACTTCACTTCATCTGATAAAGGGGTTACTAATAGAACTTAACCCACAGGTTGTTGTGGCATGTTAATACATGACAATTGCTTAGAAAAGTGTTTGGTATACAAGCACTCCATAAATGTCAGTTATTGTTGCAAATTGTGATGGAGATTTCATTTTTATTCTCAATGAAATGAAAGAGTCCTTGGAGGATTTTAAACACGGGTGACGCACTGACTGAGTCAAGGTTAAAAAGATCACTTTCGCTATTATATTAAGAAAAATCTTGCGACTTCCCTGGCAGTCCGGTGGTCAGGACTCCATGCTTTCACAGCTGTGACCCCAGGTTTCAATCCCCGTTTGAGGAACTAAAATTCCACAAGCTGAGCAATGAATGAAGCCAGGAAAAGAAAAGAAGAACAAAAAGAGAACAGCCTGAATCGGGCATGTGGAGAGGCAGAGATGCAGGCCTGCGACAGTAGCAGCTTACAATCAGGTGACCGAGTCTTTACTGTTCCTGCTCTGAGGTGGTTAGTGGGACCCGCTTCCTGCTGCTTCCAAAGATCCCTAACTATGAAGGAATGTGAGGCAAAACATCAGGGGAGATGAGGCAGGAGAGCTAAGCAGTGGTCAGATTACATAAGATATTAACTGTGATTCTAAGGAGGCTAATCTTTTTAGGAAGGCAATGGATACTCTTCAGAGGGCAATCAAATGATATGATCAGATTTGTATTTCCTGAAGATCCCACTGATGCTATGTGGAAGATGAATAGGAGAGGGGAGATTTAGAGATCAGAGATCCAGAAATGAGCATCTTTAGCCAGGAGACGAGAGAGAGAATGTTCTGATAGTGATATGAAGCTACTGGAAATAATAGCTATTTCTTGCTCCTCCCGGTGGTAGGTTAGGACTTTAAACAGGAACTTTAGGTTCCAGGTTTGCAATGAGCTGGGTCCACTAGAATCTGGAGAAATACTGTCATCCACGGATTGCTTTTAAAGCAGTGCAAGAAGAATTCTTTCTATAAGGCAAAAACAGCAGGACTTAATCAAAGCTAGTGGAACTAATCTCAGATTCCAGCCTCCTGGCCAGAGGTTACGACAAGGCAGCAGGTGGACCCAAAATGACACAGACATGTTTTCTTGGCCCTCTCGCGATTTAAAAATGTTATGGGAATTTCATATTTATATTTGAATTTTCTATACCCCCAAATCTGGCTGACCAGGCAGGGGTCCCCATTCCCACTGGTGGGATGGATTGAAGGCGGAGCATGATGGTACCTGGTCTCCAGGCTGCCCAGGTCCCCATCTGGCCCATCAATGAACTTACCCTTCTGCCAAGCCCCTGTAAGCAAGCCTTTGAGTTTGTGACCCCTGCAAAACCTGCTTCGCCTACATTCTGCGCTAAAGAGTGCAACGGAAGCTGTGGAGAAGTTCAGAGCCTACCTGTAAATAGAAGCCCCTGGGCTGAGTCACCTGTTCACTCCACCAAATATGCCCAGCCCCCATCGACACCCCATGCTTTGCCCCCAGCAGTGTTCTGGCATTTGTCTCCGGAGCCCGCTTCCCCTGGCAGCCTCTTTCCCTTTCTTCACTCTACGCACCACTTGTGCCTGGCTTCTAGGCCCTCAAAATAATTGGGTCTGAGCAAGCAGTCCCTCTATAAATATTAATCTAGATATGCTTGGAATACTCTGCCTCTTTTAGATGAATTGTTAACTAGATCTCTAATCGGGAGCTTCTTGACGAGCGAAGCAAGATCTCTCTGCTGGTTTGTTCCTTTATTGAAAGTGGGGGAAGGTGGAATGCACTAGAATTTGCAAGGATTTATTTAGGAGAGAGGAGTTATGCATGGTCCACTTCCCTGAAGCCATAAGCACCCCGAGATTCTTCTGAACAATTTCAAGAAGACTACCCTGGCCAGAAAAGCAGTGCTGGTTAGAAGGTGAAAGTGAAGTGAAAGTGTTAGTCGCTCAGTTGTGTCCGACTCTGTGCGACCCCACAGACTGTAGCCCACCAGGCTCCTCTGTTCATGGGATTCCCCAGGCAAGAATTCTGGGGTGGGTTGCCATCTCCTTCTCCAGGGGATCTTCCTGACCCAGGGATCGAACCTGGGTCTCCTGCATTGCAGGCAGCTGGGTTTTAGCAGCTGACAGATCATGGTGGGAATTTCAGTTCTGCCACTGGATGAATTTGAGCAAGCTGCTTACCTCTTTGGCCCTGGGTTTGCTCATCTATAAAGTGGGGTTATAAGATGGATGTACCATGGCTGTAACAGGGATTTAATTAGGCAGTGTGTGGTTTAGATAATGGATAGATAAGATAAAACTTAGATCTCAGTTTCTCAGAAGAAAAAGAAATATTAATGAAGGGAGAGAGGATTTTAGGGCAATTTCTGGGAAGTCAATGCATTTCACACTTCTGGACACTTGTACAAACTTCAGAGCTGAACGGTTTTCAGTTTTCCTGGATCCTAATTAGAGTGTAGACGTGGTCCTGTCACACAATTGACACGTCTAGGTTACAAGTGTGTCTCAAAGCAGCAAAGCACCCACCCATTCATTCTGTGAACAGTAACTGAGCACCCAAGATATGCCTTGTCTGGTGACAGTCCTGAGGGTACAGTGGGAAGGGGGTTCAGAGGGCGGGGTCTGACAACAAGAGGGTGTTTGTGGCTGACAGACAGGGGTTCTGACGGTTCGCAGCACAGAGTTTGGACTAGAAAGACTACTAAGCCCACTGTGTGTGGCCGCGTGATCGTGAGCTCACAGAGGACCCAGCTCACCGAAGCTCACCTTCCTCATCTGTCGTATGGAAACTGTATCTCCCGCCAGAGTTGGGGATTATAGTTTCTGCTTCTCTTGCTTGTCAGAGCTTATTTTTTTTTAAGGTTTAAATTCAATGAGCCACTGAGCGTGAACCCACTCTGCATGCTGCAAAATACAAATGAGTGTGTAGGGTTCCTCTTCTGAAAGGAAATTCGCCATGTTCCAGCTTTCTCAGGATTTGGACCAGGCTCACATCCCTGTCACGGGCAGCCCACCTTGGACTGACCAGCTAGCAGGTGACCCATCCACCCTGTCCCAGCTGACAATTGGTTTCCTTTCCTAAGAGGATGGGGAGGCAAGGGAGGTGATTTGGACCAACAAGCTCCCTTTTGTAAGTGATCGTGTCTGAGTGCTTTCCCAAAAGGCAGAGGACTAGAGTTCAGACATCTTCCAGGAACCCTCCCCATCTACACAGGGTGGAATTACACGCCTTGGTGAAATTCCAGGCCTTGCTACAGCACTGCCTTCCTGCACAAAATGGCACTGGCTTGTTAACCCTTCAGGAGAAAGTTCTAGACTAGCACCCCCCGGCAGTACAGCATAGTGTTTAGTTGCTTAGGTTCTGATGCCAGGCTCTGATGCCAGGCTGCTGTGCTCAACACCTGCTCTGCCATATCTTTGGCCGTGTGACCTTTGGCATGTTATTTACCCTTTCTGGATGTCAGTTTCTTTGCATCATGGAGATACTAATGAAAGCTAACAGGTGTCCTGTAAAGTCAGGAGAGGTAACACAGCTACCATGGCATCTGACACATAGCAATTACTCAGTTAATCTTATTATTATTTGAAAGTCTGCATTCCTGGTGTTTCATAGTGCCAACAACTCAGACTGGGCCTTCAGTAAGTGTAATATTAAAGGAACTAATATAAAGTGACTGATGGTAGAAAGGCCTCAGTAATTGGGTTTTGTTATTATCATTAATATCATTTGTCATTACTCTTACAAGGAATGATGACAAAGCTGGTGCCAAATTTGGGTGGGGAGCCTCTGGTTTTCACCCATAGGGTGGTGAGTACTGGTTAGACTGCACCAGACAGCTCAGGGAAGGAAGGCTTCAGAGAAAACTGGCCTGGCCCAGGGGGCTGTCATCATTTCCATTTGTTTGAGCAGTTTTCATCGGAGTTTATAATTGCTTCCATTGAGGATTGTTAGCCCTCCTTTGGCCAGGGCTCAGATGGACAATGCAAAGGCATCTCTCATAAGCAGACAGAGATCACACTCAAAGTGTTATCTGCCTCCAGGGTGTGATTAGGGACCATCCTTAAGGTAACTGGTAACAACCTTGGCAGGAACAGCCCCTGAGGCTAAGAGCTGCTCCTCCTGCCTGCCAAGGTTAAACTTGCTTCTTCCTCTAATTGCTTAGAGCAACCTGGGCCAGCTGTGTCCAAAGAGCCTCCAAGGTGAGTTTTCAGGGTAAAGGAAGCCAAAAGGTTCTCTCTAGATGAAGAGTTGGCCTGAGAATAAGATACTAGTCACTCCCTCTCATCTCGCTAGTCTTTGAGCTCCAAGGAAGGCAGGGCCCATGTCTGTCTATTTGTCTTCTGCATCCATGATGCTCAGCACATAGCAGAGTAGGTGGTGAGAAGTACTGGATGGATGGGTAGATGCATAGGTGGAAGGGATGGGGTTAGACAGGTGAATGAGTGAGTGGATGAATGAGTGGAGGGATAGATGGAGTACATGGGCAGATGGGTAGATGAATGAATAAACAGGTGGAATGGATGGATGGGTAGAGGGGTGAGTGTGTAGATGAATGGATGGATATATGCAGGGTAGATGGGTGGATGGGTGAGTGGATGAATGAGTGGAAGGATAGATGGTGGGTAGATGGAAGAATGGGTGGATGAATGAATGAATGGGTAGCTGGGTAGATGGATGGGTGCATGGGTGGATGGGTACATGGGTGGGTGAATGAATGGATATATGGGGGTAGATGGGTGGATGGATGAGTGGAAGGGTAGACTGGTGGATAGACGGACAGGCGAATGAATCAATGCATTTCTCTATATCTCTTAGTTGCAGCAAACCCACAACTGGGTGCCCCAGTGTCCACAGCCTCACTTCCAGCTCTTTTCCCCAAAACAGAGGCTTCATATTCCAGTCATTGCTTGGTATTTCCATAAGAGGAGCTCAGCCCCATCTGTCTTCACTGCATTGGCTAACTCCACTCCAGGCTCCTCAGAGGTAATCAGATCTTAGAGATCCAGGATATACTCTTTGGCAGCGCTCACCTTTATATTCCAAACAAAGTGTATTAATCAGGGTAATTTAGGGTAATTTCAGTCTTAAGTTGGATCTTCATGTTTTGAATAAAGAGGGTGAACCAAGAATCTAGACCTTGGCATCTATTTGTTTGCTTGCTTTGTTGCCCAGTCATGTTCAAGCCTTATAGGAGCCTGTCAGGCCCCTCTGTTCATGGGATTCTCCAGGCAGAATTACTGGCCTGGGTAGCCATTCTCTTCACTAGGGGATCTCCCCAACTCAGAGGTGGAACACAGGTCTCCTGCATTGCAGACCGATTTGTTGCCTTCTGAGCCGCCAGGGAAGCCCTCAGTATCCACTGTAAATGGCAAACGATGGCCACCATCCTTAGTTAACATTCCTTGCCCACCTGGATATCAAGCACTCCAACTTGTGACATCATCTACCCAACTGATGAAGCCAGAAACCCAAGAGAAATACTTGACTCATCTCTTTCCTTCTCAGCATACATCAAATCTATCAGCAGTTTCTATCAAACTTCTGGATCTACCTCCAAAACATGTCTTCATTTCTGTTAACTTTATCGTTTATATGGGTATAACTTATACTCAAAATATAAGTATGAAACTCCATTTCATTTTTAATGTATGAAAGAAAAATAGTGTATAAAATTTACACACAAAATTGTATAAAAGTATTACACTCCTTTCATTCTCACATATGAATGCACCTGTGTTACTATTTGCAAAATACTCATTTCCTGCATCTGAGATGTTTCCCCCATGTCCCTTTCCAATGAATATTCCTCTAAGGTGGCCACTGTGCTGACCTCTATCCCCCCTTCTTGACTCACATATTAACAGATGCATACAGCACATGCTCTTTTGCAACTGACATTCTTTTGCTCACTGTGATCTGTGTGAGTTGCATGCATGTTGTTGGGTGACTCAGTAGTTTGTTTACTTATTTTTCTGCTGATGGACATTTGGTTTTCCAGTTTGGGGTTTCCATGAATAAACCTGTTATGTTTTTTGTTTTGGGTTTTTTTGTTTGTTTGTTTGTTTGTTTTGCATTTTTATGTGAATGTGAACATGAGTACTCATTCTTGTTGAACATATTCCCAGGAGTCAATTTCTGGGTCTGAAGATAGATGTATTTTGAGCTCTAGAAGATAACTTCAAGTAATTTTTTCAATGTTTACATCAGTTCACATTCCCCAGCTCAGTAGGTGAGGGTCCCAGTTGTTCTACTTTTTTTGCCATCACATGTTAGGTTACTCTTTTTAATTTTAGCCATTCTGGTGCAGATGGAGACAGCCACCTCTCATCATCTCCACCACTATCACCCTAATCCAAGGCACCATTGCTTTGACAGCTGAAGTAGACTCCTAACTGGTCCCTTTGTCTTCTGCTCTTGTCAAACCTCCTTCAATCCATTTTCCACTTAGCACCCAGAGTCTATCACTTTCCTGCTCAAACCTTTCAACGGTTCCTGGTTGCTCTTAGAAAAAATTCTATGCTCTCGTGGTGTCCAAGCTTCCACATCTCTCTCATCATTGAGATTTTTTTCCCAAACAATGTCTCCTCAAAGACCTTTCTTGATGAACATACAGAAAGTCCTCAGGGAATCACCACCTGTCAAATCCATTGCTGTATCTTCTACACATCTCTTATCACTGCATGCATCATCCAAGTATTGGGTCAACTCTGAACTATATCTTCCCACTCACCTTTAATCCCTATGAGAGCAGGACCTGGTGTTCCCTGCTGTACCCCAGCACCCAGCCCAGTGCTGGGCACACTGGAAGCCCACCAGAAGTGTTTGCTGGGTGAATTCGCCTCTATCTGGGGGTGAGGTGTTAGGAGGCCCCCAGGGCATGCTCTTGTAGCTGTTTCTGTTGTCATGATATTTCTCAAGTCAATCTCAAATTGTGGTAAATGATATAAAAGCATCAGGACCAGATGTTCAATTCCAGGCAGGTGGCTCTGATTGGAATTCAGCTCAGCAAGAAGTTTCTGACTTAGACGGACCAGACCCACAATTTGGCAGCCCAACCACCCTCACTCAAGGCTTTTGACTTGTGCCTCCTTGAAACAGTCACTGACTCCCCAGTCTAAATATCTCCCCATCTCTGAACAACCCAGCCCTCTCCCTCCCCAACACCCTCCCCCACAGCTTCTGTAAAATCTGCCTTCCAGGCGAACTCTTGGAGATTTACTCTCCCCTTGCAGAGTCACCTATGAGGGCAAGAAAGGTATTGTTATTATTCGCTCCATTTTCCACTAGAACAACCTGAGGCATGATCTAATGGAATCTCTCTCACTTCCCTGCTCCCTCCTTCCCAGGATAACCTGGAGGCCTGGCCACCTCACTGCAGAATAGAGATAAGCTGGGGAGTATCCATCTATCTCTTCGTCACCTCATTTGAGAGAAAGCAGAAACAGATAAGAGCTGCTTTTAGTGGTTTTGGGGGAAAATGAGGTCTTTTTCTAAGACCTAATTGTGTGGAGGACCGACATACCGTAAAACAGGTCAGGTAATCACAGCTTTCAGGATTAAAACCTGCCAGGGTAGCACAGATCCCCTGGGGTGATAGGGGTGGGCTCAGAGCTGCAAGCATCCTCTGTGCCAGGCGGTACTCCCCCGCCACCTCTCTCTACCTCTCTGACTCTCTGTCTCCTCTGTCTCTCTCAGACTCAGTTTCTCTTTCTGACCCTTCTTCCATCCCAATTCCTCCCTCCTCACTAGCCCCAGCAACCACCGCAAGCCCACATGGACCTAAGGTCTGAAAACCAGAAACCGTGTCTCCATCCCTCTTTGCTTTAAGTGTACAGGTACCTCTGAAAGGAGAATTTTCAGAGACAGCTCTCAGATGTTTCTCTCCTGCACAGATACACAAATAAACACACATGCCCACAACAGCTGGTGCACACCCACTTGTGTGCACACAAACACACCCGCATATGTACTGCACACCCTCTTGTATGCCCCCTCTGCCCATATGGAGCACCTCAGTCTCTTTCATTTATTCATTTCCTTTCTAACCTCCAGTCTCCTGTCTCCTTCCAGTACCTTAGATATACTCAGACCCTGAAACAACCTCCCTTGGAATCCTCATTCCGGATCCCTTGGTTTCACTCTGTCTCTAGATGTAGACGTTCATCTACCAAGTACACACCCCTCTCTTATCTTCCTCCTGCTCACGGGCACTTACTCAAGCATCTGTGAAACGGCAGCCTTCACATTCCTGCCCCACTTTGCTCCTGAGCGGAGCATCAGTGAATTCTTTCCTGGTATAACTCTTCCCCTGATGGACCATGCACGGTGGTGACTTTCATCAGCTTCTTTGCATGGTGTCACCATGATTGATGGCAGTAACAGATGGTCCTGGTGTCTCTCCTTAGCAAAAAAGGATGCACAACAGCATGGCAACAGCCACCTACAATGGCACAAGGACCCCTACAACTGAGATCAGCAGAGTGGGACCTTAGTTTAGCTCCCAGTCTCTTATGGTTGTGTGTCCACAGGCCAGCTGTTCTCCTTTAAGGACTCCAGTCTCTTCTTGAGGGTAGCACAGTTGTTCTTCATATTCACCAATGGCCTATTGTTTATCTTCTTTTTCTTTTAACTTGTTCAGTATTGACTAAGAAAAGCTTAAATAGTCAATGATCTTCTTACAGAAAATCAATTAATACTCTCTGAGTTCAAACAGCAAGAAATCAAGGACAAAGGGCCTAAACTGTGCATGCTTTGTCATTGAATCATCCATCTATCTATATATCCACCCAACCATCCATTCATCTACCCATCCATCCATCTATCCAACCATCCATTCAATCATCCACCCATCTATCCATCTACCCCTCTATCCTTTCATCCATCCATCCACCTTTCCGTCTCCACATCCATCATCCTGGTAAAAGCTAATATCATCTCCATCTTGCACTACTACAGTGTCCTTCCAGCTGATCACCTGCTTCCATTCGTTGTCACCTTCCTTGCAATCTAGTTTCCAATTATAGCCAGAGTGATCTTTAAAAGATATAAAGTGATTCACTCACTTTCTGTCTAAAACTGTCTAACAACTACCCCTTGTTCTTAGCATATAATTTAAACTCCTTTTTTAATTCAAGATTATGAAGGATCTATCTTCTCCCTATTTATCTGATGTCCTTTAGACCCCTATCCCTTGGTCTCACTATACTTTAGCTACTTGAGAATTCTTTCCGTTCCTGTCTTACCAAGATCCCACTCACATAAGGTATTTCTATTGCCACTTAGATTTCTATCTCCCAGGAGCTGTCCCATAGTCTTGCCGCACATCTATAAATGACAGTGCCTGACTAAGTCAGAGTTAACCTTAGTCCTGGGATAGCCTACTGGGCCATGTCATAGCTGGGTGCTATTCTCAGCTGTGATCATACACAAATCCTCACCGTTTTCTCCTTTCATTAGCACAGGTTAATGAACTTCCATCTGACATAATATATTCATATTATGACACTCCTTGATTCAAATTCAAGTCACACTAAACACTTTTGGACTCGGAGCTCAATAGACCAGATATGACATCCAGTATCACTTCCTAATATAAACAATGGTGTGATTCTATAACTAGTCTCCAAGGATGACAAGGTCTTCTATATGAAGGGCAACTGGCTTTTCTTCTAAGTGAAGTACATTTGGCCTTGACCTGGCCAAAGCCAGGGGCTTGGACTCTGGGTCCTTACTGATGTCAGAATTCCATCACTAATTCTCAGCTGCATGTTCAGCTTTTCGTATCAATACCTTGGATGCAACTTCTCAACTCCACCTAATCTTATTAAACCTCTGTTCCTGCAAAGTAACTGGATGATTTTCAGTCTGTTCACGTGGAGATTTAGTGCAGCATGCAAGCGGCTGAGCGGATGTCAACTTCTGAACCGTGAGAAGCCATCTGGCCCCAGCCTCCCCTGCCCCCGCCTCAGCCAAGGGCTTCCCCTGTCCAGGTTTGACAGCTGAGATGTCTCCAAGGGCTGCTGGACACTGTGCTTTTCTGACTCCTGAGAATAAGGTACATAGGAAGATCAGAGGTGGCTGAAGAGGGGCAAAGGGGAAAGATTTTTCTCCTGATCCTCTCTATCATGTGGGAAAAAAACAGACTGGGAGTCAGGAAACCTGGGCCCTACCTGTAGCTCTGCCCCTCCCTTCCTGGAGATGGCTCAAACTGAAAAGAATCTGCCTGCAATGCGGGAGATCTAGTTTTTTATCCCTGGGTTGGGAAGATCACCCAGAGAAAGAAATGGCTACCGGCTCCAAAATTCTTGCCTAGAGAATCCCATGGACAGAGGAGCCTGGCAGGCTACCGTCCATGGGGTTGCAAAGAGTTGGACACGACTGAGAGACTAACACCTCACTTCCTGGGTGATAGCCAGGTCACTTTCTGTCTCTGGGCCTCAGCTGGGCCCCAGTCCCTCATCTGTGAGAAGATGATTTGAATGAGTCGTTCTGAGTCTGTTGTACTCAAGCACGGATCAAGTTCTTGAGCCTATGACCTGCCAACTGCCCAATCCAAGGTTATGGCTAGTCTGACAGGCTAACCAAATAGTGTGTAGTGTGTGTGTGTGTGTGTGTGTGTGTGTGTGTGTGTGTGATTTTTTTGCCAACTCAAATACGGACAGAACTGACTTCTAAAAACTTGTCTGCAGGATGTTGTATCAAAAATACATATAAAGGGACTTCCCTGAGGGTTCAGTGCTTCAGACTTCACCTTCGCCTTACACCTTTCCAGTTTAATGGGTGTAGGTACAATCCTTGGTCAAGAAACTAAAATCCCACATGCCTCAGGGCCAAAATAATCTAAAAACATAAAACCGAAGTGACATTGTAACAAATTTAGTAAAGCCTTTAAAAATGGTCCACATTAAAAAAAAAAAAAAGATTGTTTCTCCTCAACACACACACATAGTGTATTCACTCTCTGTCTAGTTCTTTCTGTCCTTCCTTCTTCTCTCATTTCCTCTCAACAAACATTTATTGAGCAGTAATTACGTGCCAGGATGTTTTTTATAGGCACTAGCACTGTTATGGTGAGCCAGATGCAATGCCGGGTTCTCATGACAATGGGTGGAACATGGCAAGTGGAGGGCCTAGGAGGTGCCCCAGATTTACTGGTTATTAGCAGTACATAGATCTAAGTAATTTCAGATGCCTCAGCCTGTGCCTATGATTGGAAGCCTGGTGGACAATGAGAGTCATTTTCTTTTGTGCAAGCATGGAAGGTTCAGTCATTTGAAGATCATTGGTTTGGTCATTGACATTCACCAGGATGATGTTATAACCTGGTTGTCTGAAGAATGGGCTCTGGAGCCCAACTGCCTAGGTTTAAATCCAGGATCTGATGTTCACTAGCTGTGTGACATCAGGGAGGTTGTTTAACCTTTGCGGGTCTGCAAAACAATAATAATAATAGAAAACCTGCCCCCTAGGATTATGAGTATTTAATGTGTCAGTCGTTAAAAGTGCCAAGAACTGGACCTAGTCAATTGCGTATGCTGTCAGTGCTGGTCACCTGAGTTCCTCTAACTTTTATGTCTAAAACCAAGTGCATTATCATTTTATATGTAACAATCTCTTTTATCTATCTTCCCTGCTTCCACCAATGATACCACCTTGGTCCCAGACTCCCAAGTTCATTTGGAATCCACGCTGGGTATGTTCCAGCCCTGTCCTGGTGGGTCTTTGATGAGACAGAGTGATGGAAACCCAACTCTCTGGTGAGACTCTCAAGATCCCCAAGGCTCACCTCTTGTAATGAATCAACTTCTCTCCACCACTTGGAGGCTGAAGATATTCAGTGACTCCTAATCAACAATTCTCCAGGTTAGCATTTGACATCTGTTTTGTTCTAGTTACCTGTTAAGCCTCGTGAATACCTCTTAGAGAGATTCCTGATAGTCTTGTCTTCCTGAACTGTGCCATTCCTTCCTTTCTCCTTCCCAGACCTTTGCTTGCATTATCATTCATATCAAGTGGGTGTCCTCTTCTTTCTCTATCCAACTAAGGGCATCCTTTTCTTCCGGGGCCAACACACCGTCCCTTCCACTTTGAAGCCTGTCCTGAGTCTGAAGTCACCTACCAGTAGTGGTGTGCTCCCTCTCTGAACCCCCAAGTGGAAATATTTGAGCCATGTTCAATAAAGATCACATTCTGGTTTTGACTCTGGTTATCAAGGAGATACTAGATCACTGGCATTAGTGGCAGAGATTCTGGGGTCAGAACATCCTGGCTTCATCCTCTCGTTTTCCCCCTTACTAGGGTTGAAACTGGGTTTCCTTGGTGGCTCAGCAGCAAAGAATCGAACCTCAGGAGACGCACATACCTGAATCAGGAAGATCCCCTGGAGTAGGGCATGGCAACCCACTTCAGTATCCTTGCCTGGAGAATTCCATGGACAGAAGAGTCTGGAGGGCTACAGTCCATAGGGCCGTGTTGCACAGTCAGACACTACTGAAATGACTCAGCATGCATACAGGCACAGGGTTGAAACCACGGATAAATTTTAGCTTCAAGCCTCAGTTTTTCTACCTATGGAACAGTAAGACTAGTGCCTGACCCTCCGGACCTTCTAACTAGTTCTCTGCAGCCACCATAATTCTTTGAAAACTTAATGTGACCCCTCTGATTTGAAACTCTCCAATTTTTTCTTATTGTCCTAGGAATTATATCCCAAGCCCTTCCCTGGGCCAGTATGACTTCTCTGGCCTCATTTCCCACCCCTTCCCTCTCTCTGCTTCAGTCTCCTGACTGAAGCATGGTTCCTTGGACCATGCAAATACGGTGTCCCCTTTACACTGACTGTGTCCCCATCTCAGAAGTTTCTTCCCCCAGTTAACCTCATCTTTCAGTTCTCTTTCATTCATTCTTTGGGGAGACTTTCTCCGAGCTACTCCCTATAAAATGTCACTCTCCCCTTACTCTACATTTTATCAAGTTATTACCTCCAGGTCTTATTACAGGCTTTGTTGTAATCTATTTCTTATTTGTCTCTCCTCAACACCACCATGGAACATCTAAACTCCATGAAGGTAGGGGGCCATGATTCACTAATTCACTCCAGGCCCTGGAAACAAACAAACAAAAGGTCTTGGTCTACACTTGGCACTTGAATAACAACTAGCCAATAAGTGAGTGAGGCTCAGCCCCATGCGAGGATCCAAGTGGGCTCTCAACCTCACCCACCATTATTGTTGAACTTGCATTGCTGAAGCACACATTTGTCTTCCTGCTGGTTTGCGAAATCTTCAAGGGCAGTAACTCTGTCTCATTCACCTCTCTATCTCCCCAGAACCTAGCACAGAGCAGGTTCCAACCCGTGCATGTTAATATCAAAGACCCCTGCAGACATCAGAAGGCAAAAGCCACACAAAAAGAATGAAAGTCAGGGTAAACAGAACCGGGGAACATTTCATCACTCTGGTATCTCTGGCAGCAAAGACAGATGGACAGAATGGAGCAGGAAGAGCTTCAAGGATGACGCTGGGTCCATGCTGTCCCCTGTGAGGTCACACACCTTCCAGGAGGAGCCCACACAGGAGTAGCCGCAGTCCTTACCCCACCTACCTTCTGGCCTTCTGTTCCTTTCTTCCTCCAGGAGTTCTGCTTCCTGACACTCAGCACCCAGCTCTGCTGTCCCAGACCATGCTGGAACAGAAACACAGACTTCTTCCTACATACACGTGAGTCACTCTCCAGGAAAGAACTGTGACAACATCCCATTTCAGCAGTGTCAGGAACCCAGCGCCTGGAGAGCCTGGTGTATTTTCCCCTAATTCTGTGTCGAGCTGTGAATGTTATTAAAGTGCCCTATTTATCAGAGTGGGAAAAAAAAAATCCCAGCTTAAACCACACAGATACAGGATTTCAAATACAGGCTGTGAGAGTAATTTCCACGAGATCCTGATGAACCAGTAAAGGGAGGTGATTTATGATTCTCCCGGGGGAAAAACAGAAGGAAGGCAGACACTCAGAGGTGACTCTTTGCTCTCCTCCAGTCGAGCTCAGACCACCCCCCTTCCCTGTTCCCTGTGGTCTTTGGAGCAATGCAGTTTCCAGCAGAGAGCTCAGCTGGTGATGCTGCTGATTGAGGGGGGTGATGATTCTGCCAGCTTCAAACATCTGGAGCATCCCCAGGTGTGTTTACTAAAGAGCGAAGGAGCACCAGGTAATAAGTATAAGGCTGCTGATTTAAAAAGAAAAAAAGATAGATAATGTGCATCCCTCCCCCAAACTTGGTATCCATGCAATGGATCTAACTAAGCAGAACTCAGCGTAATAAAAATAGTCCACCTTTATGACTATTTTCTATGTACCATGTGTCAGACTCTGCCCTACGTGCTTCTCTTGTGTTACTTTATTTAATCCTCACAACTATTATTAGTCTCCTTTTCTAGATAAGAAAACTGAGGCTCAGAGAGGTTAAGAACCTACTCAAGGCCACACAGCCTATAGGATTTCAAGGCAGACAGATTTCTTTGATGGAGAGGAAGGCCTGGATCCTACTACTGCGTTAAACATCACCCTTGCATTTGAACAGTTGCTGTGCACTTTCTTATAATACTCAGAATAACGATGTGCCATGTGTTCAGTCATGCCCGACTCTTTGCGTCCCCACGGACTGCAGCCCACCAGTCTTCTCTGCCCATAGAATTTTCCAGGCAAGAATACTGGAGTGAGTTACTATTTCCTCCTCCAGGGGATCTTCCTGAACCTGCATTTTCTGTGTCTCCTGCATTGCAGGAAGATTCTTTACCTGCTGAGCCATCGGGGAAGCCCCAGTGATAATAATTAATATTTACTGGTGCTCAGGTGCTGGCCCTAGCACTTCTCTTGTGCCACCTCATTTATTCCTAACAACCCCATCTTTCAGATACAAAGATCAAGGATGTGGAAGGATGAGCCTAACATCTCAGGGCTGAAAAGAGGAAGAGCCACAGGTAAACCCAGGCAGTCTGGCCCCAGAGGACACGCTCGTGTGACAGTCTGTGCTCTCACAAGCCCTTGAGACACAAGAAGAGATTCTAATTCAAAAGGCAAAGCTTGTCCCTTAACAGACACAGTTTCAGAACATCTCGAAGAGTGATGTATGTGTTGGAGGTACGTGTAATGCATTAGGTGGCACACAGAGGAACCATCTTAATTTCCCCACGATTGCATTATTTTTACTGTGCAATTCAGGGAAAAGATGCAGGCTCAGGCATACACTGACCATGTGAACCTGTGAAACTCATTTATTTTCTCCAAGCTGCAGCCTCTTCAATTTCATGTATGAAATGGGAACCTTAAGACCTACCATATATAGGAAAGAGTTTGAACAAGTGTCTGGGGGATAGGAGGACTTCTGTGCGTGGGGTGAGAAGGCAGAATTCAGGGAGGGAGGAGGAAATAAAGAAGGTGGAGGGAAGGAATGGACAGAGAGGAGAAGAGAGGGGGTTAGGGAGAGGAAGAGGGGAGGAGGGAGGAAAAGAAGGAAGAAGAGAAAGAAATGAAAGCAGAGAACGAAGAAAGGGAAGGAAGGAAAGAAGACAGGGAGGGAGGGAACAAGAAAGGAAGCAAGGGAGAGGGAAGGCAAGATGGACTACAAACTGATGTGCACTCCTGTGCATTTAAAAATATCTTTAAGTCCTAATCACCCTTTTAATGGGTACTTGCTCTGTACCAGGCACCGTTTGAAGGTGTGCACCAGTTCTCATCTTTACCCTATGATGTAACTAACTTTCTCTCCATCTTGAAGATGGAGACACTGAGGCCCAGAGGATTGGATATCTGCTGGTTGTGGTTTTGCTAATACCTGGCACAGCCAAGACTTGAGCCCAAGCAGCCTGGCTGGAGTCCATGCTGTTGACATACGGCTGTTCCATCCAGGGGCAAGAGGCACAGTTGTGGTCAGCCTTTGCCAACAGAAAAGCTGACTCTGTTCCCTTCCAGTGGCTGAGTTGGCCCATGGCCCCCACACTGGGCCCTTGGCAGGGACCTTCAATTAATTCTGCCATGTTAAGATCTTCATCACCTGTGAGCCTGGCATTGAGAAAAGAAGAGGATGAGACAAGTAAGTCCCGACTGTCTCCTGTGTGCTGTGCTCGGCTATGGCCATACCCTCTTCCCTGCAGACTGCCCTCAAGCACAGTCCGAGTACCCCTGACGTAGCATATGGAGGGATCAATCAGTCTTTAAAGTTATCTACTATTTTAATGTGTATTGGGAAAGACAATGTTGGTGAGATTTGCAGGATGTCCTCCATAAGGTCATGGAATAGTGATATGCAAGTGAAGAACAGAGTAAGGTCAATTTAAAGTGAGAAAATTAAAGAAACTTTCACTCTGGAGGTGCGAGTACATGAAGACAAAACAAGAATGATGGAAGCTTAGGAAACTGCTTTGTTTCATCAGATTCTCTCTATAACACTGCTTTGTTGTTTTGGTATTTAGTCACTAAGTCATGTCCAACTCTTGGCAACTCCATGGCCAGGCTCCTCTGTCCAAGGAATTTCCAGCCAAGAATACTGGAATGAGTTGCCATTTCCTTCTCCAGGGGATCTTTCCACCCAAGGATCGAACCTGTGTTGCCTGCTTTGGCAGAGAGATTTTTTTTTTTATTGCTGAGCCACACGGAAAGCCAAGACCCTGTGGTATGAGTTGCTTATTCCCATTTCATAGATGGGGTTTAAATCAATCAAATAGCTTGTCTAAGGTCTCAACACTTGATATCAGCAAAGTGGAGCTTGGAATGCCTGTGCCAGACCATGTGGGGGTTCTCTCCACACCCTCTCAATGGTTTATTCCTTCTGCTAACCTTGCCCCTGAGATCCAGACCAGAGAGCCTCTCTCCCACCTCCACCCCTGACTGCCCTTTCTGTCAAGGAACCCACTGAAGTTTGGAGGAGTCACTAAAGCCAAGAGAAGTGTGTTTATTTAAACTGTCAAGATAAATTAACTTTTAGAGTCCCGTTGGAGGAGTCCTGCAAGCTTGGGCTGTGGGTTGGGAGCCATGAATATGCAAGTACACGCAGCCTTTGAATTAGGCGGCTACAAACATATTTGGAGGCAGCTGCTCATTTAATAATCTGGGACAACCACAGGAATAGACAACTGGTCGCTCTGGCCCATTTGCATGGGTAAAGTGATAATTTTATAACACGATTGCAGTGATTAGGTTTCCCCAGACAAAGCCAGGGGAACACCAGTTGGGAGCAATCTTGGGTGTCGTCAGCCGAAGCTGGCTGCATCCTCACTCCAGCTGTCAGACAGAGCGACCTGTTTCTGTAGATGCAGACTGGTGAAGGGGTAGGGAGCAGGGTGCAGGAGCCAGACAGGGTCAGGTTTTGAGTCTCAGCACTGCTACCTGTGAACTGTGTGGCCCCTGAGCTTGTTAAGTCGCTTTAGTCTTGTCCAACTCTTTGCGACCCTAAGAACTGTAGCTCACCAGGCCCCACTGTCCATGGGATTCTCCAGGCAAGAGTACTGTAGTGGGTTGCCATGTCCTCTTCCAGGGGATCTTCCTGACCCAGGGATTGAATCCATATCTCTTATGTCTCCTGCATTAGCAGGCAGATTCTTTACCACTAGCGCCACCTGGGAAGCCCTTGCTGATTGCCTAATCTCTCTGGATCCCAGTTCATTCATCTCTGAATGATATACATTGGTACTTTTCTTTAACAGGTCACTGTAAGGATTAAAAATGATCATGTATGTAAAGTCTCAGAAACACTGTCTAGAACAATGAGTCTCAAACCTCTCTGAACACCAGAATCACTGAGAACCTTCCAAAAATTTACTGATGTCTGGAACACACCTCTAGAGAGTCTAATTTGAGTATGACTTTTCTATTCTTTTAAAATATTCCACCAGGGGAGGGATAAATTAGGAATTTGGGATTGACATACACATACTACTATATATAAAATGGATAATACATACCCACTATATAGCAAAGGGAACTCTACTCAATATTCTGTAATAACCTATATGGAAAAAGAATCTGAAAAAGGATGAATATATGTTTATGTTAATTGAATCCCTATGTTGTACACCTGAAACTAACACTATAAATCAATTATACTCCAATAAAAAGTTTAAAATAAATTATGCCAGGTAATTCCAGTGCATTGCCAAGACTTAAAAATCACTGTCCAAGTACAAAAGTAATGCTTAATAGCCAGAAGCTAGAGTTATTTCCTCATCATTATACTTGCGCTCATGGGACAAATACAAAGCTCACTTTCTCACTTCTAAGGGGAATTGAAATTTATTGGCAATTTGTCCCTTGTCCTCACCCCAGATCTGGTCAATGTCTACTCTTCTTAGAAGGGGAGAAAAGTGGGATGTGGTTGGGTTGGGGAAGCAAAGCTTTGAGGAGAATTGGGTGATAATGAGTCATTACCTCTCAGTACCTTTTCTAAAAGTAGAGTTTTTAAATGGTCACTAAATAAAGCTGCTGGGGCTTTCCAGGTAGCAGTAGTGGTAAAGAATCTGCCTGCCAATGCAGGCAACAAGAGACACGGGTTCAATCCCTGGGTCAGGAAGATCCCCTGGAGGAGGGCATGGCAACCCTTGCCTGGAGAATCCCATGGAGAGAGGACCATGGCTGGCTATAGTCCACAGGGTCACAAGGAGTCTGCCATGACTGAGGCAACTCAGCATGCACGCACATAGCCACTACAGAGTACAGTATGGAGATCACCTTAAAAACTAAAAATAGAGTTATCACTGTTGTTGTTCAGTGACTCAGTCATGTGCTACAGCACACCAGGCCCTCACCAACTCCCAAAGGTTGCCCACGTTCATGTCCATTGCATTGGTGATGCTGTCCATTGCATTGGTGATGTTGTCCAGCCATCTCATCCTGTCTCCCCCTTCTCCTCCTGCCCTCAATCTTTCCCACCATCAGGGGCTTTTCCAATGAGTCAGCTGTTCTCATCAGGTGACCAAAATACTGGAGCTTCAGCTTCAGCATCAGTCCCTCCAATGTGTATTCTGAGCTGATGTCCCTTAAGATTGACTGACTTGATCCCCTTGCTGTTCAAGGGACTTTCAGGAGTCTTCTCAGCACCACAGTTCAAAGGCATCAATTCTTCGGTCTTCTGCCTTCTTTATGGTCCGGCTCTCACAGCCATACATGACCGCTGGGAAGACCACAGCCTTGGCTAGACAGACCTTTGTCTGCAGAACAATGCCTCTGCTTTTCAACACACTGTCTAGGTTTGTCATAGCTTTCCTGTCAAGAAGCAACTGTTTTCTGATTTCATGGCTTATCATATTTCATGAGTGATCATATGATCCAGTAATCCCACTCCTGGGCATATATCTAGAGAAAACTATGGTTTGCAAGGATACATTCACCGCAATGTTCATGGCAATGCTCTTTGTAATAGTTAAGACATCCCTGAGTCTTAACCCAGGGATGAAACTTGAATGTCCATTGAGAGAAAAATGGATAAAGGAGATGTGGCACATGTATAAAATGAAATACCACTCAGCCATAAAAAAGAATGAGCTCAGACAGAGAAAGACAATATCATGTCACTTATATGCAGAATCTAAAAAAAAAAAAAATGATACGAATGAACTTATTTGCAAAACAGAAATAGACTCACAGACATGGCAAACAAATTTATGGTTACCAAATGGGAAAGGTAGCATGGAGGGATGTATTGGAATTGACATATACATACTATTATATTTAAAGGGGAAGCATATGTAAACCCATGGTGATATCATAACAATGTATGGCAAAAACAATAATAAAAAAAAATAAAATAAAATAGATAAGCAACAAGGACCTACTGTATAGCATAGGGAACTCTGCTCAATATTCTACAGTAACCTAAATGGAAAAAGAATCTGAAAAAACTTAGATATGTGTATATGTACAACTGAATCACTTTGCTATAACCTGAAACTAATTCAACATTGTAAATCAACTATGTGTGTGTGGGTTCAGTCTCTTCAGTTGTGTCCAACTCTTTGCAACCCTATGGACTATAGCCTACCAGGCTCCTCTATCCATGGGATTCTCTAGGCAAGAATGCTTTAGGGTTTCCATGCTCTCCTCCAGGGTCTCTTCTTGACCCAGGGATCAAACCCAGTCTCTTGCGTCTCCTGCATGGCAGGTGAATTCTTTACTACGGAGGAAAAGAGGAAGCCCAAATCAACTATAGTTGAATGTAAAATGAAACTTTTAAATTAAAAAAAAAAGTCACTAAAGATAATATGTAGAACTGTTACGGCTATGGTGAACAGTCACTGGAGAAAACTGTTCATGCAAGGCCATGGAAACACATAGATAAAGTGGTTAAAGTATGTTATCTTTTAAGAAGTTCATCCCCATCCCCCCACCCCACCCAATCAAACAATGCTGCTGAACCAGACTCCTTACAAGGCCTTCAACCAATGCTACAACTTGTTCTTCTAGAAGAGGTATGAGGCATAAACCTAACCCCTGGGCATCTATGTAAGAAACCAGCTGCAGCATCCTAACTGTCCATGGCCTTTGTTCTGGTTCTCTGCGTTTCCTGCTGCGTTTCCCTGAGAAAACTGAAATCCATCCCAAATCCTAACCTTATTGACTGAGTCATTCACCTCACGCCCAACCCTACCCTCTACTGCCTCTGACATCTTCCTTTTCATCTGAGCTGCTCAGAGTCGTGGTCACATGTGGGTAAAATACCCGAGAGCCATTCTCAGCTGCTTTTGCTGGCAGAACCCATTTCTTATCCTGGAAAGCCAAATACACTCCCAGACTTCTTTGCTGTCAGTGGTGGCCAAGTGCTGTTCAGTGCCATAATAGGTTAAGCGTCTTCTGGGAGATTTTGAGGTTCTGAAAGCAGTGAAGTTACTGATCAGCACAGCTTCATTTCACAAAGAATCAGCCTTCCAAGTCTTTGAAACTATCATAAAGGTCTTGGGAAGTCTCCCATCTGACCATAAAATAATAACGGACTCCAAAATGCCCACTGGTGATCTGATGATCTGACAGTTAAGCATGATGATACTGGATTATTGCCCATAGTTCATGACCTGACCATGTGACTACTCCTTGCCTTTGAAAACATTAAGACGGGAATCTCTATCCTCTGACTTAAAGACAGCTATCATGCACAACTGGAGCTGGCTCCCTGTTGGTGGAATCTGGGCTTCTTAGCTGATGACTAGGGTGGCATAGTGAAAGCTCTCTGGAAGTCCTGGAGCACTGATAGGGAATATTATGAACATAAAGTTGGGTTATTGAGTTAGAAAGCACAGATGCTTGAATATGGGGCTGGATTACCTCTAAGAATATCTCTTGAAATATTTCTCTTTGGAGAAAAAGAATACCTACAGATGATTAGAATCTCTGCTATGGATTGAACTGTGTGCCCCCAAAATTCATATGTTGAAGACTCTTATGATAGTTTCAGATGCTAGAGCACCTGCTCTCTCTTTTCTTCACTTTCTTTTTAAAATATTTATTTCTTTGGCTGTGCCATGGCTTAGTTGTAGCACACAGGATCTTCAGTCTTCAATGTGACATGAGGGGTCTTCTGCAGCAGGCAAACCCTAGTTGCGGCATGTGGGACCTAGTTCTGTGACCAGGGATCAAATCCAGGCCCCCTGCATTGGGAGTGTGGAGTCTTAGACACTAGACCACCAAGGAAGCCCCACTTCTTTCCTTTCTTCCTCTCTCTCTCTGTCATGTGAGGACACAGCAAGCAAGTAACCATCTATAAGACAGAGAGCTCTTTTTAAAAAATTTGTTTTTTATTTATTTTTAATTGGAGGATAATCGCTTTCCAATGCTGTGCTGGTTGCTGCTGTATGACAACATGAACTAGCCATATGTATACATATATCCCCTTTCTCATAAGCCTCCCTCTCCCTACTCCATCCCACCCATCTAGGTCATCACAGAACACCAGGTTGAGCTCCCTGTGTTATACGGCAACTTCCCACTAGCTAGTTTACAAAATTCCCACACTATCTTACACATGGTAGTGTATATATGTCAACACTACTCACTCAATTCCTCCCACTCTCTCCTTCCCCCACTGTGTCCATAAGACCGTTCTCTATGTTGTGTCTCTATTTCTGCCCAGCAAATATGTTAATCAGTACCATTTTTCTTGATTCCATATGTAACTTTTAATATATGATATTTGTTTTTCTAGAAAGAGAGCTCTTAATCAGGAGTCAAATGGATGGGCTATGATTTCTAGCCTCCAGATCTGTGCAAAACTCAATTTCTGTTGTCTAGGGATGCCAGTCTATGGTATTTTGTTATGGCAGCCTGAACAGACTAGCACACTTTTATGCCAAATCATTCTGTGTACTTACTTACAGAAAGATCTAGTGGCCTAAAAGAAGGACAGGCCCTTCTCTATGTCAAGGTGAACACATCCAGTAGGCATCTGGTAAATGTCTGAGCTGACTCTCTGAGGGCCCACTTCCCTGGGCTGTGGTCTAGTAAGTTGCCAGCTCCCTGTACACTTCTTGATGTGCTAGACAGAAAAGATACAGAGCATTTTCCAAGAAGTTTAACTGGTATCTCCAAGCCTCTAATGTTCTCTTCTATCTGCTGAGACCAGAATTAGTGGAATCTTCATCACACATCTGTCAGCCCTCTAAAAATCCCTTCTGTCTTTTTGTGGGCATGATTTTTCTACACAGTCTGGAAAAGTACACAAAAATCTTATATGGATATGCTCCACTACACTGTGGCAAAAGCAAATTAAAGAAGTCTAGATTTTACATGCAAGGAAAAAGAGGCTCAGAGAGGTTATTTCAGTTCAGTTCAGTTCAGTAGCTCAGTCGTGTCTGACTCTTTGCAACCTCATGAACCGCAGCACGCCAGGCCTCCCTGTTCATCACCAACTCCCAGAGCTTACCCAAACTCATGTCCATTGAGTCGGTGATGCCATCCAACCATCTCATCCTCTGACATCTCCTTCTCCTCCTGCCTTTAGTCTTGCCCAGCATCAGGGTCTTTTCCAATGAATCAACTCTTCACATCAGGTGGCCAAAGTATTGGAGTATCAGCTTCAACATCAGTTTTTCCAATGAACACCCAGGACTGATTTCCTTTAGGATTGACTGGTTGGATCTCCTTGCAGTCCAAAGGACTCTCAAGAGTCTTCTCCAACACCACAGTTTAAAAGCATCAGTTCTTCGGCACTCAGCTTTCTTTATAGTCCAATTCTCACACCCATACATGATCACTGGAAAAACCATAGCCTTGACTAGATGGACCTTTATTGACAAAGTAATGTCTCTTCTTTTTAATATGTTATCTAGATTGGTCATAACTTTCCTTCCAAGGAGTATGCATCTTTTAATTTCATGGCTGCAATCACCATCAGTAGTGATTTGGAGCCCCCAAAAATAAAGTCTGACACTGTTTCCACTGTTTCCCCATCTACTTGCCATGAGGGGATGGGACTGGATGCCATGATCTTAGTTTTCTGAATGTTGAGCTATTCTCCTCTTTCACTTTCATCAAGAGACTCTTTAGGTCTTCTTCACTTTCTGCTAAGGGTGGTGTCATCTGCGTATCTGAAGTTATTGATATTTCTCCTGGCAATCTTGATTCCAGCTTGTGCTTCTTCCAGCCCAGCGTTTCTCATGATATACACTGCATAAGCAGGGTGACCATATACAGCCTTGACGTACTCCTTTTCCTATTTGAAACCAGTCTGTTGTTCCATGTCCAGTTCTAACTGTTGCTTCCTGACCTGCACACAGGTTTCTCAAGGGGCAGGTCAAGTGATCTGGTACTCCCATCTCTTTAAGAATTTCCCACAGTTTATTGTGATCCACACAGTCAAAGGCTTTGGCATAGTCAATAAAGCAGAAGTGGATGTTTTTCTGGAACTCTCTTGCTTTTTCGATGATCCAGCGGTTGTTGGCGATTTGATCTCTGGTTCCTCTGTCTTTCCTAAAACCAGCTTGAACATCTGTAATTTCATGGTTCACATATTGCTGAAGCCTGGCTTGAAGAATTTTGAGCATCACTTTACTATCATGTGAGATGAGTGCAATTGTGTGGTAGTTTGAGCATTCTTTGGCATTGCCTTTCTTTGGGATTGAAATGAAAACTGACCTTTTCCAGTCCTGTGGCCACTGCTGAGTTTTCCAAATTTGCTGGCATATTGGGTGCAGCACTTTTATAGCATCATCTTTTAGGATTTGAAATAGCTCAACTGGAATTCCATCACCTTGAGAGATTATTTAACTCATCCAAATAAGTGGTGGAACTAAGACATTAAATCTAAGCCCGAGCATAGTCTTAATCACTACTCAGTGTTGGAAATGAAGTGTGGTGTAAGTGAGAAAGTAAAATTCACCCCTCCTCCCATAACCCCAAAATGATCATAATTGTTAACACTCTAGTCTATTTTTCTCCAGTTTTACAACTTGGGATCATACAATAATATTCTGTTTTTATCTTTTACTCAATCTAATATAAATATTTTCTACGACATTAAATATTTTTCTAAAGCATGAAAAAAGAGAACTGGATGGAAGCTTCTGTTTTCAGAGATATGTGTAAATATTTTATCTTCCATTTGATAAAGAGAATCCTGTATACAAATCTGGAAACTGATCCATGTTGTTGATCAAGAGCTGTGTTTTACATGTAGACACATACCTTAGGAAATCACCATGAAATGAGTCTTATCTTAAGAGGATGGGACAATATGTAAAACCTGTACACAGGCCTAAATCTCATCACTTTCAGCTATGATTGCCATTGTGTTTCTGATGAAAGAACATATCCACTGCCCTTAAGGGGACCTACATGCCACAGACTAACTGGATGGTTGGCTTGACTTCATCTGCTAACATCACTCTTCCCTCATCAGTTGAAACCAAACTCCACCAAACTCCAGTCTGAAGTGGAAGTGAGAGAAGAGAGCGCTGTCTGTCATCCACTATGGCATAGGAATTTCTGTCTAGCTGCATGCCTACCTTGTAAGGTAGTCTTGCATTCTTCAATATTCTTTTACATTCAGTAAAATATCCATAGTTTTCCCCCAAAAAAGGAATAATAAGCTTTCTTATTGTCAGTTGGATTTTCTGTTATCTGTAGCCAAATAAATACAACACCAATTAATATAGACAATATGGACCTTTCTTATTTTCTCAAAGGAGTACTCACATCCACTCAACCAATCTCAGCTATTCCTGATTTTCTCCATCATGGGTTTCTAGGATTTCAGGAACATAAACTTATATGACTAGAATAAGAAATCCATGATTAAAGGGACCAGAATAATGCCTGGTACATGCAAGCCCTCACTGGTGTTCACTGAAGGGAAGATCTTCTTAGACCCCTTCTATTGCAGTGTCTGTTTCCTTGATTGAGAGTCACCCACTCCTCATCATTTTTCCATCCTTCATCCTTATTTGCACTCCTGAGAGAAATGAAGGGAGGCTAAGGAAATGGACAAGCAAGAGAAAGAGCGCTGAGTAGTTACCAGTTGGGTAAGCTGCTTAATTCTACTGAGCCTCTTCTGCTAAATAATAATGATGATAATGATCATTGATAATCATTGAACTGATGCATTCAGTGCTAATCATTGAGTTGATGACTCACTGATGAATAGTGTGAAGTTTTGCTAAATACCTTCTTTAGGGCTAGCGCTCTTTCACCAGGTGCTGGGAATACTGGCTGTCAGTGGCTCAGCCCTCTGCACCAGGGATCTGACTTCCTTGCCAAGATGATGTCCCTTCTCTGGAGTGACCCAGCCCGTCAGTGACTGATGTGCAGACACAAAGGAGCAGCTCGCTTGTGTCAGTTAGGGATAACTCTGAAGGACATCCCACTCCTGAGTTCCCTGTGGGAGTGTCGGAATCATCAGTTGCAGCCACAGGGCAGGTCAGTTTCCTTTTCTGCCCAATCCTGCCATTTCCGCTTTCTCCCAGGTTTGTCTTCAGAGAGTAACCCCAAGTAAACGTTCTGCCTGCAACTGTCCATCTCAGAGTCTGTTTCCAGTGAACCTTCTCTAAAACAATGCTGAGGACAGTGAGGATAATGATGATAGTTTATCCAGCAGAACTGTGGGAGCCTGGGATGATTTAATGAGTGCTGAGAGAGCTTTAGTGCAGTGGTGAAGAACCTGCCTGCCAATGTGGGTACATTAGATATGTGGGTTCGATCCCTGGGCCAGGAAGATCCCCTGGAGTAGGAAACAGCAACCTGCTCCAGTATTCTTGCCTGGGAAATTCCATGGATCGAGGGAACCTGGTGGGCTACAGTCCATGGGGTCACAAAGAGCCAGACACGACTGAGCAACTGAGCACAAGCATGAGTGTGAGAGGGCTTGGGGTTGCTGCTGTCCAACATATGGGAGTTGAATCTGAATCTGAAGGTTTTCTCCAGCAGGAAAAAGATGACTGATTCCCTCGAGAGTCATTCGGTGTGATTTATTCCTCCTTGTGATGTTGTCCCAGGAGGCAACCCATTAGTCTTTCTTTTCTAGCTGTTACTGTCCTGGGTGCCCATGGGGAGTTTCTCCACAGGGTGGGGCCATACCCTGTTTTATGCTCTGAGCCTTTGGTGTTCTGTATGCTGTAAATGTCTCACTCCCTCTGGGCGCTTCCATCAGAATCCATCCCCGCAAGCTACCGACATCCCCTATCACCTCCTCTCTTAGCTTCCAAGAGAGCTAATCCCCTGTCTAGTGCTTTATCTGTCTATTGAGAAACACCCAGAGAAACCTGCCAGTTTAAACAGAATATAGTGCGGGAAATCGTATTAGACCTCCCTGTAATTCACCAAACATTGAGGGCAGTAAAATTCTAATACCACACTGATTCCTTTATTGTAATGAGAATAGAAATTGACGCAAAGTCAATCCATCCTTATTGCAATGTTAAGATTCTCCTAAAATACTACTCTGAATTCCAACTCTGGGGAAATCCCCTGCTAATCTACTCAAAACTGCCCCCAAATCAGCCATAGATTGTTTGGAATTTTTAGTCTGATGATATCAAGAGAGAATTGCAATTCTTAAAAACAAATCTTCCCCACTGAGATCTTGAAAGAGAGGCTCCTAGAAAATTCAGTAACAGACGAGGGACTGATGAGATAGGAATGCAGACTGACAACTTGAGACATCACCCATGTGAAAGGATGTTGGTCTATATTTATTATTTTCCCCAGATAGCATCTTCAGGCCTTCCTGCCAAAGAAGAGTTCAGTTATGGCTCCAGAAAAATACACAATCAGAGATAGAACCTGGGTAGGGGAGGCAGGTAAATGGTGATAGGAAAAAGAACACATTTCCAGGCAAGGTGAAGTAAATAGAAAGATGTCCAGAACAGTGACACCCATATGACTTCCGGCAAATTCACATTTCATAGAAGAACCTGAGAGAATAATCAAGGGAAGGTGGCACGGTGTGATGGTACCTACTTGACATTAGTCCTCTTTCTTTATGGTTTCAAGAAGCCTCATTTTGATCAAGTAGCAAAGTCCTGAGCACCAGGGGATGCATCAAATCTCTAAGCCAGTCAAAGTGATCCGTGGCTGGTGGATTGTTTCAGGGCAAGTTTGTAATGAGCCAATTAAATGAAACAGAAATGCTGCTGAGGCCTGTGGGAAAGACATTCTTCCATGGAAGGACAAAGGAAATCCCTATTACCCTGCTATTTCACTCTCAGGTTATTTCAGCACATGTGCATTTTCCATATAGTCACTAAAATACGCATATGGGGAGGCATAGCAGCAGTATCCATGACCTACACAACTTGGAAGCAACTCAGATAACTATAAACAACAGAATAAATAAGTTCTCATATATTTATGCAATGGAATACTATGCAGCAATGACAGTGAACAAAATATACGCTCAACTAAGTAGATGAATGTATCACAGCAAAAGGAAATAGGTGCCTAAAAGGACATGCTGCAGGATTCCATTTATATGAAGTTTTTAAAAGAAGGCAAACATCATCTATGGAGTTTGAAGTCAGATTAGTGATTTACCTTGGGTATCAGCTGAGGTTGGAAAGTAGCCAAGGGTACTTAGAGGTGCTGGTGATATTTTGTATCGTGGTTTGTGTACTTTGTTTCCTGCCTGGATCTACTACCTAAAAAGTCATCCAATGCACACTCCTGATTTCTGTACTGTTTGTTGATTTCAGTTAAATATCAGTGAAAATTTAACGTTAAAGGAGATGAGGACTTTGGGGAGAACACTCTGTTGCTGCTACCTGTCCCCTTGCTTCCTCCTTTGATGCTGTCATGTGAAGAGGCAATGGCTGAAGCAGTGACAGCCATTTCATAACCACAAGGAAGCCCTCGTAAGGATGAAAACCCAATAGCCAAAGAGGGTGGAGAAGAAAGATTAAAAGCTCCAGTCTTGGATGGTATGTCTGAGCTATGGAATTATCCTTAGCACTGTTCACCTCTGGACCTGGATTTAAGAGTAAAATAAACATCGCTGTGGTTCAAGCCACATTGTTGAGTTTTCTATTAGTTGTAGCCCACAGAAGTCTGATTCTGAGAGTGGAAGATAGATCATATAAAACCCTGTAGGAAAAAGGGACTTGGCAGGATCAGAGAGAGGTCTGGGGTAGTAGCTTTGTAATCTGAGCTCTTAATCCAATTGATATGGGCTTGGTGGGGAACAAAGGGAATACTGAGATTCATCGGTGCCACCTCTTTCAGACTGAATCATGCTTCTCCAGCACAATCCTCACTTACACCAAGTTCTTTGTATTGTGGCTGTGACTGGACTCCTTGTCTTTGTTCAGAAGTGGCTCAGGGATTACGATAAAACCTCTAAGAGTTGGGGTAGGGGACAGGATATCAGTGACAATCATTGGCAGGGACTTACAGAGGGTCTCCACACAAAGCTGCATTTATTTTCTCTTGCTTTGCATACTAGGTTTCATTTCCTTTTCGCCTTAAAAGCGTGATTGTGTTTTTGGAAAATCCCATGTCTCACTCCTCATCTTCATCCCTGAAAATCCCAACCATCATGTATGAGGTCATTGCTTGGCAGGAGTTCCCCTCCAAAGATCTTATTAGAAAAGCTTACAAAGGCAGATCACCTTCTCTACCCTGGGCTTTTGAATAAGGTAAGCTCCTTACCCTGCTGACCTGATAATTAAGCTCCCAGAGCTTCAGGAAGGAAGGGGCCCTGCAGACATGCTGAATCCTGATGTCACAGCCTCACTGAGCTACAAAGACTTCCGCCTAACACCTGTCTTGGAGAGTGCAGGTCAGCCAAGAGGTCAGGGAGAACCCCACTGGTTCCTGTGTAAATCTCACATGATAATGACCTGTGGTTCAAACTGGGTCTGGCAATAGCCAGGAGGCAGAATTTGTAAAGGGGGTATGACGGTCATTGTCTCTGGGAAGGTACCAGCTACAAGATCACCTGATGTCCTGTCCCCTCTGCCTTGCTCATCCTCTCCTAAACATGACCTTTCTGCAACCCAGAGCTGGATTCACACACAACAATGGGCACCAGGCTTGGAGGCCTTAAGACGTGAGGGGCTCCCCTGGAGGTGCAGTGGTAAGAATCCATCTGCCAATGCAGGGGTCACAGGTTCAATCCCCGGTCTGTGAAGAATCCATATGCCACAGGGAAACTAAAGCCTGTGTGCCATGACTACTGAGCCCAAGAGCTGCGTATACCAAAGCCTGTGCACCCTCGAGTCCGTGTTCTGTGACAAAAGAAGTCACTGCAGTGAGAAGCCTGTGCACTGAAGCTAGAGAGTGGCCCTCGCTTGTCACAACTTGAGAAAGCCTGCAGGCAGCAACCAATACTCACTGCAGCCAAAAATAAATAAACACTAATAAAAACGAAATCTGAAGCTCTGTCCTTCCTCCAGCAATGGCTTAAGGACCCACCGCAAGGCACAATACTGATGATGACAGTGATTTTAATAGCACACATGCCAGTTACTGCGGGAAGCCTTCTTATTGTGGCATGCATTGCTCATGACCACCCTTTTGTCCCTTCTGATTTACAGAGGCATCATTCAAGGTCACAGCCTAACTTTCCCAAAGTCACATAATTTAGTAGCAGAGCTGGGGTGCAAGGTAAGAGGGGAGAACTGGTGATTGCAACGGCACTGAGAGTGTTGACCTACTTCTGGGCCATTTTTCTGTAAGGAACTGAGCAAATTTCTTTCTCTTTTAACCACTCAGTTCCTACCTGGGAAATAAGGGCTCTAAATAAGGCCCTTATTTGAGAGCCTTTTAGCTCAATCTCCGAGAAACCAATGATTTGATAGTGAAGAGCATGCTCAGGACCACACAGAGAGGAGCACAGAGTGTTACAACAGGGAGACTAGAAAGTCAATAGGAAGCGTAGGGTCAAGAAAGAAACCTGCATCCATTAGGTGTATTGTGGCCTGAATTATGTCCCCCTCCCCCAGTTTATTCTTTCCATTTCTTCTCGATCTCTTCTGTTTCTATTAGGTCTGGGTGAATGCCAGACATCCTGGAGTGTGAAGTCAAGTGGACCTTAGGGGGCTCTGCTGTCAGTAAAGCTAGTGGAGGTGATGGAATTCCAGCAGAGCTATTTAAAATCCTGAAAGATGATGCTATCGAAGTGCTGCACTCAATATGTCAGCAAGTTAGAAAAACCTAGCAGTGGCCACAGGACTGAAAAAGGCCAATCCTCATCCCAATTCCCAAGAAGGGCAATACTAAAGAGTGTTCTAACCACCAGACAATTGAACTCATCTCTCACGCTAGTAAGGTTATGCTCAAAATTCTGCATGCTAGGCTTCAATGTCACATGAACTGAGAAATTACAGATATCCAAGCTGGGTTTAGAAAAGGCAGAGGAACCAGAGATCAAATTGCCAACATTCACTGGATCCAGTGAATGCAGGGGAATGCCAGAAAAATATCTACAGCTTTTTCATTGACTACGCTAAAGCCTCTGACTGAGTGGATCATAACAAACTGTGAAAAACTCTTAAAGAGATGGAAATACCAGACCGTCTTACCTGTCTCCTGAGAAACCTGTATGCAGGTCAACAAGCAACAGTGAGAACCTTACGTGGAACAACGGACTGAGTCAGGATTGAGAAAGGAGTGCAACAAGGCTGTGTATTGTCACTCTGTTTATGTACTTAGACACAGAGCACATCACGTGAAATGCCAGGCTCAATGAGTTACAAGCTGGAATCAAGACTGCTGGGAGAAACATCAGTAACCTCAGACATGTGGATGACACCACTCAAATGGCAGAAAGCAAAGAGGAACTAAAGAACCGCTTGGTGAGGGTGAAGGACAAGAGTGAAAAAGCTGGCTTAAAACTAAATTAAAAAAAAAAACTGGCCGTGGGATCTGGTCCATCACTTCATGGTAAACATAAGGGGAAAAGGTAGAGGCAGTGACAGATTTCCTCTTCTTGGGCTCTAAAATCACAGCGGGTGGTGATTGCAGCCATGAGATTAGAAGGCGATTGCTTCTTAATAGGAAAGCTATGACAAACCTAGACACTGTGTTAAAAAGCAAAGACATCACTTTGCTTACGAAGGTCTGTATAGTCAAGACTATGGTCTTTCCAGTAATTATGTATGGTTGTGAGAGCTGGACCATAAACAAGGCAGAGCATCAAAGAACTGATGCTTTCAAACAATGGTGCTGGAGAAGATTCTTGAGAGTCCCTTGGACAGCGAGGAGATCAAACCTGTCAATCTTAAAGGAAATCAAACCTGAGTACTCATTGGAAAAACTGATGCTGAAAGAAAAGCGCCAATACTTCAGCCACCTGTTGTGAACAGCCAACTCATTGGAAAAGATCTTAATGCTGTGAGAGATTGAAGGCAGAAGGAGAAGAGGGGGACAGAGGATGAAATGGTTGGATGGCATCACTGATGCAAAGGACATGAACTTGGGCAAACTCTGGGAGATGATGCGGGACAGAGGCCTGGCATGCTGCAGCCCTTGGGTTGTGAAGAGTCGGGCACGAGTGGTAAAGAACCCACATGACAATGCAGGAGATCCAAGAGACACATGTTTGATCCCTGTGTTGGAAGATCCCCTGGAGAAGGAAATGGCAATCCACTCCAGTATTCTCGCCTGGAGAATTCTATGGACAGAGGAGTCTGGCAGGCTACAGTCCATGCGGCTGCAAAGAGTTGTACACGACCGAGCACCTCACAGCCCCAGCTGACATGAAGAAATCCTAATCCCTGTTCCTCAGATGTGACTATTTGAAGACAGGATTGTTATGTAGATAATTAAGGTGAAATGAGAAGGAAATGGCAATCCACTCCAGTATTCTTGCCTAGAGAATCCCGTGGACAGAGGAGGCTGGCGGGCTGCTGTCCATAGGGTCACACAGAGTTGGACATGACTGAAGCGACTTAGCATGCATACATGCATTGGAGAAGGAAATGGCAACCCATTCCAGTGTTCTTGCCTGGAGAATCTCAGGGATGGAGGAGCCTGGTGGGCTGCCATCTATGGGGTTGCACAGAGTCAGACACGACTGAGGTGACGCAGCAGCAGCAGCAGCAGAGATCCTACAGGAAGCAGACGACACAGACCAAGGGAAGAGCATGTAAAGATACCATGAGAAGGTTGTTCTCTGCAAGCCAAGGAGAGAGGCCTCAAGAGGAAGCAAATCTGCCAGCACTTTGCTCGTAAGACTTCCAGCCTCTGGAACTGTGAGAAAATCAATTTCGACTGATTAAAGCCCCAAGGACGTGGTATTGTGCCTCGGCAGGCAGAAACGGCAAACACAGGATGCTACCAGATGTTGGGAAATACACCTTCACTGTATCATCTTGCATATTTTATCTATTTAGTCATTCCCAGCCTTCCTTATGTATCAGAGTCACTTGGGGCATTAAGCAATGCATGTATTTACTCCCCAAGGCCCTCATTTCAGCTGGGCTAGAGGTGATCCCTAGGTGATGCCAGTGAACAGCTAGGACCTAGAATCATCTCCCCAGGTTATCAAGTCATTGTCTTTCTTACCATTCAGATCTGGGCTAAATGGTCACAGGGAGCCCACCCTACACCCTGTGAACACCCCATCCAAGGCGGTCTCTCTCCAAACACTGTTTCACTTTCTTCAGAGCACACATCACTCTGTAAAATGACTGTTGACTTTTATGTTTATTCCTGTCTGTCTCTCTCTATTTCTCTAGAAATATAACTTTCATAAGGTCAGAGACCTAGACCATTTTCTCTTTTAATTTTGACAACACTTCTGTTAGTTACGTCCTTCAATGCCTATTTGTAGACAAGGAAAGTAAGACACAGAGAAATTACTGACTCACCCCTCTGCTCTGTCTCACAGAAGTGGTAGAATTTGGGTTTGTTCCCCAAATGGACTGAATTCAGAGCCACCCTACCAGCCCACTTACACGTGAATGATTTCTTTGTTGTATTATATTTTATAAACTGTGTCTCCCACCAGAGAATCTCATTACTCTCACAATGGAACTCCAGTCTAGGAACTATCACTAACCCCATTTCACAGATGAGAAAACTGAGGTCTACGGGGGGTTAAGTGATTCACTCATGATCATAAAAGCGCAAAGTGGGAGGAGTGAGTTACCTCTGTCCACAAATCCCATGATTTTCCCCACTCTATTATTCTGTTTTCTGTTGCCCTCCCTCACCTACCTGTCAAGTTTCTTATCCTTCTTGAGGAAGTAGCAGCTCTCCTGGGCAGACACATCAGGACAAGGAACAGCCCTCCCAGGAGCATCCGGCAGAACTGCTCCCAGCAGCGAGCTGTGCCTGCCTTCTCCCTGGCAGCTCCACCAAGCCGAAGCCACCTGCTGCCGTGTCACTGCTGAATCAGTGGAATTCACTGTTGGTCCAGTGGTTAGGACTTGGAGCTTTCACTGCCATGGCCCAGGTTCAACCCCTGGTTGGGGAACTAAGATCCCGCAAGCTGTACAGTGTGGCCAAAAAAATAATCATACAGTTAGAACATTCTAGAAGGTAAAAGGGATTAGAGTCCCAGTTCTCCAGGTCAGAGGGAATCAAATGGCGGAGAGCTTGTGAAAACAGAGGGACAAGAACTGGCATTTACTGGGCACCTATGGTGGGCCAGACACTGGCCACACATGAGTTCATTTCATCTTGAAGTGGCTCCGGGAGGTCTGAACAGGACATGTCAGAGTCGCCATTGATGGCTTCCTCTTCTCACTGCCCAGATTCTGCTCAATGAATCATGTAGCAACCCCATCACTTGGTCTTCTGCTCCCACCCTCGGGCACGTTTCCATCATTTCCACACAAGATGCTTTTGACCCAGTCTCTCAGCATCCTGTCCCCTCCAGTTTAGTACCCCGGCAATAGCCAGAGGGATCGCTTCAAAGTGCAAATGGGAGTGAGTTTTTCTTCTGCTTACAGCCTTTGATAGCTTTAGATTTTGCCTAAGATAAAGACCAAATCCTGAACAAGGTCCTTGGCACAAACTCCTGGAGGACCCACTGTCCAGATTACCTTCCCCGACTACCCTCGGTGAGTGGGCTGGTCCTCCGGCCTGTCTCTTTCCTTTATCCTGACAGTAGCGCCTTCCAATTACCAGCCTTTGAACAAGCTGCTCCCTCTCTGGGGCACACTCGCCCCCTCCCCCAGGCCTCCGTGATAAACACTTCCTCACCTTCAGACCCTGGGCTGACTGTTCAGGAGAGTCACTGCGATTTTTGTTGTTGTTGTTGTTAACGTTTGGTTTGGTTTTGTTTTTTTAACAATGTTCTTGAAAACAGAGACTTCGCCTGTTTCTGCCCCCCACCCCCTCTTCCCAAGCCTGGCAACTAACACAGTTCCAGGCACAGAAAAGGCCCCTGGTTACTGTCAAAATACATCAAATGTATAGCTTCAATTTCCAAGAGAGAAAATGGAGGCTCAGAAAGCCTGGATCGCTTGCCTAAGGATGCCCAGCAGAGCTGATTCACCAACTCCTCCACCATCTGAGATAGAGCCTTGCTCAACCTGCAAATATGTCAGTCGAGAAGGAGGGGTCTCTGCTGGGGGTAAGAAGGGAAAGGCGGCTGGGCATTTCAGCTCCTGGGAAAATAAATGGGTGTGTTGAAGTCAGCCCCATCTCCACTCCATCACCAGCTACTTAAGAGGCCGGGCTCCCCAGAGCCACCCTCAGCTGTGAGGGAGAGACTGATGGTCCCTTAAAGACCCATCTCATTATCCCAGGGGCCAAATTGATACCCAGTGAAAGGCTAACTGGCTCATAAATAAACCCCACTAATTTTGCAGCTGCACAGGGCAGAGACACTGACCAAAGGCCCACGGATGCGGCCTCTTGGCACCCTCCCATCTGTGCTGATGGTAATTCTCAGAAAATAAATCGAGCCCTTCCCCAGCACCCAGAAGCCACTTGCTATAACGTGGCGTGACCGTCTTAAGTGAGGGCCTGATGAACTAATGGGCCTGGTAAGCACAGTTCGCTGTGCTTCTCCGTTCACAGGCGGTGTGCACCGGTTGGCAGCGGAGATGGCAGCGGAGATGTCTGAAAGACCAGCCGGCAGCTGTTAAATCTGGACGAGAGCAAGGCGCGGCCGCGTGTGCGCACACATCTGTGCGTGAAGCCGTGTCTGCAGCTGGCCTGTGCCTCTGCAGGCATGTGCATCCGTGTGTATGTGTGCATGCAAGAATGTTAGAGCATGTAGGCGTGTGGCGCATGCACTGCTTGTTCTGAGCCATACACCTGTGCGATCACATCAGTCATGCCGCGCTGCTTTCTTATGCAGTGTGTGTTCACACTCTGTGGCAAGGTTCATAGGAGTTACTCAATAAATACGGGTTGTTTTAATGAATAACAAAGACTACTTACTACTACCACTATACTAATAATACTTCTACTACTAATAACAATACCATAATAAACAGAGAGAATGAAGCATTTCTAGAGAGCATGAGAAAGTTGAACATTCTCAAGGCCATTAGCTAGCTATGGCTATATGTCAGAGAAGAACATTTTTCTCCCCTGATCCTCGGTTTCTTACCTGTCAAAGGAAGGCTTCAATTAGCATAGTGAGCAGGAAGTTAAGAGAATTGATGCCTACAAACCTATCTTTTCTTATAAGAAGCAAAGCCATTCCTAGAGAAAGGGATGGCTAGAGGACCATGGAAGGGGATTTGAGGACAAGTGGCTAAATCTTGGGGGATTTTTCCAAGATAAATAAGAAAATGAGATGGCCCAGGTCTACAATAATAGTCCTGAGATGCTCTGGGGGCCTGGGTGAATTTTTACTCTATGAATTAGGGAGTGGGGGCACCATCCTGCATTTTCAGGTGTATTTGTAGGTCCGCATAAAGGACAGCGCATGGCAGTGAGGATGCTGCGGGAGGGGGTTAAGTGATTGCCCTCGGGGTCCAGACTGAATGAGGTGGGAAGCTGGACCAGGAGAAGATAGGGAGGAGGGGCTTAGGAGCTTCCAACTTGCTGATGAAGCAGGATCAACACACAGAAGTGAAGCTGTTTGGACTAAATGTTGTGGTCAGGGAGGCCAGAGGTGATGGTTTCAGAGGTAGGACCGATGTGGTTGATGCTGGGCTAGTCCATAGTGGACGTGGATGTCACTGAAGCAGAGGGGTTAGAGATGGAGGCCGAGGACAGCGACTGGTTCTTTCTAGGGGAAGTGAGGCTCCTGCAACTCTTTGATAATCTAATAAAACTTATAGGCCTTTTCCCTGTGGAAATGCCATTTTCTCACATAACACGCAAAGACCTCTGAAGCCGCTGGATCAGCCTGGCCTCTGGTCCATAGTACAACTAGCTGGCTGGCTGAACCCAGCTCAGTGAAGGCAGGGCTTGGAGGGTGCGGGGAGAGTGGGATGCAGGAGTCCAAGTCCGTGTTGAAGGCAAGGCATTGATGAGGAGGTGAAGTGACAAGGAGGCAGCGTGCTGCCTCGGGGGCCGCGGCTGAGACGCCTGGCTGGTCAACTGGCCTCGCAGTTCAGCGTGGAGCTCTGACACTTAGTTTTCCTGGTGGAATTACAAAGAAGCACTCTTGGGCCTGACTTACTTACAGCTGCCATCTCTGGGTCCATGGGTCTCGGACAGAAGGGATGAGAATCACAAGGATGGTCCCAAGATCTCTTTCCCACAGCTGCTCTCTCATCTATTTTTTTCCTTTGAGCACGACTTATTTCTACTTTTTTTTTTCTTAATTCCTGCTACTTCTATTCCAAGATCTGCCTCCAGCTGTCTGTCTGTCACCTTTGAGTGCTTTGGTGTCCTTACCCAGCTCCCTTGGCAGTGCTCCCTGCCTGCCCTTCTTCCCTGGGGTCACTGAGCATCTCTCCTTCTAGGAGCTCCTTCTTTGCTCACCTCCTACCTGGGGGACCCTGTGGCTACATTCACAGCTTCAGGTCCATCTGCCCTCCCTCCCTACTGGACTTCTGTTTGCTCCTTCCACCTTCCCAGAGCACATCCAGACACACTTTAGAATCTACAGAAACGAATAGTGGTTCATTTTCCCTCTCAATGCTTCGAGCAGTACCAGGCTGCTCAGTGAACCCACTCAGTGACTCAGAAAAGTCAAACCTTGGCCATTCACCGATGATGCACATGAGCAAAACACAGGGGACCTCTCTACAGCCAGCCTGACCACAGAAAGCATATAACCAAGACTTTGCCACTGAATGGATGGCATCAGTGTCCATTAACCATCATCCTGAGTTTCCTTGCTGCTCCATCAGAGACCTCACTCAGCCCAAGGGTGGGGAGGAGCCAAGAGCTGAAACAGACAAGAAGGACAAACTAGAAATCTGTGGGTACAACTGAGCCAGGCCTGGCAAAGCATTTCTGGGGGAGTCTGAAAAACTTTTTATTCTCTAAAAAGTAAGGATGAGGGAGGTTCAAGAGGGAGGGGACGTATGTATACCTATAGCTGATTCACGTTGATGGATGGCAAAAATCAACACAATATTGTAAAGCAATTATCCCTCAATTAAAAATAAATACATTAAAAACAAGTAAAGATGAGGATCCCAAGGATGTTTGGGTTTCTTGTCTTTGTCCCAAGAAGATGTTAAGGATGCAAAAATGGGTCATGAACCCCCAGTGGTTCAGACACAGTCCTGGGAGCCCCTACACTTGCCAGGACTACTTTATACATGGTTCACACTCTAGATATGTCATTCTGTATTAGAATTTCCATTGACCAGTTAGTTTTCTCATTAGACCCTGATCTCCTCTTGAGAATATATTTTGTTCATTGTTGTACCTCTAGCATCCCACACAGGGTGTGGTTATAGCAGGTTCTCAGGGAGTATTTGTTGATTGAATAATGAAAGGCAGCTATGCTCACCACTATACCACCAATGCTATGAATGGATTAATGAATGGAACAAATGATGAAGGCTCTAATCCATAATTCATATCCTGATAATGCATTCAGGAAGAATTCAGTGTTGTGGACCACTTCATTTAAAATCTGCAAATAGCTAGAATTTAGTTGTAAGAGAATGGTAAACATTGTTCCCAATTAGAGTTTATGTATTCAATATCTACTATATGCCAAGTTCAAGGTGCTGAATTGCACAATAAGTCGACCAAAGTTTGGAGCATGTAAGGGCTCTGCAAGGGAAAATGGTGGAACATTTGCAACGTTTACCTCAAGAACTTCCAGAAAAATCTGAAGTTCAAGTCTAAATTTCTATGACACCTATCAGACCCAAGGCTGACATACAGGACTGAACTGGAGGTCATGAATTATAGAACACAGCTTGGATTAAAAGCTTGTACCATAGTCTACAAGCTGATAGGAAGCATTAAGCCTTTATCTTCCTAGAAAAATGTTTGTTTTTATTCTTTCCACTATATCGCAAATGCAGAAGTCAAGGAAAGTGGAGTTGAAAGACAGCTTTACAAAAACAGTAGGGGCATTTTTGCCACCTTGCCAGGCAGAATAATTCAGTGTAAAGATAAAGCCTATCAAGACAATAAGACCATCGGGATCACTGCCACTTTTTCAATTTACATAGCAAGGGATGGTGTCAGGATCAAGGGGGAGGTGTTCTTCTCTGTGAAATTTCCTTTTGTTACTCCTGGTTGAGGGTCACCAGGGGCTGCTCAGAAAGAGTACTGGATTAACAGGTCTGAGTGGCAAATGCTTGTACAGGAGCAAGTGAAATGAAATTGTTAGTCACTCAGTCATGTCTGACTCTGCAACCCCATGGACTGTAGCCCATCAGGCTCCTCTGTCCGTGGAATTCTCCAGGCAAGAATACTGGAGTGGGTAACCATTCCCTTCTCCAGGGGATCTTCCTGACCCAGGGATCAAACCCAGGTCTCCTGTATTGCAGGCAGATTCTTTACCATCTGAGCCAAAGACAAGACACAAGGTGACACCAGATAATGGGGTATGGGACCCTGAGGTGTCAAGATCACTGATCTTGGTGCGAGGCTAAGACACAGCCTGGAGACAGGTGACAACGCAAGACAGGAGAACAACAGAAAAGTGGCCTTGATGCAATAGATGAGTGCCCGGAATTTGGAATTGGGTAGACTGCTGTGGCATTCTCACTCTGAAAATACAGGTCATTTTCTCTTTTTCTTATTTTAATATTTATTTCTTTGTGGCCGTGGCATGTCCTGGTTGCAGCACTCAGGTGCCTCTCCAGTTGTGGCACACGGGCTCCAGGGCATGTAGGCTCTGTAGGTTCTCTAGTCGAGGTGTACGGGCTCAGCAGCCCTATGGGATGCGGGGTCTTGCTTCCCTGATCAGGAATTGACCCCGCATCTCCTGGATGGTTAAGGTGGATTAAGGTGGTTAAGGTGGATTCTTAACCACTGGACCACCAGGGAAGTCCCTCCAGCTTATTTTCTTAACATCACTTATAAAATGGATATAAGCACATTTGCTGTGTGAAGGAAATAGAGTCTATCTGAAAAAATGCCCAATTTATTTATTCCTCCATTCAATACAGTTGCAATCAAAGATGATAATTAGCATATGTTGGGTGCTTACTGTGCACCAGGTAATGTTTAAAGCCCTTCACGTGTATTAACTGTCTCAATCTTTACAATAACCCTGTGAAGTAGGAATTACTATCATTATCACCATTTTAGAAATGAGAAAAATGAGGCACAGAGAGGTTTAGCAACAGAAGAAAGATCCCACAGCAATGAACTGCACATCTACAATTTGAACCCAGGACAGGTAGCTATGAAGACCATGTCATTTTTTGTTAATTGAAGTACAGTTGATTTATAATATTGTGTTAGTTTCAGGTTTATAACAAAGGGATTTGGTTATACATATATATGTATATATCTATATTATTTTTATTCTTTTGCACTACAGTTTATTATAAGATATTGATTATAGTTTCCTATAGTATACATTAAGTCCTTGTTTATCTCATTTGTGTACGGTAGTGTGCGTCCGTTAACCCCACACTCCCAATTTATGCACCCCCGACTCCCCTTTGGTAACCATAAGTTTGTTTTCTATGCTACTGTTTTATAAATAAGGCCACATTCTTAACCACTATGCTTTCTAATGGTGGGAATGACTCCAAACATAGAAGATACAGTAATGCATAAGATAGTCAATTCCCCTGTTGCTGATAGCACTAATGTTACAGTAGGGGAGAGAGATGGTAAACAAATAAATGAAGAGAGTAACTGCAGCTAATGGTAAGAGCCAAAAAGAAAATATTAATAAAACAAGCTGAAGTGATTGGTGACAAGGACTATTTTCGATAAGCCAGCTGCTCTGAGTAAATGAAATTTGAGTTGAGTTGAGATTCCCAACGTTAGAGGGAGCCAACTAGATAATGACTTACAAGAGAAGTGTCCCCAGCAAAAGGAACAGAGGGGCAGAGTCCCCAGAGTGGGAACAAGCTGAGAAACATCAAGAAACAGAAACAGAACAAAACAAAAAACACAGCCATGCACCATCCTAATAGGTGCGAGGTCAAATCTCATTGTAGTTTTGATTTGCATTTCCTGGATGATTTACCAACAAAGGTCTGTCTAGTCAAGGCTATGGTTTTCCCAGTGGTCATGAATGGATGTGAGAGTTGGACAGTGAAGAAAGCTGAGCGCCAAAGAATTGATGCTTTTGAACTGTGGTGTTGGAGAAGACTCTTGAGAGTCCCTCCAACTGCAAGGAGATCCAACCAGTCCATCCTAAAGGAGGATCCTAAAGGGACATCCTAGGTGTTCATTGGAAGGACTGATGTTGAAGCCGAAACTCCAATACTTTGGCTACCTCATATGAACAGTTGACTCATTGGAAAAGACCCTAATGCTGGGAAGGATTGGGGGCAGGAGGAGAAAGGGACTACAGAGGATGAGATGGCTGAATGGCATCACCGACTCGATGGACATGGGTTTGGGTGGACCCCGGGAGTTGGTGATGGACACGGAGGCCTGGCGTGCTGCTGTTCACGGGGTTGCAAAGAGTCAGACACGACTGAATGACTGAACTGAACTGATGATTAGCGATTTTGAGCACTTTTCCATGTACCCATTGGTCATTTTTACAGCTGCTTTGGAGAAATGTCTATTAAAATCCTGTTGGTAAGGATATGGAGAAAATTGGATTCTTTGTACACCATTGGTGGGAATTCAAAATGGTATGCAGACGTGGAAAACCAGATGCATATGTGCAAAATCTCTTCAGTCATGTCTGACTCTATGTGATCCTATGAACCCACCAGGTTCCTCTGTCCATGGGATTCTCCAAGCAAGAATACTAGAGTGGGTTGCCATGTCCTCCACTAGGGGGAACTTCCTGACCCATGTCTCCTGCATCTCTTGCATTGCAGCAGATTCTTTACCACTGAGCCACTGGAGAAGCCCAGAAAACAAAACAGAGTTTCCTTTTAAAAAAATACCAAAAAAAAAAAAGGGGGGGAAATACCATAGATCCAACAAATCCACTTCTAGGCATTTATCCAAAAGAACCGAAATCAGGTCTCAAGGAGATAGTAGCACTCCCATGTTCATTGCAGGATTATGCATCATAACCAAGATGAGGAAACTACCTAAGGGCCCATCAACAAAGGAATGAATAAGAAACACATGTTATATATTCACAGTGGAATATTAGCCTTCAAAAGGGAGAAAACCCTGCCATATTCCACAACATGGATGAACCTTGAGGACATTATGCTAAGTGAAATAAGCCAGTCATAGAAGAGAAATGTTGCATGATGCTACTTATCTGAGATGTCTTCAACACTCAAACTCACAGAAGCAGAGACCAGAATAGGGACTTCCCTAATAGGCCAATGGTAAAGACTCTGCCTTCCAATGCAGAGGAGCTGGAATCGCTCCTTGGTCAGGGAATTAAACCTCATGTGCCATGGGCAACTAAGCTGTCAGGCCCCACCTACAGAGCCTACACAACTAGAGACACCTGCGCTCCACAACAAAGACCCAGCACAGCCAAAAAAAAAAAAAAAGCAGGAAAGTGGTTGCCAGCATTTTGTGGAAGGGGGAAATGTAGAGTTGTTACTCAGTAGGTATAAAGTTTCAGTTATGCAAGATGACTAAGTTCCAGAGATCTGCTGTTTGACATTGTGCCTACAGTCAACAAAGTTGAACTGTCCACTTAAGAACTGTTAAAAGGTAGATCTGGTAGGTGTTGTTACCACTAATGGGAAGGGGGAAAAGAAGATAGAAATGGAAATGTAGCGAGCATATGTAAGAAAACAATAGTCAGATCAAGTAGGTCAGGACAGGAAGTTGGATGGTCAGGATAAGAAGTCAGATTTTTCTGAATGCAAAGAAAATACCACTTGAATAGTCTTTAACAGAAAAAAAAAGAAAAACAGGATGCTACTTTTAAAAAGATCAATCTGTCAGATGTATCAAGAATGGATCAAGCTTCTGCCTGGCAGAGCTTAAGCACTTAGTAAATGTTCCCTATGCAGGCTGGAAGGTGTCTGGAGCAAAGATTGGGATGCCAGTATTCAGTGCAGTAAGTGCGTCTCTCAAAACCCTTTCTCCTCCAAGAATCAAGGATACGATAGACTCCTGTAGGGAAAAAGGACTGTAAAGCTATTTTGTTTGGTCCTGTGCTTCAGACAAGATATCTTGCAGAGAAATGAGCTGTAATCTTTGCCAAGCTCTATCCTCTGTTCAGAAACCTCTTTCCTTACCCATCTTGGTCTTGTGTGGTGAGTATCTGCTAATTTTACCCAAACTAGCCAGTCCTTTCAGAGCAATGTTCCTGCATCAATACCCCCCAAAAGACCAATCAATTTGGCAAAGGGCAAAGGCAGTAACTTTATGCCCATTGACCATTCAAGGTACCTCTAATCAAAAGAATATTTCCTGAGACATTAATCCCTAATATTGATGCCTGAAACTGTTTTCTTCTTCCTCTGGACCAAGAAGGCTGACTCATTCTCCTGGTTGCCAAAAATGAGGATGACAAAACCAATTCCCTGTCTATAAAGAAAGAGAGGCAATGGATTTCATAGGAAACAGTGCACTCCAACAGGAAAATGAAATGTGTTAGAGGTGGTCAATCCAGAGATGCTGGACACTCTACATCATGCCCAACATCTTCACACCATTTTCTTTTCTCTTATCTTTGAATAGCTGCCCACAGAACCAGATGAATCCATAAAGGTCAGAGCTCAATTATATGCTCAGAAGCCACACACAGATCTTAGTTCTTCTAACAAGTAACCCCCAGAGTATTCTCTGAATTTCATCATGTCTATGCAGTATCTGTATGGAGACCATAATTGGCTGGCATCCTGACCGGTAAGAGAATCCATAATGGATACCCTCCCACATCTGGATGATGTCACAAGCTTAAAAGTGGTAGCAAAAAGCTGGTGACAGAAGGCAGGCATTAAAAGGCAGTGTAGGTCTCCTGGTGAACAGAGTGAAGCAAAGCCCTGTTTTTCTATTCTTGAAACCATTACATTTCTAGATAAAGTAATTTCAAATAAATAAGATAAAATCTGCTGTCCAAGCCAAGAAAGATGATCCTCGGGTAATCTAAAGATGGTGAGGGACCTTAAGGGCTCAGTGGAGAGGAGGATCTGTACCTCTGAAGTGGAATGTTGATGCCGTCAGAGAAACTGTGGTCCAGGGAACAGTCTCGGTACACTGCAAGGAATAGGAATGGGGACCCTTGGATACATTAGGGTGCCAGGAAAAATGCTAAGTCTGTAAACGCATAGGAGAAATTACTTTCCAGCCCCACAGCGAAGCCCAGAAGTGAAAGTATCCCCAGGTTGCTGAGAGAAAATGAGTTCCTGGTGAAGTGTTAGGACCATGGGTATGCATGGGATGTAGATGATAAACCTGAGTTCTAAATTCTCACACAGATGTATAAAATAAACGTGAAAGCTAGCCAGGAACTACAGACTCTCTGGCAGAGCCAACTCTGAAACCAGACTGTGATATTCCTCCCAAATGTACATGTGCACAGCTCCTGAGGGTGACAGCTCCTACTGAAAGGGGGATCGTGGGCAAAAATTACAAAATAAACTCTGCTACAAGCTGTACAAGAACTAGGGGAATTTACTACCAGAGAGAATACTTGCTGAAGGAAACTCCAAACACTATAACCTAGCAAGAAAAAAATTGAATCCAGGTGGAAGAAGACAGATGCAAGAAGCAATACAGAGCAAAGAAACAGAAGTGAAGGGAAAGAAAAAAAGCAAAGTAAATATGGTCCCTTCTTGGCCAGACAACTGACAGATTAACAAGGTGAACACAGATCTGGCTTGAGGGTGCTCCCTGACAGATAGGGGAGTACCACAGAAAGCAAAGCAATGACGAATCTAGACAGCATATTAAAAGGCACAAATGTCACTTTGCTGATAAAGGTCCATATAGTCAGAACTATGGCTTTTCCAGTAGTCATGTGTGGATGTGAGTGTTGGACCATAAAGAAGGCTGAATGCCAAAGATGTGTGCTGGAGAAGACTCTTGAGAGTCCCTTGGACTGCAAGGGGAAATCAAATCAGTCCATCCTAAAGGAAATCAACCCTGAATATTCATTGGAAGGACTGATGCTGAAGCTGAAGCTCCAATACTCTGGTCACCTGATGTGAAGAACTGATTCATTGGAAAAGACTCTGATGCTGTGAAAGATTGAAGGCAGAAGGAGAAGGAGGTGACAGAGGATGAGGAGGTTGGATGGCATCACCGGCTCAATGGACATGAGTTTGAGCAAGCTCCAGGAGATAGAGAAAGACAGGGAAGCCTGGTGTGCTGCAGTCCATGGGGTCGCAAAGAGTCGGACACAACTGAGTGACTGAACAACAATAACAGGAAGCAAGAGGAGCTAGGTTTCCAGCTACAAATACATTTTCTCTTGGACTGCTGGCTCCTCACTGTCTCTGGAGCCAGGAGCTAATCCTGGTTTTCCAGCTCCTAATAAGTGTGTTTTCACCAGAATGAATGTGTAGAAGAAGAAAGCTGGATTTCATTGACCAATGTAGCATTCCAAAGTGTTGCTTGATGCATCCATCTGCTCCTCTGAACAAACCTAAGTATGTCAGTGTGTTTGGTCCATTAAGAAGCTTAAGGAAGTCAAGAGCCTTTTTTCTTTTTTCTTGTTTTTCACTGCAGTATCTGCTGAACTAAGCATGGCCTCTCATGCAGCACGTGTGAGCCAGCGATGGCAATGGTAGACAAATCATGTGATATCAGCACTCACCTATGCATTTGGATGTGAGCCTGTTGGCAAATTACAGCCTGTCACTCTCCAAAGAGTGAGCTGGGATGGAAATGTCAATTTGAACAGATGCCTTGATTCCTTTTTGAGCTACAACTTAAGGAGGTGGCACGAATATCAAAAAGCACATGTCTAGTGGATGAGCTTGAAATTCAATAGTGAAAGAGGGAAGAGGTTGAAAGAGGGTGACAAAAGGATTTTTGTGAGCAATAAACATGGGTAAGAGGAGAAATACAGACTGACAAGATCAGCTCTTTTCCTTTATTTAGGGAAGATGCAAAGGAAAGGGCCAGAGACTGGTTTCAAAGGCAACCTAGCCAGGATGGAAGAGAGATCTTAGCAACGTGTCTGCAGGAAGCTCACCCTCAGTTAGCAAAGTGTCATGGTGCCTGGGGCTACCCCAGGGATCTTGAGAGCACAAGCAAGTCTGGAACATGCCAACATGTCTGCAGAGGGGACCATGGTACGTGGTGAGGATTAAGTCCCTTTGGGTCCCTTTCGAACCCTATGATATTAAGACTCAAGGAAAAGCAAGTTCTGTATGTTAAACTCCTCAGAGCTTTTCAAAGTAAAGAAACTAGGTTCTGTTTACAGTTTCTAGCAAGACAGCAATGTTGTTTATTTTCTGAAAGGATTATTTCTCCCTGCCATGGGCTCCAGGCATGTGGAGCAAAATATAAACATCAAAAGACAGCACAGTAAGCAACCACTGCGTTAAGGTTCTTACTCCTCCTTGGATCTGGTTCAAGAAGTGGGAGGTTCAGGGTAGGGGTCACTGAGAACCTTAGAGGTGAAGTCTCAGACTTCATCACTATTTTTTGCCCAGGAAAGCACAAAGTTAGGGACAAGTTTACAAAAGGGGACTATGAAAGGGATTTGGGGTGAACTATATTGGTACCCAGATAAAGAGCAGAGGATATTTCAAATTGTTTTGACCTGCATGTTTCTTCTTTTCCCCCTCGCTGGGCAGTGTTTCCACAGCTTTCGAGCATCCTATCCTGGCTTCTCTTTTATACACTTTGACAGCCCTGAAGTAATTTGAGCTGGAATCTTTTAACTTTCCCCTATTTGATGTGAGTGTTGGTAAGACATATAAAGAAGAAAAACAGCAGCTCACATTTATTGAATGCTTACTAGGAACCAGAGATTAGCTTACTTCATCCTCACAACAGTTTTCGAGGGGAGCGCTAACATTTCTCTGAATTAGTTGTTGAAACTCAGACTCATAAGCTCAGCAAGAGGTTGGGCAGACAGATTCTGGAAATGTAGGCTTATCCATTACTCCATAAGGTAGCCCGTCTGAACAGTATACTGACAGCCAAGCTGATCGCAATGACAACAGCAACTCTTTTGTCGGCAGGTGACAAAAACTGTAAAAAGCTGATGATGATTCAGTCATCAGATGAAATCTTTGAGCAGAAATACTAATGAATTTGGAGGAAGTTGTTGGCAACAACCAGGGTTCTTGGTTAGAAATTGATGAGGCCAGACAAGAAATACAAGCAAGTCTTTATCTGGGACTGTGGCGCCCTCTCGTTGGGAGAGGTAGGGGGCAGGTTCAGAGGTCAGAACGGAGGGCTGGCTTACACAGTCTGCTTACCCTCTTGGTGGTGCTGTGTGCAGGGCACATATGCAAGGCCCTGTTTTGGCTCCCAGCTTCTCAGAAATGGCAGGTGGGATTTTGGTCATTTTGCATCTTATTGTTGATAGTTTGCCCCAATATTGCTGCATGCGTGGAGTTATGTTTATTCCCTTATAGTTTCTTTGTATTTTGTTGCTTGAGGAGACATTTGTCCAGGTGCAAGCATTGCCGAGTCCTAGGACCGAGATACCAGTTGGTCTCAGTTTCATTTCCAGGGTCTCTCTGCCCCTACCTGATGGCATCTTGGGTTACAAATATGTTATGGATTACCTTAGTACTTAAGACAAACTTAAAAAAAAAACTAATAGATTTCTTTTTTAGTACAGTTTTAATTTCACAGGAAAATTGAACAGGGTTCCATGTATACACTTCACCTCCCTGCCACCTTCTCGGAGCATCAATTCCCCTACCACGAACACTTTGCATTTGTGTGTTGCATTTGATACAACTACTACACATTATAATTTACTAAAATCCTTAGTTTATCCCTTTAGTTTAAGGTTCTTTCTTTCTGTTGTACAGTCCTATGACATTTGATAAAGGCGTGTACCCACCATGATGGTATCATACAGAATAGTTTTATCACCCTCTAAATTTTCTATGCTTCATCTCTTCATCCTCCTCTACCCTCCTTCTGAACCTCTGGCAACCACTGATCTTTTTCCTGTCTCTATTCAATTCGGTCACTCAGTCAAGTCCATCTCTTTGCGACCCCATGGACTGCAGCATGCCAAGCTTCTCTGTCCTTCACTATGTCTTGGAGTTTGCTCAGACTCATGTCCACTGAGTCAGTGATGCCATCCAACCATCTCATTCTCTGTCATCCCCTTCTCTTCTTGCCTTTAGTCTTTCCCAGCATCAGGGTCTTTTTCAATGAGTAAGTTCTTCTCATCAGGTGGCCAAAGTATTGGAGTTTCCATTTCAGCATCAGTCCTTCCAATGAATATTCAGGACCGATTTCCTTTAGAACTGACTGGTTTGATCTTCTTGTTTTATCTTTTTCCAAAATGTTATCTAGTTAGAATCATATCAAAACTAGTTTCTTCCATCAGGAAAAATGTATTTAAGATTCTTTCATTTAAGTCTTTTCAAGACTTGACAGCTTACTTCTTTTTATTGCTGAATAATATTCTCTTGTACTGATATATCATGGATTGTTCATTTGCTTGTTAAAGACCATCTTGGTTGCTTCCAGATTTTGGCTATCATAAATAAAGCTGCTATAAAGCTGTGTGCAGGGTTTTCTGTGTATGTAAGTTTTCAACTATTTGGTGTAAGTACCTAGGAGCATAACTGCTGCATCATATGGTACGACTATGTTTAACTTAGTAAGAAAATGCCATTCTGTGTTCTGAAGTCACTGTACCATTTAGCATTCTCATCAGCAATGAAAAATCTTTCCTGTTCCTCTGCTTCTTTGTCAGCATTTGGTATTGTCAGGTTATTTTGTTTTTCCTTTTGGGATTGTAATCATTCTAACAGTTATGTAGTAATACCTCACTGTTGTCTTAATTTGCAATTTCTTAACATATGATGTCAAACCTATTATCATATGCTTATTTTTCACTTGCGTATGTTTTATGAAGAGGTATATATCAGATCTTTTGCCCATTTTTTAAGAATTGGGTTTTTAGTCTTCTTAATGTTGGGTTCTAAGAATTCTTAGTAAATTTGGGATAAAAGTCTTTATCAGATATGTATTTTGCAGATATGTTCTCCCAGCCTGTGGTTTGTCTCTTCATTGTCTTAAGAGTATCTTTCTCAGAGAAAAGTTTTGATTTAATAAGGTCACACTTATCATTTTTTTCTTTTATAGAGAGTCCTTTTGTGTTGTATCTAAAAACTTATTAACAATCTCAAGATCACCTAGATTCTCTCCTATATTACCTTCTGAAAATTTTGTGATCTGCAGTTTATACTTAAGATCTATTTTAAATTAATTTTTGTGAAACATTTTTTAAACATGCAGATGTCAAAATGTTTCAGCACCATTTGTTTGAAAGGCTATTCTTTCTCTACTGAATTGTTTTTGCTCCTTTATCAAAGATCAGTTGGCTGTATTTGTGAGGGTCTGTCTCTGTGTCCTCCCTGTTATTCTGTTGATCACTTGCCTATGCTTTCACCAATAATGTGTGCCATGGTAACTGTAAATTTACAGTAGGTCTTAAAGTCAAGTGGTGTCGGTCCTTTGATTTAGTTTTTCTTCGGTGCTATGTTGACGACTCTCTTTTGCCTTTCTGTACAAACTTTAGAATCAGTTTTTCAATATCTACAAAATGAAATTGGGATTGCTTTGAATCCATAGATTAAATTGGGAAGAACTGGTATCTTAACAATATTTAGTCTTCTTATTATGAACATGGAATACCATTTATTTAGCTCTCCTTGATTTTTTTCATCATAGTTTCCTGGTTTCCCTCATACAGATTCTATACATATTTGGCTTGAATTATGCCTGAGGATTTCTTTCTTTCTTTTTGGTGCTGAACCAACATTGTATTTTGTTTTTTATTTCAAATTACAATTGTTAATTTCTGGTAGCCAGGGAAATTGACCTTTATGTATTAATCTCATATTTTATAACCTTGCTATAACTGCTTATTAGTTCCAGAAGTTTTTTTGTTTTTGTTTCTGCTGATTCTTTGGGACATTCCACTGAGAAAATCATGTCATATGCAAACAGAGGATAGTTTTGTTTCTTCCTCCCTATATATTTCATTTCCCTTTCTTGTGTTATTGCATTGGCCAGAACTTCCAGTACATGGTTGAAAAGGAGAGGTGACAGGGGAAATCAGTTCCTAGCTTAAGATCTGAGGGAAAATAATTACTTTCTCACCATTAAGTATCATTTTAGCTTTAGGATTTTTAAAAATAATTTTTAAATCAAGTTAGGATTCTTGTTGTATGAGTTTTTATTATGAGTGGGTGTTGGATTTTGTCAAATGCTCTTTATCTTATTGATATTATCATATGATTCTTCTGTTCCTTTTTTACCTGTTGATATAATCAATTACATTACTTGATTTTCAGTGTTGAACCTCTCTTGTAATCCCAGAATAAATCCTGCTTGGTCATGCCATATAATTCATTATTGAATTCTGTTTTCTAATGTGTTGTTGAGGATTTTTGCTTCTATGTTCATGAGATATATTGATATGTAATTTTCTTTTTGGATAATGACATCACCTGGGTTTTGTATTAAGGTAATGCTAGCCTCATAGAACGAGTTATGAAGTGTTCTCTCCACTTTTATCTTTTGGAATGTATTGTATAGAATAGCTATCATTTATTCTTTTAAATTCTTGGTAGAATTCACCAGTGAAACCATTTGTGCCTGGTTCTTTCTTTTTAAGGAGATTGTCAACAATAACTTCATTTTATCTATAGATCTAGGACTATTTATATTATCTATTTTTCTTTGCATGAGCTTTGGTGGTTTATGTCTTTCAGAGAATTTATTTAATCTAATATAGAGGCACAGAGATAGTCATAATATTTATTTACTATCCTTCCAATGTTGCTGGGACCAGTAGTGATGTCTCCTTTCATTTCTGATATTAGTAATTTGTGTCTTCTCTGCTTTTTCCTTGGTTACCAGTAGGCCCAGGGTCAGGAAAATCTCCCAGAGAAAGGAATGGCTACTCACTCCACTCTATTCTTGCCTGGAGAATTCAACGGACAGAGGAGCCTGGCAGGCTACAGTCCATGGGGTCACAAGAGTCGGATACAACTGAGAGAGGAACACACTGCTATTTCTTGGTTACCCTAACTAGAGGTCTATCAATTTCACAGACCTTTCCAAAAATCAGCTTTTCATTTCATTGATTTTCTCTATTGATTTCCTTGTTTTCAATTTTACTAATTTCTGCTCCAACTTTCATTATTTCTTTCTTTCTATTTATTTTAGGTTTGATTTGCTCTTCTTTATCTAGGTGTTTAAAATGAAAGCTTAGACAATTAACTTTTTTTTTTCTTTTCTAAAGTATACATTCCATGCTATATATTATCCTCTATGCTGGCTGGGTGTGGGGGTTGGAGGACCCCCAGCATTCTTGGCTGGATTCTGATACTGATTCTGCTTTTCTGTAATACTAACATTACAGGCAATTTCAAAAACAGAAAAATGCAGCTGAAATCCTTCTCTCCTAAAAAAAACTGCTATTACTTTTTGGTTAGCTTTTGGGATCTTTCTTTCCTTTTTCATCCTTTGGCATATCTTTTTGTGTATGTGTTTGTGTGATAGGTACACAAAACATAACAAATCCCTTTGTAACCATTTTAAGGTGTACAACTCAAGGATGTTATATTCATGATGTGCAACCATCACCAGTATCCTGTTTTAGAACATGTTCATCCCTCCAGAAAGAAACCCCATATCCATGAGCAGTTGCTCCATCTTCTCCCATTTCCTCTAGTCCCTAATAACCATGATGTCTGTCTTTCTGTCACTTGTAATTTGCTAGTATTCTGGTTATTTCATGTTGAATGGCATGTTTTTAAGCTAAGTTTACATGTAGTATATAGTATATTCAGTTTTATTTTCAACTTACTATTATATGTTACGTAGTCTTCTATATAGTCATTGTAATCATCATGTTTGGTCCCACATAATATTCTACTGAGAAAATTTCATTACTGACTTAATCCTTTCTTATTTTGGTTTTGTTGCAAAATTTCTTTGGGGTTGGGGTTTGCTGCTATAGCTAACATCATAATGAACGTCTTCATGCATATAGTTTCTCTCCAGGTGGTAGTTATTTCCGTAGATTTGATTTCCATATGTGGAATTCTTAGATGGAGGCATGAAGCATGCTGATATTTTTTAAGTTCTCTTTTAACATCTCCAATTTATTTTTCAATAGGATTATTTTAATTTTCAATGTTACTGGCTCTATCTGAGATACCTGTTTCACCACACCCTTGCTACAAGTAGCCACAAATAATTTTTTGCCGAATCTCCTTGGCTTGTGACATACGACTTTGAAAACAAAGATTTTTTAGCTCCTCCATTCCCTCATCACTGGCAGAGTGATTTTCTCCAAAAAACTGGCATATCAAGCCAGATAACATTTCCAATTTATCGCTCCCGTGAAAGTGGCTGCAGGATAAGAACAAATACAGTCTGTGTTCAATCTATTCAATTAGAACAGAACAAGGAATTTATTTCAACACACACAAATCAGCATATCCCATTCTGGTTGAATCCCATTTAGCATTTATGTAAGCTTAATTAAATCACCAATGGGATTTCTTACAAGGACTACGGCCTTCAGGAAATATGCTTGCTAAATACTCTTCAATAACGGTTTGGGGTAATAAATAAGTGATATGGTCTGCTTCTCAGAGATCCTCACATCTCTTCCAAGTTTCAGATCTCTGCTAGAGCCCTGAGCTTGTAAACAAAGGAGTTAACGCTCAGGTATGGGGTAAGGGAGCATTGCATAGATAGATTTATAAGCATCAGGCTCTCTGCAAGTCCTTTTGGGAGTAAGCATGTATTCTAGTACAGGGTTATTCCTACATAAACAACCCAGCACTCATCAAAGGGGAGGGTCAGGCAGGAGGGAGGGAGAAGGAGGTCACTGGCTTGCTCAGTGCCTATTACCTGGCTGGTTTTGCAACCAAGCACACTTTTCGAATGCTCTCTCTCTCTCTCTCTCTCTCTCTCTCTCTCTCTCTCTCTCTCTCTCTCT